>CATOTN010000002.1:23068-320084 GCA_951812935.1 Hermaeophaga mercurialis
GTACCACTACTAATAATAATAATAATAATAATAATAATAATAATAATTCGTTTTGCCTTTATGAATTATTAATTTCTCGAGTCTTTGCTCATATATTCCATTATGTTTCTTGCCGTTCCGAAAAATCACCGGCAGTTTCTTAGTTTTGATGTTTATATTTGTTGTTGTCCCCTTTTTTCTTGTTTTTCCTTACAACTATTTTTATGGCATTAGTTGCTGTTTTTATTAGTTTAGAGTTTTTTGTTGGCGTTTTGTTTAGTTGTCTTGTTTTCCTATTAAGTCGTTTATTTGTCTTATTTTCGTTCTTACGTATGTTTGTGTTTTTCCTATGTTTTTGGTAAGTTTGTTATTTTTTATTCTGGTTTTGTAGAAGTTTTTACTTATTCTCTTTGCGTCTTCAAGTAGTCCGTTATGTTTAATTTTCTCTCCTATTTCTTTGTTACTAATTTCCATTTTGTTTTTCCCTAATATCAATCTGTGGCAAGCGTTTTCCACCACTTGTAGATTTTCAAAATTTCTTTTGCTAGTTGATCCCCATACTGCCATCCCGTACGTTAGTATTGGTTTTACGTATGCTCTGTATAATGTGAGTTTTTGTTTGAGTTGTAATGGACTTGTTTTGTGTATGTACGGTTGGATTAATTGTTTCGCAATTCTGGCTTTCTTTCGAGTTTCTTCAACATGTTTATTAAAATTCATCCTTTTGTCGATTGTAATTCCCAAGTACTTAATTGTTTTCTGTTCTGTAATATTTTTCCCCGCGAACTTTAATGTGTCCAATGGTTTGTCTTTTGTTCTTCTCTTGTTTGTTATTACTGTAAATTGTGTTTTCTCAGGGTTTGCTTTGAGTTTCCATTTGTCTTGGTACTTTTTTATTTTTATTAGGTGTTTTTCGATATTTTTGACTGCTTGTTTTTTATTAATTGAGGTGCCCATGACCGCGCAGTCGTCAGCGTAGAGAGCGATTTGTGTTTTTTCGTCCGTCGGGATGTCGTTAGTATAAATATTAAAAAGTGTTGGCGATAGTATGCTCCCTTGTGGTAGTCCTTCGTTCATGTCGTATTTTTCTGTAGTTGTTTCTTCTTTTTCTACCTGAAAAGTTCTTTGGCTCAGGTAACTGTTCGTAATCTTTATTAGGTATTCTGGTATGTTATATTTGTCCATTTTGACGATCAGGGCCTTGCGCCAAATTGTATCGTAGGCTTTTTGCATGTCTAGTATCGCAATTGCAGTATTTTTATTGTTGTTTAAACTTGTCATTCCAACATCTATAACCCTAGCTAGTTGTAATGTGGTGTCCGTTTTCTTCCTAAATCCGAATTGTTCAGGTCTAATTGTTTCATTTTGTTCTAGATGATATGTAAGTCTTTTGTGGATTATTTTTTCTAATATTTTTGAGATAATGTTGAGTAAAGATATCGGCCTGTAGTTTTCTGGATTGCTAAGGTTTTTCTTGGGTTTGGGTATTGGTATGATTTTTGCGTTTTTCCAGTCCTTGGGGAAATAGTTTAGTCTCAAAGCCGCTGTGTATATGTAGTGCAATTGCACAACGGCTTTTTTCGTTAGGTTCTTTAATAGTTGTGCTTGTATTTTGTCCTCTCCCGGAGCTTTATTTTTCAAATTCTTTATTGTTTTTCTAATTTCTCCTGGCGTAGTAGGGTAAATGTTTTCATCGTTTTCAAGTTGCATGATTCTTAAGTATTGTCTGTCTATAAAGTTTGTTGTGTTCTCGTCCGATAGATTTTTTGTCATTTCATGTGTTTCTTGCAGTTGTAGTGCTATTGCTTCCAATTTTTGTTTTTCGTCTGTAAATAATATGTTGTTTTTCACTATGGGTGGTATTTGTGAATAGTTTTGTTTTCTCTTTCTGTTTTTGATCATTTTCCAGACGTTCCTTCCGTTACTTTGTTGTTGTTTGTCTATGTCTTTTATCCATTTGTCGAATTCTAGGGATTGTATTCTTTGTGAGATTTCGTTGTTTAATTCTTCTAGTATTCTGTAATTTTCTGCATGCTGTCCAATCCCTTGGTCCCTTTGTATAGTTCTTCTGATGTGGTTTCTCTGTTTTATTAGTTCGTTTATTTCATCATTTGTTAAGTGTGGGTTCGTTTTTGGTTTGATTTTTGGAATTGTTTTTTTCGGCCGCGTTTGTGATTATTTTTTGTATTTTGTCGACTTCCTTGTCTAGTTGTTCTTTGGTGTTAATTCGTGCATTTATTTTAATGTTTTGGTTTATTTCTTTTCTATATTCGTCCCATTTTGCAGCCATTATATTATAAATTGGTGTAGTTTTTCTCATTTCAACATAGATTTTGTTAGTTATTGTTCCGACTACTGGCAGGTGGTCGGAGTTGAGTTCATAAAGTTCCTTTACGTCCTTCATATTTGTGTTAGTGAGGAAAAGGTCGATTGTACTTTGAGGTCCATTTTTCCCAATCCTTGTGGGTCCATCTGGGGCGTATAAGTTTAGATTTAAATTTTCCGTAATGTCTATTAGTCTCTCGCCTTCGGGTGTGTTGTTTGTATTTATTCCCCAAAGGGAGTGTCTTGCGTTAAAGTCCCCTGTTATTACCGTTTTTCTATTATTGTCCATTATTTTCCTGATGTCGTCTTCATTTATTCTTGTTAGGGGTTTGGCATAAATTGCCGTTATAGTTAAGTCGCCTGTCATTATTGTCACGTTCTCGATGGTGTCGGTGTCCATTTTTATTTCTGTGTACTTGATTTTGTTATTTATGTAAATTGCCACGCCCCCTCTTCTCTGATTGGTTCTGTTTTTAAATACGCTGTTATATCCAGCCATAAAGGGCGGGCCGTTGTTTTTGTTTAGTGCTGTCTCAGATATGCAAATGAAGTCTGGTTTTAATCTCTGGGTTAATTCCCTTAAATGTCTTATTTTCTTCCGGATACTGTTGGCGTTCCAGTTTAATATTTTATAATTTCCGTGTTTATGGAATGTTGTTATATATCTCCTCATATTTCAGAAAAATTGTGGCTTTTTCCATGAATGTGGTTGCATTTATTAGTTCTTCTTTTATTTGTTTTAATATTTTAGTCATTTTGGGTATATCTATCATATCGTTTATCTCCTTCATTAGTTGAGATAACTCACTTGTGTCTGTTTGCCTTGGGCTGTTTTTGGCAGCTTGTGCGTAGGTTTGGTTTTGTGGTTTAGGTGGAAAAATTCTATTATTATTGGATGAAAAATTTCTATTATTATTGGATGAAAAATTTCTATTATTTGGGTTTGTGGGTTCACTATTATTTATTGTATTTTCGCTTCTTATATTCGTTCTTCTGTTTTGTCTATTATTTTTATTTTTAAGTTCATCAATTTTATCCAGATACGCGATGTACACGGGGCACATTCTATGATTGGCTGTGTGCATGCCCTGGCAGTTCACACATTTTGTTATGCTTGTTTCTGTCTTTATTAATTTGCATTCTTTAGTGGGGTGATTTTCCGCACACTTCACACATCTACTTGTCATATTACAGTTTGTTTGGCTGTGGCCATACCTCTGACAGTTGAAACATTGGGTGATTCGGCTCTGCCGGCTATATGGTTCCCATTTGATTCTTAAATTTTGGAGTGCTGTTATAGCATATATTATTTTCAGATCCACTGTTTTATTTATTGTGACTAGGTAGCTATAGCTCTTATGGTTTGTGTTCTTAGGTTTTAGCGTTATGACGTTTTCAACTTTAATTTTTGTTATTTCCTCTATTTCTTCTTTTATTTCTTCGATATCCAGGTTTGGAGCTGCTTTTAACACTATTCTTTTTATTTTATCTTCCTTGTTCGTGTATGTAAAGAACTCTTGCCCAAAGGTTCTCATCTCTTTCATTAGTTTTTGTCTATCCATTTCTGTTTTCGTTTGGATTTTAGTATTAAATCTGTTGAATTGTATTACGAAGTCGTTTGACCCTATTATATTTCTGATTTGGTCGATGAAAGTTTTGTGGTTTTCTATAGTGTTTTTAATTACTATTGGTGGGACTTTTGGTGGTGCCCTGCTTTCGTTGTTGTCTTTGTCTTCTCTTTGCATGCCGACTATGGCGTCGGCTTCGTCCTGGTAGTTTCTCAATGTAGCAAATCTATTAGTTGTTTCGGTTTCCGTTCTCATTTTTTTGGATGAGTGTCCATTCCCGTTATTTTCTGTTGTTTCCATTTCAATTAGATTTTCATTGTTTATTATCGTCTTTGACATAATTATCTTTCTGCTTTTTCCGGCAGTAACGTAGTTAAATTCCGTCGATTTATCCGCTTGCATTTTCGTAACTGGGTCGATCCTAAAAAGGACAGACTAGTTATCAGAAAATTCTATTATTACTCGTAACTATGTGCGCTCAGACTCGATGTTCGTTGCGTACTGACTGACTGAGATGTATTGTTAATCTTGTTATTTAAGCGAATCCTTATCTATCCAACTGTTATGCGTAATGTCGAACCCCAACCACTTGACATAAAGTTTTCTACCTTTTCGTTTCAACACTTTTTCAACGAGATAAATGTCAGGATTTTTAACCTTTTGTAATTCTTCTTCGTAAAAAGCTCCGATGATTGGTTGACCACGCATATCTTCCAACAAATATGTAACGGGATTGGTTATTTTAACTTTAATGATTTTAAAATGTTCAGTAGACCAATTTGGTGTGTAACCTTTCTCAAACACATGCTTTGCTTTGCTTATGCGTACAACATCACCGACTTGTAATTTTCGCGGTCCGGCAATTTTCAGATATGAATATCTTTTCATTAAAAGAATCTTTTCATTAGTCTTGTTCACATCCTTTGGTTTAAGTTTCGTTTTGCTATGTTTCGTATTATTATATTCTTGAGTTAACTTGGGTAAATAATCAATCCATTTATAGGTTCCGTTTAAACTGAAATACTTGTATAATTTTTCTTTTAAAGTACGTATTACCCGTTCTGCTATAGAGGCCTTTTTAACACTAAACGTATTATAATGATTAATGGAATACTTTTTTATTAAATTTTTAAATTTTGCGTTAAAAAATTCCGTACCTTGATCGGTTTGTAAATTTTTCGGACGACGCTGGCGATGTTTCGTATGCGATAAAATGTCTTCGAATGCTGTAGTAATTTCTTCACCGGTTTTCGTTTTTAGCGGTCTAGTCCATAAAAATTTTGAAAAACAATCAATGACAACCATAATCATTTTAAAACCTTTGTTTTGATGTGCATAGCGACTCATTTCAGCTAAATCCATTTGCCATAAATCATCTAGTCCTTTGATGACGGTACGTCGTCTCGGATAATTTTTTCGTGCATATTTGTGCAGTTCATTAACAAGTTGAATCTTTTCCGATGACGTAACCGACGCGGTTGACATGATAATAAATAGACTGATTTATAATTTTACTATTTATGGTGTAGACGTAAAAGTAGTCCTTGATGCCGTTAATTTGATAATTTGCTCTTGATTCTTCTTTACATTTTGTTCAAGGTTTTTAATATTTTTTCTAATCTCTGAATAATTATCAACAAGGTTATTTCTAAGAAATAACTTAAGCTCTATTGATAATTTATTATTTGCGTTTTCAATACTTTTTTGCAAAGAATCGTCAACGTACTTTTTTGTCACCCAATCTGTAGTTTGTTCTTGTTGTTCTTGTTTCGAAATAAACTGTATATTTTCATTAATATTATTTTGCATATCTAACATAGCATCAGACATAGTTTTAACGTTATCCGATACTCGATCTATTGATTTTGAAAGGTTTGTTATCATAGAATCGACATACTCTTTGTTTGCTGCATCTTCATCAATTGTTGGCCCCTTAACGTTGCATAACTTTAAATGTTCAATATCTACATTAGTAGTGGTACTAGGCCGCTTCTGGCTCAAATTTGACCTTGAAACTGGCCTTTAACGTGACCTTAGTGGTTTTCCTCGGAAAATGGTTTTGGAAAATTTTCTTTCCCACCGCCCCTGACCTTGAAATGAGGCTTGAAAGTGGCCTTGTTGCTTGTGGAAGAGCAGCCTTTGTAAAATTGGAAAATATCAACCGCCGCCGCCGCCTCCGCCCGCCGCCCCGTTCTTGAAAATGGCCTAGTGGCCGGTTTTAAAAAATGTGTTCTTGGAAAATGGTTCGCGAGCCTTGGCCTCCTCCTCCTCCTCCTCTAAAAAGTGGCCTCTAATGAGGCCTTTGAGGCCCGCCGCCGCCGCCGCCGCCCCCCAGAAATCCTTCAATGTAGTAGCACAACAAATTTTCATCTATATCAATCAAATAATAAACTTGGTCTTTTGTCAATTCGATACAAACGTTTTTTTATTTATACTTAGAAATTTTGTATCATCCATTATATATTGAGTTACTTTACAATTTCTTCCACATAGATTTCAACTGAATCATATTCATCAGGAAATTGAGGAAGTGAGTCATCGAAAAAATTTTTAAGCAAAACTTTCAACATTGACATAAGATCTAACCATTCGAATGTATCAAAAGACATTTGCTGAAGAGGTCGAAAGGGTTGACTTAAAACAATTGCAGGTTTAAATTTTCTCGCAGGACTAAGACCGCTTCCCACTGTCGCTGTTCCGGTCGAATACTCTTTATACAACAGTAAAGTATGCTCAAAATCGATTGCGTTTTCACACATTTTTTTGGAGACTTGATCAATTTGTTTATAATAATCACTATCCATTTGTTTATCGCTATAAGAACTTTCTGAAGTACATCCGGAGGATGATAATGATGATGATGATAAACTATACTTTGAACACATTTTATACAACTGACTGAGATGTAATAATAGTAGTGGTACTAGGCCGCTTCTGGCTCAAATTTGACCTTGAAACTGGCCTTTAACGTGACCTTAGTGGTTTTCCTCGGAAAATGGTTTTGGAAAATTTTCTTTCCCACCGCCCCTGACCTTGAAATGAGGCTTGAAAGTGGCCTTGTTGCTTGTGGAAGAGCAGCCTTTGTAAAATTGGAAAATATCAACCGCCGCCGCCGCCTCCGCCCGCCGCCCCGTTCTTGAAAATGGCCTAGTGGCCGGTTTTAAAAAATGTGTTCTTGGAAAATGGTTCGCGAGCCTTGGCCTCCTCCTCCTCCTCCTCTAAAAAGTGGCCTCTAATGAGGCCTTTGAGGCCCGCCGCCGCCGCCGCCGCCCCCCAGAAATCCAGCGAGCGGCACCGCTGCTGACGCCGGCACTGTGGAGCGCAGACACTTTGCTGCTGCTGCTGCATAGACAACCACCCTGTTTACGTTGTAGCGTAATGTTGGTTGCCTATGCATGCCTCCATAATTAAACAAACAATAAGAGATTTATTTTTTTTATTCAATATAATACAAATAGAAACGTATTGCGCCATTTTTAATCACAAATCCACCTTCTTCTTCTTCTTCTTCTTCTAGTTCAATCGGCTTGAGGAAAATCGCCCATCATTTTCTCCACACCCCGCTTTTAAATGACTGCAATAATTAGAAGAAAAAAAAAAAATTAAAATAAAAAAACGAAAAAAAAAAAAAAAAACTTACTGATTTAGCGGCGGGTTCAATCAATTCGGCTTGAGGAAAATCGCCACCGCCGGAGACGGTTTCCAGCGGAGGCTGCGTCGTCGTCGTCGTCGTCGACACTGTGGAATCGCTCATGTTTTGAACTAGATGTGCCGACGATGGATGCTCGAGCGCGACTCAGCCTCCATTGAAACCAGAGTCCGCGCGCGCACGCTACCGCCGGCCACCGATGCTCTCAGCTGGAATCCGAACGCCGCCGACGGCCGCCCTCGCTGATCCGCGCGCCGACCGGCCGCCTCGACTGCTCTCAGCTGCTAGAATCCGCGCGCCGACCGGCCGCCTCGACTGCTCTCAGCTGCTAGAATCCGCGCGCCGCCAGCCGCCTCGACTGCTCTCAGCTGCTAGAATCCGCGCGCCGCCAGCCGCCTCGGCTGCTCTCAGCTGGGAGGAGGTGTGGTCCGCGAGCGCGCGTGTCGCCCGCCTTTGAGGCTGCGATGACGACCTTCATAGAATTCGAGAGCGCCCGCTATCGAAGTTGCGGTGGAGATAACTCATTTATAATGTTAGAGATGGGACTCAACAACAACAAGAACCGAGGTTGTTATACCTCAATATTAGATTATTAAAAAAAAAATTGAGATATTGAGCAGCAGCTACTAAAGCTCAAATATTGGTTAAGAATATTTTTTAAATCGATGTTATTTTAAATCCCCTCTCCTTTATCTTCATGCATATATAGAAGTTTTATAGATATGCAAAGTCAGTTGAAAAATAAAAAATGGCAACTAGTAGTGAAACAAAAGTGAATAATCTTAAAAATCTCTTGCGAGACTTATCATGGCATTTGTTTAAGCAAGAAAGAATTTACGAACGTGAAAGTGTATATGGTATGGGTCGAATGTATACAGAAGAGGAATGTCAAATATTAACTGCTCGATATCGTAAAGGATCTCAAGTCATGAACGATTACGTAGATGGAATTATTTGTATATGCTGCTTGGTAAATATACTTAAAAAGTTAGAGTTTGAAGGGTATCTACGCAGAATGAAGAAATATTTACCCTCATATCTTATCGATGATGTGAATGATGATGATGATGATGATGGCATTCTAGTAGACGAAGAAGAAGAAGAAGAAGAAGAAGAAGAAGAAAATATGAAATATACTACTTTATAAAATATTGTTTTAATAAAAAAACATAATTCTTAATAAGCATTTTTTTTATTCATAAAAAGATATTATTTTTGACAGTAAAGTTTTTAATTGTTCTTTTAAGCTGTCTTCAGGACATGGAATACCAAAGAGATTCCAATTAAAGGGACCTGCTGCAACAACTTTTCGTGTATATTCACTAAATTTATAGTAAGTATCTTGTTGAAAAAAGTAAATGTAACCATCTGTAAATCTAAATGCTGACGTAATACCGGGTGGAAGCCCAGGAAATTTATCTGTTATTCGGCCACGATTACGTATTTCTTGAGGTGTTTCCAGAAACTCAATGTATGAAGTGTTATCGTAAAATATAAAAATGCTTCCACTATTTGTTTGAAATATAGCATTTATTAGAACGTCTTTAGATAATGGTAAAATAAAATCATGTTGAATATGCAATTCTGGGAACGATGCTGCATAACATCTTCCATTAGCATAACTAATCAGATCGCCCACAGCATTTTGAAAAATGTGAGTTATAGTAGATGTTTTTATTTCTTTAGGAAGATATGATTCAATTAAATCAAAATGTTGTGGTATTCGCATATCATTAAGATCAATTTTCCATAACTTACGACCGCTTCCAATATATAAACGATAATTGGGAAACGATGCAGTGCTAGCGAGAAAGATAAAATCAGGTGATTTAATTCCACATAAATTGGCTGAAGTAGGTAGAGGTGATGGTTGGGATGTTGTAGTACTTGTAGTAGTAGTAGTAGTAGGGTTAATTGGTAGATAACGACGTGTTGGTATAGGGCCATAAAGTGCTTCAAGAGCCATTTTATCGTCTTCATGTAATGTGGATATATCGCTTTGATACCATGGATACATTATAGCATTTTCAATGCCACTAGGACCCAAACCTAATGTATGACCTATCTCATGAACTAAAACTGCCAATAAACTGTTTTCGTTATCCGGAACATTCGTGATATTCAAGCTAAAATTCCAATTTTCATCAGAATCAAGATGAACCTCAATGCAATTGCTGTCGTCCCTTGGATAATAGGCATGACCCAAAACTTTTCCAGGTCCATCAAAATTCTGTGGACATTCAGCTTTACCCGAACAACTTGTTCGAAAACTATGACGTTTACTGCCGAGGGTTATGGTAATATCCGGTTTTGGCATAGCTATTTTAACATTGGTAAATGTAAACTTTGAATCTTTAGCCCAAATTTCGAAAGCTTTTGCGGCTACTGTAATGTACTTTCTTGATACTGATGGAAAATGCCATTTTAAATTAGTTTTATTCCATTTTCCGTGTACCGTATATGAATCAACATATCCAATATTTTCATCATAATTAGAACATCTTGGCCGCTTCATTAATCGAACAGTTTCATCATTTAAGGTACCATCAACAGGTAAATTAAATTTTTCTTGAAACTCGATTAAATACGATTCGAAATTTTCTAAACTATTATTATTACTAACAGAGGTTATGTACCCATATTGTTTTAGAAAAGAAATAGCATCTTCTTGATTAATATGTTCACAATGAATTACCAATGATATTGAGAGCAACAACGACACAACTATCTTTATCGACATATCGAATGAGAATGAGAGGTATAAAAGAAAAGACGATTTATTTATATAAAATTTATTCTACAGTAAATCCTTGTAAGGCATTTATAAATTTATGTTTATAAAAATAAATAAATTCTCTGAGAGCATTAGCCAATAATGGATCAGTCAAGTTTAATATATTTTTTAATATATTCTTCCAAACTTCTTCTTCTTCTTCTTCTTCATAGTCTTCAAAATACGGTTTGATTATGTTTAATACTTGAAAGTAGTAATTGTTAAAATTCACATTATTCAATTCTTCAATGTAATAGCACAACAAATTTTCATCTATATCAATTAAATAATAAACTTGGTCTCTTGTCAATTCGATACAAACGTTTTTTTTATTTATACTTAGAAATTTTGTATCATCCATTATATATTGAGTTACTTTACAATTTCTTCCACATAGATTTTCAACAGAATCATATTCATCAGGAAATTGAGGAAGTGAGTCATCGAAAAAATTTTTAAGCAAAACTTTCAACATTGACATAAGATCTAACCATTCGAATGTATCAAAAGACATTTGCTGATGAGGTCGAAAGGGTTGACTTAAAACAATTGCAGGTTCAAATTTTCTCGCAGGACTAAGACCGCTTCCCACAGTCGCTGTTCCAGTCGAATACTCTTTATACAACAGTAAAGTATGCTCAAAATCGATTGCGTTTTCACACATTTTTTTGGAGACTTGATCAATTTGTTTATAATAATCACTATCCATTTGTTTATCGCTATAAGAACTTTCTGAAGTACATCCAGAGGATGATGATGATGATGAACTATACGTTGAACACATTTTATACAACTGACTGAGATGTATTGTTAATCTTGTTATTTAAGCGAATCCTTATCTATCCAACTGTTATGCGTAATGTCGAAACCCAACCACTTGACATAAAGTTTTCTACCTTTTCGCTTCAACACTTTTTCAACGAGATAAATGTCGGGATTTTTAACCTTTTGTAATTCTTCTTCGTAAAAAGCTCCGATGATTGGTTGACCTCGCATATCTTCCAACAAATATGTAACGGGATTGGTTATTTTAACTTTAATGATTTTAAAATGTTCAGTAGACCAATTTGGCGTGTAACCTTTCTCAAACACATGCTTTGCTTTGCTTATGCGTACAACATCGCCGACTTGTAATTTTCGCGGTCCGGCAATTTTCAGATATGAATATCTTTTCGTTAAAAGAATCTTTTCATTAGTCTTGTTCACATCCTTTGGTTTAAGTTTCGTTTTGCTATGTTTCGTATTATTATATTCTTGAGTTAACTTAGGTAAATAATCAACCCATTTATAGGTTCCGTTTAAACTGAAATACTTGTATAATTTTTCTTTTAAAGTACGTATTACCCGTTCTGCTATAGAGGCCTTTTTAACACTAAACGTATTATAATGATTAATGGAATACTTTTTTATTAAATTTTTAAATTTTGCGTTAAAAAATTCCGTACCTTGATCGGTTTGTAAATTTTTCGGACGACGCTGGCTGCGATGTTTCGTATGCGATAAAATGTCTTCGAAAGCTTTGGTAATTTCTTCACCGGTTTTCGTTTTTAGCGGTCTAGTCCATAGAAATTTTGAAAAACAATCAATGACAACCATAATCATTTTAAAACCTTTGTTTTGCGGTGCATAGCGACTCATTTCGGCTAAATCCATTTGCCATAAATCATCTAGTCCTTTGATGACGGTACGTCGTCTCGGATAATTTTTTCGTGCATATTTATGAAGTTCATTAACAAGTTGAATCTTTTCTGGTGACGTAACCGCCTCCACCGCCGACGCGATTGGCATGATAATAAATAGACTGATTTATAATTTTACTATTTATGGTGTAGTAGGCGTAGTAAAAGTAGTTCTTGATACTGCAATTAATTTGATAATTTGCTCTTGATTCTTCTTTACATTTTGTTCAAGGTTTTTAATATTTTTTCTAATCTCTGAATAATTATCAACAAGGTTATTTCTAAGAAATAACTTAAGCTCTATTGATAATTTATTATTTGCGTTTTCAATACTTTTTTGCAAAGAATCGTCAACATACTTTTTTGTCACCCAATCTGTAGTTTGTTGTTGTTCTTGTTTCGAAATAAACTGCATATTTTCATTAATATTATTTTGCATATCTACCATAGCATCAGACATATTTTTAACGTTCTCCAATATTCGATCTATTGATTTTGAAAGGTTTGATATCATAGAATCGACATACTTTTTGTTTGCGGCATCTTCATCAATTGTTGGCGGCCCCTTAACGTTGCATAACTTTAAATGTTCAATATCTACATTGCCATCAGGGGTGTGCGGTAATCGTACAATAGGTGGTTTGGATACAAATGCACGCGAACGTGAATGACGTCCGAATTTATCAACACTCATCATTGAAATGACATTCGTGTGGATGTGTAAACTTATTTTATCATATTAGCCTCCCTTAATTCATTCATTATGGCAACAATCTCATTGTTATGCGAAGTATTTCCTGCCTCTTTAGATGCGATAAGTAGTCTCAATCTAGTAATAAGCTCTCGGGGATCGTCCCAATAAATATATTCTATAGGTGCGTTATTATATTCTAAATGCATTCCTTTACCTTCTTTCGGTGATGAAGAGGCGAAATGTTGAACTAAACTTGAGAGACTGGATTTTTTACTTTTTTCTACGGTTTTAATCAAAGGTTTTATAATGTTATACCATTTTATGCTGTTATCTCCTTTTAAATGTCCTCTACTATTCAAGTGCGCACCCGTATGTTCTAATATGGTTTTATAGTTTACGAGATCATCGGGAGCGTACGATGGATCAGAATAAAATATTAATTGATAAAGTCCTGGCGTTCCTTTCACATATCCCCCCGAAAAGTCTTTCTCCGATAACAACATGATAGCACCGGTTTTAACATCAAAGGAAATTCTTCTATTACCAAGTGTCCAATTATCTTGTTCACTATCATATGTAGGACCATATTTTCTATCAATTTTATCGCTATTTGTCCAGTAATCTTTAACGTAAGTATGACTTATTGATGGATACTGATCCAGATATTCATCTATTACATCCTGTGAATATTCGATGGTCGGTTCAGTGGAATGTTTCGGTGATAAATTAGGTTCCTCTATTATACTAGGCTCATTAAACTCGACAACATCTTCTAAATCGAGAAATTTAGTACTAGTAGGATGCGTCTTATATTCTTTTTTAATAAATGATTCATTCTTTACTTGTATGGGGGCGACGACAGCATCCGCAGCACTAGTTTTTTTAAAGCAATTTCTTTTAACGGATCGGTTATTGGTTTAAAAAGTTTATTGATTGAATCGTCCACATTCGTTCGATTTAATTTCAACGCTAAATATTTTTTTCGTATAGCACGCGTTAGTTCAGCAACTTTTCGTTTATGTGTAGCCACAGCAACTCGATCGTCTGACATCATTCCATACAGTGACGTTTAACACAAATTAACAAATTTTTATATACTTATCGAAACCCATTCGATAGCGACCATTGTTAATGGGAAAATCTTTTACGATAACTACCGTTCCATACCTATTAATCCAACACTTTGAACATAAGGTTTTAAATTCATTGAAGCTTATGTCTGGGGAGACATGCTCCTCAAATATGTGCTTTAGATTAATTTCATCTTGTTTAAATAACACAATCAGATTACAATTATCTCTTATCAATTGTTTCGGGATTTTTGAATATGTTTGACATAAGTAGGCAGCATCAATATCTTTATGTCTACACATGGAATAATATTCGCGAATTTTTTGTTGTTTATCACATGCTACATCATCGAAAATAAAAATGGAGTTTTTTTTGGCTTTAGTGGGACTGATGACTTCATCGTTGTCTTTAAACGGAAAATAACCTATACCCTTTGCTTGAGTCATTACTGTTTGTAATAACTGATACTTTGGTTGGTATAAAGATTTTGAGTATACGTAAACATTTTCAAATTTAGCACCATTGGGATTAAACAATAGCGATAACATTACATTTGTCTTTCCACAGCCACTCGGGCCGCAGATTATGGCGCGAAACGAGTCGGGTAACAACGGACCATGTTTACTAATACCATTTAACTTTTTGTCTTGAAAATCGTCTAAATTTTCGATCGGCAACGACTGCACTTGTTGAATCACCTTCATTGTCTTATAAATATCGAAGCTGTTACGCTCATTTATTAGTTTCAATGTTTGTGCACGAAGGAGAGGGTGTGTTAAATACATTGATTAATAAATTACCCTTTGAAATCCATTTAAGTGGGGGATACCAATTCTGCGGTCCGGGAACAAAACTACAAAAACGATTGGCACGTGGTGATCCGGGAATTAATCCGCTAGACGCCGCATGCAAACAACACGACATTGCCTATTCACAGAACGATTCATTGAACGAACGTCATAAAGCCGATAAAATATTAGAAGATCAAGCTTGGCAGCGTGTTAAATCAAAGGACGCTAGTCTTGGTGAACGTGGCAACGCTCTACTTGTAACCGGAGTAATGAAAACCAAACGTAAACTTGGTATGGGTTGTTCCTTTAACACTCACGTTGTAAAAAAAATTGGAAAATCCATGAAACCTGCCAAGACATTAAAGAAGGCCGTATCGTTGGCTTTAAAAGCAGCCAAAGTAGCAGTTAAACGTGCCGGAGGTAAAAATAATATTAGAATACCTAGAATTATTCCATTTGACTCTAAATCTGGAGGATTTCTTCCTCTCATTCCCTTGTTTGCCGGACTTAGTGCCCTTGGGGCGTTAAGTGGAGGTGCGGCCAGTATTGCTTCTTCCGTTGTAAACGCTCAAAATAAGAAAAAGAAGCTGGAAGAAGAGACACGTCACAATAAAGCGATGGAAGCTATCGGTCATGGATTGTATTTACGAAAGAATAGCAAAGGAGGTTTCGGTCTGTATCTTGAAAATAAAAAAAAAAAAACCCTCAAAAAAAACGTCGACGTCACCGTCATTAAGGCTACCTAATAGAGCATTATACGATAAAGAATTACTGAAATATGCTAAACTTTATAAAATACCTCATTTTCGAGGTGTTTTCATGCGCGATACTCTACCTAGGAGAGTACGCGCACACCGTGAATGTGGTATCGTAAATTTAGATAGTTGGAAAAATCCCGGAACACATTGGGTGGCATATAGGAAAATGAACGACAACGTTGTTGAATATTTTGATTCATTTGGTAATTTGAAGCCGCCCATAGAACTTGTTCGTTATTTAAGTAGTCGTAATCGTCCCGTCAAAATTTACTATAACAACGAACAATATCAAACTTATAATCAAATAAATTGTGGACATTTGTGCTTGAAATTTTTACGTGATGAATCGTCATAGTCGTTACCTCGAGGATGCAATTCAAATGATTTTATTGAACGTGAGTGATTTACAGACAGTCTGGTATAGCATTCCACGGGAGTACAGAATAGAGTTAAAACGGTTTTTACCATGTCAAACGAATTCCAGTCGACATGTATGGTCTGATGTATGTGGTACACAAATGCAATCAAAATGTATATATTGTTTTAAAGAGTTTAAATAAAGAATATATTTAAGTTATTGTATTTATTAAAAATTCGTTAGTCTTCATTATGTCTCAGTTGTTGAGAGTCAATAGCATCAATCATATTTTTGAATTTAAACCTCAAACACCCATCGTTTTGAATCCTGAAAAAGAATATGAGCTAGCGTTGAGATCGTTTCATTCATATAATTCCATACCGAACATTGAAGAGGGTCAAAAATTTTACTACTATGATGCACATAACAAATTAAACGAAATTGCCTTTCCAGCAGGTAGTTATGAAATTTCAGATATTGAGAGATTTATTCGACATCAAATGGGTTTGGAGAATTCCGTTGATCCAGATCGAGATTTTTCATTAAGACCTAATAATAATACGCTAAAATGCGAAATTTTCAGCAAGTTCTATACCATATCGTTTAAGGAACCTAACAATATTGGACGTACGTTGGGATTTTCCGAAAAAAATCTCGTTCCGGCTCAAATACATTCGTCAGATTTACCCGTCAACATTATAAAAGTGTCAACCGTACGTTTTGACTGTAACATTACGACGGGGGCGTTTGACGGAAACACACCTGCTCATACAATCTACGAATTCTCCGTTAAATCAGATCCTGGATATATAATTGACGAAACGCCTTCAAATCTCTTGTATTTACCAGTCATTCCTCAACGTGAAATTCTTAATATTACCGTACTGGCAGTCGATCAAAACGGTGAACCAGTAAATTTCCGTGGTGAAACAAGCACCCTAGTATTGGAACTTAGACCTCGACCTAAATGGTTATAAGCGGTGAAAACCCAATTAATTATTAGTATAAGAAGATTCTTTGTTGACAACGTACCATCCTCACCACAACCACCATGTCATCGTCATCAATAGTTTATAAGAAAAGAAAAGTCGCTGAATCAGCTGAGAAATTACCGATGTTTAATCTATACGGGTCACCCGTAATAGATGAATCAATTCGAAAATGTGAATTTAAATACTATGCTCCTTATGTAAAATCGTTTAACTGCAATGACATTGTGGAAATTGTTATCAACCAAGTGGATTCGTTCTTTGCTATGTACGATTCGCTATTGGATATTAAGGGAAAATTAATAGTTACCGGAACGGGTGATGTTTCATTAACTCAAAATTTCGGAGCATTTCTATTCGATTCCTGTACATACAGTGAGAGTGGAAAAGAGATTGAGACGGTGCGAGATCCTGGCATAGTTAGTACCGTTCGCGCATATACCTGCTATTCACCTGACGACTCGCGTCACATGTCTATTGGCGGTTGGAATTTTCCCTCATCACCAATTCTCACGAATAGTAAATCTTTCAGTCTACTATTACCGCTAAAGCATATTTTCAACGTTTTCAATGATTATCCTAGGATTACGTGTGGTAGACAAACTTTTCGCTTTGTTCGTGCTCGAAACGATAACGATTGTATAAATATTAAGGAAAATGGCGGCGGATCGGTAACTACAGTTAAAATAAATATTGAAAGCATTGAAGTAAGAGTTAAACATATCTACCCCAATTATGAAGTAAATGAAAAACTG
This sequence comes from Hermaeophaga mercurialis, assembly GCA_951812935.1. Classification (NCBI taxonomy): domain Eukaryota; kingdom Metazoa; phylum Arthropoda; class Insecta; order Coleoptera; family Chrysomelidae; genus Hermaeophaga; species Hermaeophaga mercurialis. Next base: position 40,458 of record CATOTN010000002.1, read on the forward strand.
TTGAAGGCAATTCAATCGGACCGGCCTATTTTAATCCCCTTCCGAAAATGGGAACTTAACGAACTGCCAGCCATCACGCCAAATGCTAAAAAAGATATCTGGCCTGTGAAAACTAGTACGGCTATTGAAAGACCTCGCTACGTTATGATATTTTTCCAAACCGAAAAACGTGATATAGCCGCGGCTGATCCTACAACATTTGATCACTTGAATATTCGTAATATTAGATTAATATTAAATGGAGATTATTACCCGATGGATAGATCGCAATTTGATTTTGCTAGTGATCGCTTCAACGATGCATATTTCAACTATACAGAATTTTATCCTAGTTACACAAACTCTAATCGAAAACGTGGTGCCCTTCTAACCGTTTCTGATTTTAAATTACGTACATTGTTTATCATAGATTGTAGTAAGCAGGAAGAATCTATAAAGTCATCAACCGTCGATGTAAAGTTGGAAATTGAATCGGACGTAGGATTCCCTGATAACACCAAAGTTTATTGCATCATAGTTCACGACTGTCTCATGGAATATCACCCACTCACGGAAGTAATAAAAAGCCTCTCGTAATGAGTGTTGACTCCAGATCTCTCTCTCTCTCTCTCTCTCTCTCTCTCTCTCTCTCTCTCCGGTAACATCAAGGTTTCTATTGCGATCTTGGTTTCACATACTTCGCTCTATCTCTCTCTCCGGTGGTAACATCAAGGTTTCTATTGCAACCTTGGTTTCACATACTTCGATAATATCAAGATGTATCATAGGTCACACGCGATTCACAGAAGATATAAAAAAGCCTCCCCTGATATAATTAAAATTAGTTTATTTTCAATCATCATGCGAGTGGCACTAGTAGACATTCAAGGTTTTATTATTGAAAAAGTGTTTCATCCAAAAGAGCTCTCCATCCATATTGGACAACAGCGATTAAATTTTCTATTTAAATCGCCAACACAATTTAAAAATCTTAGTGTTAGTGATAAAAAGACTGTGAATTATTTAGAGAAAAATCTTCACGGAATTCGATTTAGCTCTGGTTATATTGAATATAGCGAAATTAATGACATTTTAAAAAATTACCTACTTCACTCGGCAGACCTAATTTACGTTAGAGGTGAACAAAAACTTTCATTTTTACAAAGTAAGTGTGAGGAACTGCAAATATTTCCTATCATTCATGATGTAGTCAAGTATGATAAAACTAGATGGGATACGGAAAATTTTCGACAGACAATTCCACAACAGTGTTGCCATCATCATTCAACAAAAGGAAAATTTATGTGTGCGCAAAGAAACGTGGATCATTTACTTTCTTGGTTTACTAATACTATTTTACCTAATTAAATTTTTTTTCATAAACATGTAAAATGTTTTATAAATAAATGTGTATAAAACTGTTTTTATGTTTTTATTTTCCCTTAAATATTAAAAAAAAAAAACACTAAATAAAACATATCATTATTTATTTAATATTTTCCTTAAATATTTAACAATCATTTTTAATGCTATAAATAACATTAAACCAAATGTAGCACATGTTATTGAAAATTGTCGTTGATCGACTTCTCCTCCTCCTCCTAGTGTGACTTCTCCACCTCCTCCTCCTCCTCCTCCTACTAATCCCCCAATTCCAGTTCCAATTCCTAGAGGATGAGTACAATTGGTGATAGTTTCACCAATTTTATACCATTTTTCTTGATCACCTTCACTTCTATTCGGAAATAATAATTTCAACTTGTAATATAATTCAGATGGTGTTGAGGGCAATCTTACGTAAAAAACTTGTAACTTTCCATCATTTAAATAGGTTCTACCCATCATTTGCCATTCAGAGCGGTTACATTCTTTTTGGTTTTCATTAAAACATACCGCCATATTAGACACTCCATTAGGTAGGTTTGTATACAACAAACCGTTGAATATCGCTGTTAATATCACATAATTTGCGTTTAATAGGACCATCATCATTTAAACACAAATTTGATAAATCTTTTAAAACTTGCCTGGTTTCTTCGTAAAACACAATATCTTTGTTTAGTCGAGAAATTTTTTCACAATATTTTTTTAGCTTAGTTCTGTACTCAACTACTAATGACATTCTCTACTTTCAACTGATTTATTAAAGACATATACATCACCTTTTATAAGTTGAGTGTGTGTGTGTGGGGATGATCAGGCTATTATCTAATAATAGGGGAATAGTAAGTTTAAATAAAAAAAAAAACATAGTTTTAATAATATATATTTTTTAAAACCGCGAGGCGTGATAATAGATTTGCCAACAACATCAACAATGGGTTTAATAACCTATCTCAACGTCGTCGATGTTGAGATAGTCATCGAGTCAAACGAGAGACCCGTTCATATTTAATGATAGAGATGGGACTCTTCTATAGCGAACAACAAGAGTTACAAAAAAATGATTTTAAAATTTGAATCTGAAATTGCGCACAATGATTTAAGTAATTTATTATATTAAAATATCCGATAAAAAATAAATTAAAAATGATATGTGTGAATTATGCAGCAAAAAATTATTTTAAAAATTCTGAATCTGATATTGCAAAAATTTCACTATCAATTTGATCTAATCTAACTGCGTATTGATTTATTTTTTTGCGTAATTCACACATATCATTTTTAATTTTTTTTTTATCTTCTAATAATTTTAATATTCTAGGTTTCGACACTAAAAAAAAGTTGTATCTTTCGGTAACTCTGTCTAATAATTTCCGCATCGTCTCCTCCGTTAATTTTCGCTTCTTCTTTAAAGATGCTACCGGCGTCATCGGAGGCGGCGGCGGAGGCTGAGGCGGTTTAGTCATCGACATCGTCGGAGGGTTCTCCTCTTCCTTCAAAAACATATCCGACGAAAATATGTTTTTGATGAAGGGATCGTCTGCATCGAACGTTAAATCCATAAATTCCTATACAATAATAATTTAGTAAGGGAAAAAACAAAAAACAAAAAACAAAAACTTACTGATTCAATGATAGTGTTGGAGGCGGCGACATCATCGACGGGAACGGCGATGGTGGTGACATCAGAGGTGGAAGCACTGGTAGCATCAGCAACTATCGACTCCAACGACATTGTTGGATTAGACATTTTTTTGTTTTTTTTGATTGGTATTATTGATATGTCACTCAATATTTTAATTTGATCATTCATGCCTGTCGACAGCAAACTGATCGTAAAATGAACTAAATTATTCTTAAATGAAGACGACGACTACGACGACGGGGGCGAGGGCGGTAAGAATGATTATGCAAAACGGAAAACCATATGAGGTGATATCATATGCAATAGATTATACTAATTAGTATTAGAATTCAAATTAAAAACATATAAATCAAAGTTTTATTATAATCTAAAAAAAAATTCAGTCAAGTCTTTGCTCTCAACACATACACACGATCCCATTGAAATGGCCGCCGCCGTCAATAACGAGGAACCAATTTCAGATGAGGGTATCGAAACTGATAGTAGAACATGGGATCCAAAAGATTACATAGTAAAAGAGGTTAATCGTCAAGAGTTTTTATCAAATGTACAAACAGACTCGTTGTGCATGATTCAAACTTTTTATGTATGTCAAGGTAGAAAGCTTTGTTTAGGGTGTTTTTATCTTGAAGCACAGACGGTTAACCCCCTTTATTATGATGGTGAGAATGCATTTCAGCATTTTAGTGGGAGAATGAGTAATTTAGAGCCTGAAATGTGCCTATGCGCTAGGTGCGAACAGGTCTTATTTATCTTTTATCTCACTAAAAACTGTATAATCTGCATAAAAAATGTGAATGAGAATGATAATGTCTTGTCGGGAAATTAAAATTCCCAGAAACGGTCCTTTTCAGGACCACAAAATACCTTGTAGAGGGGAAAATTCCCTAAACGGTTCTTTTCAGAATCACAAAATACTTGAAAAATTTCCGATTAGGAAGTGTATGTACTAAAACGTTATCGAACTATAGTTAGAGTAACGTCATCGTCGTCAGTAGAGTACAAATTATAACCTTGAATGATGCAAAACGTTATTGAGCTATAGTTAGAGCAACATCAGTAGAGTGTAGCCTTGAAATAAAAGGTTGAGGCTAAGATATAGGATATGAGGTTAGGTTTTATTATTATAAAAGACAGTACACGTGTCGCTAATAAATCAGTTTGATTAATAATTTCATTGTGAAAACAGCATCATATTACTAGTAAATCAGTTTCTTTGTGTTAAAGCGTTAAAAAAATGTAAGTAAATATTTTTAATTTTTTGCATAAAAATAAAAGTACATATTATTTTAGAGAAAAATGAATTTAAATGAAATAAATTCGTCTCTCCTAGAAGGTGGTGAAAATAAACCGGTGGTTGCATTGAAAAGCCTGCCAATTAATGAGCCTCAGAAAATCTACATTGCTAAATTGGTTAATTCAAAATATGGTGAAACGATTTTGCTTGAACTGGAGAATCGAGTTATATTCTTACCACGTCGATCATTATCTATTTTGAAGAATCACGTTGATGAATTGGGGAACGGAAAATATTCTGTGGTATATCAAGGTGACTGCGTCGTCGATGAGAAGAACGCTGAAAAGGGAAACCCTAAAGCACTCTTTAAGTTTGTGAATAGTAAGTTTTAATTTAAAAAAATGTCCGACCAATTAATAAAGGATATTGATAAACTTATTTTAAAATTTTATGAAAAATTTCCTCATATAGACTGTGAAGCATGGTTAAAACATGTAAAAATTGCGATTGATTTATGCTGTGATAAACTTAAGAATGGTAATTTATTATCAGGTCAAGTTCGATCGTTGCAAACAAAAATTAGTCATTTAAAAGTTATATATAATAAATTACATAATATACCTACGGCTTCAGTAGAATGGAATGATTTAATGTCAATTTTCAAAAATAACGTTATTACTGGGATTATTATAAATTTAAGACATAAAGATGTTTTACCATTTTTAATGGATGCTTTTAAAATTTTTTGCGAAAAAGTAGAAAAAGTTTTATCAAAAATGTCATTAATAAAAGTAAACACTATTTTTTGTGGTCAGTTTATTAGAAAATTAGTAGATGATGATGACATAGTAGATTTTAAATATTTTCATAGTAAATATGCTCCGATTGATTCTTCAACAATATTATTTGAATGGTTTACTAATCATATAATCAACTATATTTTATTTAAACTATCGGAATTTCAGGAACGTTCGTCAAATTGGGCATTAAAATCCGTGATATCGCTTGAAGTTAATATTAATAAGTTTGTAGTAGGAAACGGTTGCGGTGGGGGTAGTTCATCGTTTATTAAATTACCAAAACAAATTGCTAATAAACAAAGTTGTGTAAATATTTTTAATTTTGACTTGGCCTGTTTTTATTGGAGCATTGTAAGTGCTCTGTATCCATCAGAAAAAAATTCTAATCGAGTTACATCGTATCCTTATTATGGCAATGTGTTGAATTTAAATAACGTGGAGATACCAATGAAATTAAATAAAATACATGTTTTTGAAAAGAATAATAATTTATCCATAAATGTATATGGATTGGAGTTAATCAATAATAAGTATATAGTAGTTCCAATACGTTTAACTAAAAATAAATTGGAAAAACATATAAATTTATTATTAATTCAAAATCAATATTTTCCCAAGTTAAATGATTATGATGCGCCTGATCCTAACGATACCCAGCATATCGATATCAAATATCATTATTGTTGGATAAAAAACTTATCACGATTATTAAGTAATCAACTCAATAGAAAAAAACATAAAAAATTTTTCTGTGATAGATGTTTAAATTATTTTTCAAGTGAAGAACGTTTGAATTTACATATAGAATTATGTGAAAAAAATAATGAATGTAAAATTACAATTCCGAAGGAAACTTTTATAAAGTTTAAGAATTTTATTTACAAACAAAAAACACCATTTGTGATATACGCTGATTTCGAATCATTATTAGAACCGATTCTTGATAATGTTAATATTAACATGATTAAATATCAGCGACACATTGCATTCAGTTGTGGCTACTATGTTAAATGTGACTATGATAATAGTCTGTCATATTTTAACAGTTATCGAGGTCCTGACTGTATGAAATGGTTCGCCAATGAAATGGTAGTATGCTCACAAATGGTTGAATCTAAATTTAAGAATATAGTTCCCATGAGAGAAAATTTTTCAAATTTTAAAGCTCATATTTGTCATATTTGCGAACAAAGACTTGTTGAAACGGACATTATCGTGCGAGATCATGATCATTTTACTGGAGATTTTCGAGGATTTGCTCATAACTCATGTAATTTGAATTTTAGAAAGCGATTTGTAGTTCCAATTGTTTTCCATAATTTAAGCGGTTACGATAGTCACTTTATCATAAGAGATTTGGCTAAATTAGGTAAAATTTCTTTACTACCAATAAATAATGAAAAGTATATATCATTCACTCAACACATGGCTAACGGTATTAAATTTCGTTTTATAGATTCGCTGCGATTTTTAGGAACGTCTTTAGATGAATTAGTATCCCTTTTGGATATGCAAGACTTTAACAATTTAAAGTATGCATTTGAATGTTGTACTCGAGAGCAATTTTACTTACTTACACGTAAAGGTGTATTTCCATACGACTACATTGACAATATTGATAAGCTTAAGGAAACTCAATTACCTCCACAATCTGTTTTTTTTAATAAACTTAACAATAAAGATATTACTAATGAACAGTATGAACATGCTCAAAAGGTATGGAGACATTTTAATATAAAAAATTTAGGTGAATATTCCGATTTGTATTTGAAAACTGACATTATTTTGTTGGCCGACGTCTTTGAGAGATTTCGAAAAATCGGATATAGTACAAGTGGTCTTGACCCGGCCCACTATTACACCATTCCCGGATATAGTTGGGACTCGATGTTAAGATATACAGGGTGTAAATTACAGCTTCTTCATGACATTGATATGATATTATTTATTGAGAACGCGATACGCGGTGGGATTAGCCAATGTTGTTGTCGTTATTCCGAGGCGAATAATAAATATATGCATGATTATGACAAATCTAAACCTGACAAGTACTTATTATACGTAGACGTCAATAATTTGTATGGGTGGGCAATGTCACAATCCCTTCCATATGGCGGATTTGAATGGGATGATACAAATATAGATGTATTGAGTATTCCCGATGACGCAGACATCGGGTATATACTAGAGGTTGACTTAGATTATCCCCATCACCTTCATAGTATGCATAAGGATTTTCCTTTTTGCTGCGAGCACAGAAAACCTGAAGGATCAAAATTTTGCAAACTTTTAACAACGCTTTATAACAAAACTAAATACATTATTCATTATCGAGCTTTAAAACAAGCAATAAATCATGGGTTAGTAATTCGTAAAATACATAGAGTTTTAAAATTTAAACAATCAGCATGGTTAAAACCATACGTAACTTTAAATACACAGTTTCGAGCACAAACAACAAACAAATTTGAAAAAGATTATTATAAATTAAAAGTAAATTCAGTATACGGTAAAACGATGGAAAATATTCGAAAACATCGTGTAGTTAAATTAGTTTCGCAGTGGGAGGGAAGATATGGAGCAAAAAATTTAATAGCAAGTCCAAGGTTCCATAGTAGAACCATTTTTTCGGATGATTTAATGGCTATTGAATTACGTAAATCAGAAATTTTATTCAACAAACCCATATACATTGGAATGTCTATTTTAGATATTTCAAAAACATGTATGTATGAATTTCATTATGACTTTATGTTATCTAAATTAGGAAATGACGCTTGTAAGATCCAATATACTGATACAGATTCTTTTATCTATGAGATTAAATGTAATGATGTGTATAAGGAGGTGATTAATGCCCATATTGACAGATTTGACACTAGTGATTATGCCTCAAATAATCCATATCAAATTCCACTGTGTAATAAGAAGGTTCCAGGTTTAATGAAAGATGAGACAAACGGTAAAATTATAACTCATTTCATAGGCTTAAGATCTAAAATGTATACGTATAAAGTTGAGGATAAATCTATAGTTAAAAAATCAAAAGGTATTAAAAGTTCCGTAGTAAAAAATGATATAAGTTTTCAAGATTATGTGGATTGTTTAATTGAAAAGAAAGATAAAATTATTTCGCAGTGTACAATTCAATCGTTTAAACATAAAGTTTACAGCATAAATCAAACAAAAATTGGTTTAAATTCATTAGATGATAAACGAAAATTATTAGATGATTCACATGACACCCTCCCCTGGGGTTTCCATCATCATCATCATCCGGATCAGTGATATCAATATCCTTGGACATTTAAAACTTACTATTATCCATTATATCTATTATAATATAATTTACATTTAAAAAAAATATATATTATTAAAACTGTTTTTCTTTTTTATTTAAACTTACTATCCTCTATTATTATTATTAGATAATCGTCCATACATACGACTTATAACTCAGTTGATGTATATGTCTTTAATAAATGAGTAGAAAAAAATATTGTGAAAAATTTTGCTCGATATGATGTAAAATCTATGCTGTGACCGCGAGATAGCGGGCACGTGCGCTCGAGGCTAACGAAGGTCGTTGCAGGGCGATAGCGCGCTCTCCTAATTCACGGTTCCCCAGCTGGCTGAGAGCATCGATGTCGAGGCGGCGGCGGCGGCCGTCGGCGGCGTTCGGATTCCAGCTGAGAGCATCGGTGGCCGGCGGTAGCGTGCGCGCGCGGACTCTGGTTTCAATGGAGGCTGAGTCGCGCTCGAGCATCCATCGTCGGCACATCTAGTTCAAAACATGAGCGATTCCACAGTGTCGACGACGACGACGACGACGACGCAGCCTCCGCTGGAAACCGTCTCCGGCGGTGGCGATTTTCCTCAAGCCGAATTGATTGAACCCGCCGCTAAATCAGTAAGTTTTTTTTTTTTTTTTTTTTCGTTTTTTTATTTTAATTTTTTTTTTTTTCTTCTAATTATTGCAGTCATTTAAAAGCGGGGTGTGGAGAAAATGATGGGCGATTTTCCTCAAGCCGATTGAACTAGAAGAAGAAGAAGAAGAAGAAGGTGGATTTGTGATTAAAAATGGCGCAATACGTTTCTATTTGTATTATATTGAATAAAAAAAATAAATCTCTTATTGTTTGTTTAATTATGGAGGCATGCATAGGCAACCAACATTACGCTACAACGTAAACAGGGTGGTTGTCTATGCAGCAGCAGCAGCAAAGTGGCTGCGCTCCACAGTGCCGGCGTCAGCAGCGGTGCCGCTCGCTGGATTTCTGGGGGGCGGCGGCGGCGGCGGCGGCGGGCCTCAAAGGCCTCATTAGAGGCCACTTTTTAGAGGAGGAGGAGGAGGCCATGGCTCGCGAACCATTTTCCAAGAACACATTTTTTAAAACCGGCCACTAGGCCATTTTCAAGAACGGGGCGGCGGGCGGAGGCGGCGGCGGCGGTTGATATTTTCCAATTTTACAAAGGCTGCTCTTCCACAAGCAACAAGGCCACTTTCAAGCCTCATTTCAAGGTCAGGGGCGGTGGGAAAGAAAATTTTCCAAAACCATTTTCCGAGGAAAACCACTAAGGTCACGTTAAAGGCCAGTTTCAAGGTCAAATTTGAGCCAGAAGCGGCCTAGTACCACTACTTACATTGCCATCAGAGGTGTGTGGTAATCGTACAATAGATGGTTTGAATGCAAATGCACGTGAACGTGAATGACGTCCGAATTTATCAACACTCATCATTGAAATGACATCCGTGTGGAAATGTAAACTTATTTTATCATATTAGTCTCCCTCAATTCATTCATTATGGCAACAATCTCATTGTTATGTGAAGTATTTCCTGCCTCTTTAGATGCGATAAGTAGTCTCAATCTAGTAATAAGCTCCCGGGGATCGTCCCAATAAATATATTCTATAGGTGCGTTATTATATTCTAAATGCATTCCTTTACCTTCTTTCGATGATGAAGAGGCGAAATGTTGAACTAAACTTGTGAGACTAGATTTTTTACTTTTTTCTACGGTTTTAATCAAAGGTTTTATAATGTTATACCATTTTATACTGTTATCTCCTTTTAAATGTCCTCTACTATTCAAGTGCGCACCCGTATGTTCTAATATAGTTTTATAGTTTACGAGATCATCGGGAGCGTACGATGGATCGGAATAAAATATTAATTGATAAAGTCCTGGCGTTCCTTTCACATATCCTCCCGAAAAGTCTTTCTCCGATAACAACATGATAGCACCGGTTTTAACATCAAAGGAAATTCTTCTATTACCAAGTGTCCAATTATCTTGTTCACTATCATATGTAGGACCATATTTTCTATCAATTTTATCGCTATTTGTCCAGTAATCTTTAACGTAAGTATGACTTATTGATGGATACTGATCCAGATATTCATCTATTACATCCTGTGAATATTCGATGGACGGTTCAGTGGAACGTTTCGGTGATAAATTAGGTTCCTCTATTATACTGGGCTCATTAAACTCGGCAACATCTTCTAAATCGAGAAATTTAGTACTAGTAGGATGCGCTTTATATTCTTTTTTAATAAATGATTCGTTCTTTACTTGTATGGGGGCGGTAGCAGCAGCAGCAGCAGTACTAGTAGTTTTTTTTAAAGCAATTTCTTTTAACGGATCGGTTATTGGTTTAAAAAGTTTATTGATTGAATCGTCCACATTCGTTCGATTTAATTTCAATGCTAAATATTTTTTTCGTATAGCACGCGTTAGTTCAGCAACTTTTCGTTTATGTGTAGCCACAGCAACTCGATCGTCTGACATCATTCTATACAGTGACGTTTAACACAAATTAACAAATTTTTATATACTTATCGAAACCCATTCGATAGCGACCATTATTAATGGGAAAATCTTTTATGATAACTACCGTTCCGTACCTATTAATCCAACATTTTGAACATAAGGTTTTAAATTCATTAAAGGTTATGTCCGGTGATACGTGCTCATCAAATATATGCTTTAGATTAATTTCGTCTTGTTTAAATAACACAATCAGATTACAATTATCTCTTATCAATTGTTTCGGGATTTTTGAATATGTTTGACATAAGTAGGCAGCATCAATATCTTTATGTCTACACATGGAATAATATTCACGAATTTTTTGTTGTTTATCACATGCTACATCGTCGAAAATAAAAATGGAGTTTTTTTGGCTTTAGTGGGACTGATGACTTCATCGTTGTCTTTAAACGGAAAATAACCTATACCCTTTGCTTGAGTCATTACTGTTTGTAATAACTGATACTTTGGTTGGTATAAAGATTTTGAGTATACGTAAACATTTTCAAATTTAGCACCATTAGGATTAAACAATAGCGATAACATTACATTTGTCTTTCCACAGCCACTCGGACCGCAGATTATAGCACGAAACGAGTCGGGCAACAACGGACCATGTTTACTAATACCATTTAACTTTTTGTCTTGAAAATCGTCTAAATTTTCGATCGGTAACGACTGCACTTGTTGAATCACCTTCATCGTCTTATAAATATCAAAGCTGTTACGCTCATTTATTAGTTTCAATGTTTGTGCACGAAGGAGAGGGTGTGTTAAATACATTGATTAATAAATTACCTTTTGAAATCCATTTAAGTGGGGGGTACCAATTTTGCGGTCCCGGAACAAAACTACAAAAACGATTGGCACGGGGTGATCCGGGTATTAATCCGCTAGACGCCGCGTGCAAACAACACGACATCGCCTATTCACAGAACGATTCATTGAACGAACGTCATAAAGCCGATAAAATATTAGAAGAACAAGCGTGGCAGCGCGTTAAATCAAAGGACGCTAGTCTTGGTGAACGTGGTAACGCTCTACTTGTAACCGGAGTAATGAAAACCAAACGTAAACTTGGTATGGGTTGTTCCTTTAACACTCACGTTGTAAAAAAAATTGGAAAATCCATGAAACCTGCCAAGACATTAAAGAAGGCCGTATCGTTGGCTTTAAAAGCAGCCAAAGTGGCAGTAAAACGTGCCGGCGGTAAAAATAACATTAGAATACCTAGAATTATTCCATTTGACTCTAAATCTGGAGGATTTCTTCCTCTCATTCCCTTGTTTGCCGGACTTAGTGCCCTTGGTGCGTTAAGTGGGGGCGCAGCCAGTATAGCTTCTTCCGTCGTAAACGCTCAAAATAAGAAAAAGAAGCTGGAAGAACAGACACGTCACAATAAAGCGATGGAAGCTATCGGTCATGGATTGTATTTACGAAAGAATAGCAAAGGAGGTTTCGGTCTGTATCTTGAAAATAAAAAAAAAAAAACAAAAAAAACGTCGTCGTCATTAAGGCTACCTAATAGAGCATTATACGATAAAGAATTACTGAAATATGCCAAACTTTATAAAATACCTCATTTTCGAGGTGTTTTCATGCGCGATACTCTACCTAGGAGAGTACGCGCACAACGTGAATGTGGCATCGTAAATTTGGATAGTTGGAAAAATCCCGGCACACATTGGGTCGCATATAGAAAAAAGAACGACAAAGTCGAATATTTTGATTCATTTGGTAATTTGAAACCGCCTATAGAACTTGTTCGTTATTTAAGTAGTCGTCATCGTCCTGTCAAAATTTACTATAACAACGAACAATATCAAACTTATAATCAAATAAATTGTGGACATTTGTGCTTGAAATATATAATATTAGACTAATGTTAAATGGCGATTATTATCCTAATGATCGTTCGCAATTTGATTTTGCTAGTGATCGCTTCAACGATGCATATTTCAACTATACAGAATTTTATCCTAGTTACACAAACTCTAATCGAAAACGTACCCTTCTAACCGTTTCGGATTTTAAATTACGTACATTGTTTATCATAGATTGTAGTAAGCAGGAAGAATCTATAAAGTCATCAACCGTCGATGTAAAGTTGGAAATTGAATCGGACGTAGGATTCCCTGATAACACCAAGGTTTATTGCATCATAGTCCACGACTGTCTCATGGAATATCATCCACTCACGGAAGTAATAAAAAGCCTCTCGTAATAATGGGTGTTAACTCCAGATCTCTCTCTTTCTCTCTCTCTCTCTCTCTCTCTCTCTATCTCTCTCTCCGGTAACATCAAGGTTTCTATTGCGACCTTGGTTTCACATCCACTCACGGAAGTAATAAAAAGCCTCTCGTAATAATGGGTGTTAACTCCAGATCTCTCTCTCTCTCTCTCTCTCTCTATCTATCTCTCTCTCCGGTAACATCAAGGTTTCTATTGCGACCTTGGTTTCACATACTCCGATAATATCAAGGTGTATCATAGGTCACACGATTCACAGAAGATATAAAAAAGCCTCTCCTAATATGATTAAAATTAGTTGATTTGCAATCATCATGCGAGTGGCACTAGTAGATATTCAAGGTTTTATTATTGAAAAAGTGTTTCATCCAAAAGAGCTCTCCATTCATATTGGACAACAGCGATTAAATTTTCTATTTAAATCGCCAACACCATTTAAAAATCTTAGTGTTAGTGATAAAAAGACTGTGAATTATTTAGAGCAAAATCTGCACGGAATTCGATTTAACTCCGGTTATATTGAATATAGCGAAATTAATGACATTTTAAAAAATTATCTACTTCATTCGGCAGACATAATTTACGTTAGAGGTGAACAAAAACTTTCATTTTTACAAAGTAAGTGTGAGGAGCTGCAAGTATTTCCTATCATCCATGATGTAGTCAAGTATGATAAAACTAGATGTGAGACGGAAAATTTTCAATTGACAATTCCACAACAGTGTTGTCATCATCATTCAAAAGGAAAATTTATGTGTGCACAAAGAAACGTGGATCATTTACTTTCTTGGTTTACTAATACTATTTTACCTAATTAAATTTTTTCCATAAACGTGTATAAAATGTTTTATAAATAAATGTGTATAAAACTGTTTTACGTTTTTCTTTTCCCTTAAATATTAAAAAACACTAAATAAAACATATCTCATATATATTATTTATTTAATATTTTCCTTAAATATTTAACAATCATTTTTAACACTATAAATAACATTAAACCAAATGTAGCACATGTTATTGAAAATTGTTGTTGATCGACTCCTCCTCCTCCTCCTAGTGTGACTTATCCTCCTCCTCCTCCTACTAATCCTCCAATTCCAGTCCCTATTCCTAGAGGATAAGTACAATTGTTGATAGTTTCACCAATTTTATACCATTTTTCTTGATCACCTTCACTTCTATTCGGAAATAATAATTTCAACTTGTAATATAATTCATATGGTGTTGAAGGCAATCTTACGTAAAAAACTTGCAACTTTCCATCATTTAAATAGGTTCTACCCATCATTTGCCATTCAGAGCGGTTACATTCTTTTTGGTTTTCATTAAAACACCGCTATATTAGACACTCCATTAGGTATGTTTGTATACAACAAACCGTTGAATATCGCTGTTAATATCACATAATTTGCGTTTAGTAGGACCATCATCATTTAAACACAAATTTGATAAATCTTTTAAAACTTGTTTGTTTTCTTCGTAAAACACAATATCTTTGTTTAGTCGAGAAATTTTTTCACAATATTTTTTTAGCTTAGTTCTGTACTCAACTACTAATGACATTCTCTACTTTCAACTGATTTATTAAAGACATATACATCACCTTTTATAAGTTGTGTGTGTGTGTGTGTGTGTGTGTGTGTGTGTGTGTGTGTGTGTGTGTGTGTGTGTGTGTTTAAATAAAAAAAAACATAGTTTTAATAATATATATATTTTTAAAACCGCTATCGCCCTCAACCGCTGAGATTTTTAAGCGAGGCGTGATAATAGATTTGTCAACAACAACAATGGGTTTAATAACCTATCCAGCGTCGTCGTCGTCGTCGTCGTAGTCATCGTCAAACGAGACCCGTTCATATTTAATGTTAGAGATGGGACTCTATAGCGAACAACAAGAGTTACAAAAATGATTTTAAAATTTTTGAATCCGAAATTGCAATGATTTGATCTAAGTAATTTATTATATTAAAATATCTGATAAAAAATAAATTAAAAATGATATGTGTGAATTACGCAAAAAATTATTTTAAAAATTTCGAATCTGATATTGCAAAAATTTCAGTATCAATTTGATCTAATTTAACTGCGTATTGATTTAATTTTTTGCGTAATTCGCACATATCATTTTTAATTTTTTTTTATCTTCTAATAATTTTAATATTCTCGGTTTCGACACTAAAAAAAAGTTGTATCTTTCAGTCACTCTGTCTAATAATTTACGCGTTGTTTCCTCTGTTAGTTTCCGTTTCTTCTTTAAAGATGCCATCGTCGACGGTGTCGGCGGCGGAGGCGGTGTAGTCATCGACAACGTCGTAGGCGGTAGGTTCTCCTCTTCCTTCAAAAACACATCAGTAAATATGTTTTTGATGAAGGAATCATCAGAATCAAACGTCAAATCCATAAATTCCTACAATAATAATTTAAATTCAATGATAGTGTTGGAGGCGGCGTCGGTGGTGACATCAGAGGCACTAGTGGCAGCAGCAACTATCGATTCCAACGACATAGCTGGAGCAGGATTAGACATTTTTTTTTTGAACGTAGACGGTACTATTGATATGTCAGTTAGTATTTTAATTTTATCCCTCATGCCTGTCGAAAGCAAACTGATCTTAAAATGAACTAAATTCTTATTAAATGAAGACGTGCGCGAGGACGGTAAGAACGACTATGCAAAACGGAAACCATATGAGGTGATATAATTTTATCATAAACACCGCGATAGATTATACTAATTAGTATTAGAATTCAAATTAAAAACATGCAAATCAGAGTTTTATTATAAACTAAAAATTCAGTCAAGTCTTTGCTCTCAACACACACACACACACACACACACACACACACACGATCCCATTGAAATGGCTGCCGCTATCGAGGAACCAATTTCAGATGGTGAGATCGAAACTGATTGCAAAGCATTGGATCCAAAAGATTACATAATAAAAGAGGTTAATCGTCAAGAGTTTTTGTCAAATGTTCAAACAGAATCGTTGTGCATGATTCAAACTTTTTATTTGTGTCATGGTAGAAGACTCTGTTTAGGATGCTACTATCATGAAGCACAGACGGCCAACCCCTTTTATTATGACGAGCATGCATTTCAGCATTTTAGTGGGCTAATGAGTAATTTAGAGCCAGAAATGCGCCTTTGCGCTAGGTGCAAACAGATCTTATTTACACATTATCTCACTAGAAACTGTATAATATGCATGAAGAATGTAAATGAGGAAGAGAATATCTTGTCGGAAATTTAAAATTCCCAAAAACGGTCCTTTTCAGGATCACAAAATACTTGAAAAATTTCCGATTAGGAAGTATGTACTAAACGTTATCGAACTATAGTTAGAATAACGTCAGTGGAGTACAAATTATAACCTTGAAGGATGCAAAACGTTATCGAACTATAGTTAGAGTAACATCAGTAGAGTATAAATTGCAGCCTTGAAATAAAGGTCAAGGCTAAGATCTAGGATATGAGGTTAGGCTTTATTATTATAAAAGACAGCACACGTGTCGCTAATAAATCAGTTTGATTAATAATTTCATTGTGAAATCAGCAGCAGCATCAGCAGCAGCATATTACTAGTAAATCAGTTTCTTTGTGTTAAAGTGTTAAAAAATGTAAGTAAATGTTTTTTCATTTTTTGCATAAAAATAAAAGTACATATTATTTTAGAGAAAAAATGAATTTAAATGAAATAAATTCGTCTCTCCTAGAAAGTGAAAATAAACCGGTGGTTGCATTGAAAAGCCTGCCAATTAATGAGCCTCAGAAAATCTACATTGCTAAATTGGTTAATTCAAAATATGGTGAAACGATTTTGCTTGAACTAGAGAATCGAGTTATATTCTTACCACGTCGATCATTATCTATTTTGAAGAATCACGTTGATGAATTGGGAAACGGAAAATATTCTGTGGTGTATCAAGGTGACGACGTCGATGATAAGAACGCTGAAAAGGGAAACCCTAAAGCACTCTTTAAGTTTGTGAATAGTAAGTTTTAATTTAAAAAAATGTCCGACCAATTAATAAAGGATATTGATAAACTTATTTTAAAATTTTATGAAAAATTTCCTCATATAGACTGTGAAGCATGGTTAAAACATGTAAAAATTGCGATTGATTTATGCTCTGATAAACTTAAGAATGTTATTACTGGGATTATTATAAATTTAAGACATAAAGATGTTCTACCATTTTTAATGGATGCTTTTAAAATTTTTTGCGAAAGAGTAGAAAAAGTTTTATCAAAAATGTCATTAATAAAAGTAAACACTATTTTTTGTGGACAGTTTATTAGAAAATTAGTAGATGATAATGACATAGTAGATTTTAAATATTTTCACAGTAAATATGCACCGATTGATTCTTCAACAATATTATTTGAATGGTTTACTAATCATATAATCAACTATATTTTATTTAAACTATCGGAATTTCAGGAACGTTCGTCAAATTGGGCATTAAAATCCGTGATATTGCTTGAAGTTATTATTAATAAGTTTGCAGTAGGAAACGGTTGCGAGGGTAGTTCATCGTTTATTAAATTACCAAAACAAATTGCTAATAAACTAAGTTGTGTAAATATTTTTAATTTTGACTTGGCCTGTTTTTATTGGAGCATTGTAAGTGCTCTATATCCATCAGAAAATAATTCTAATCGAGTTACATCGTATCCTTATTATGGCGATGTGTTGAATTTAGATAATGTGGAGATTCCAATGAAATTAAATAAAATACATGTTTTTGAAAAGAATAATAATTTATCCATAAATGTATATGGATTGGAGTTAATCAATAATAAGTATATAGTAGTTCCAATACGTTTAACTAAAAATAAATTGGAAAAACATATAAATTTATTATTAATTCAAAATCAGTATTTTCCCAAGTTAAATGATTATGATGCGCCTGATCCTAACGATACTCAGCATATCGATATCAAATATCATTATTGTTGGATAAAAAACTTATCACGATTATTAAGTAGTCAACTCAATAGAAAAAAACATAAAAAAATTTTCTGCGATAGATGTTTAAATTATTTTTCAAGTGAAGAACGTTTGAATTTACATATAGAATTATGTGAAAAAAATAATGAATGTAAAATTACAATTCCGAAGGAAAATTTTATAAAGTTTAAGAATTTTATTTATAAACAAAAAACACCATTTGTGATATACGCTGATTTTGAATCATTATTAGAACCGATTCTTGATAATGTTAATATTAACATGAATAAATATCAGCGACACATTGCATTCAATTGTGGCTACTATGTTAAATGTGACTATGATAAAAGTCTGTCATATTTTAACAGTTATCGAGGTCCTGACTGTATGAAATGGTTCGCCAATGAAATGGTAGTATGCGCACAAATGATTGAATCTAAATTTAAGAATATAGTTCCCATGAGAGAAAATTTTTCAAATTTTAAAGCTCATATTTGTCATATTTGTGAACAAAGACTTGTTGAAACGGACATTATCGTGCGAGATCATGATCATTTTACTGGAGATTTTCGAGGATTTGCTCATAACTCATGTAATTTGAATTTTAGAAAGCAATTTGTAGTTCCAATTGTTTTCCATAATTTAAGCGGTTACGATAGTCACTTTATCATAAGAGATTTGGCTAAATTAGGTAAAATTTCTTTACTACCAATAAATAATGAAAAGTATATATCATTCACTCAACACATGGCTAACGGTATTAAATTTCGTTTTATAGATTCGCTGAGATTTTTAGGAACGTCTTTAGATGAATTAGTATCCCTTTTGGATATGCAAGACTTTAACAATTTAAAGTATGCATTTGAATGTTGTACTCGAGAGCAATTTTACTTACTTACACGTAAAGGTGTATTTCCATACGACTACATTGACAATATTCATAAGCTTAAGGAAACTCAATTACCTCCACAATCGGTTTTTTTTAATAAACTTAACAATAAAGATATTACTAATGAACAGTATGAGCATGCTCAAAAGGTATGGAGGTATTTTAATATAAAAAATTTAGGTGAATATTCAGATTTGTATTTGAAAACTGACATTATTTTGTTGGCCGACGTCTTTGAGAGATTTCGAAAAATCGGATATAGTACAAGTGGGCTGGACCCGACCTGGTATTTTACTATACCCGGATATAGTTGGGATTGTATGTTACGGTATACCGGATGTAAATTACAGCTTCTTCATGACATTGATATGATATTATTTATTGAGAACGCGATACGCGGTGGGATTAGTCAATGTTGTTGTCGTTATTCTGAGGCGAATAATAAATATATGCATGATTATGACAGATCTAAACCTGACAAGTACTTATTATACGTAGACGTCAATAATTTGTACGGTTGGGCAATGTCACAACCACTTCCATATGGAGGATTTGAATGGGTTGATACAAATATAGATGTATTGAGTATTCCCGATAACACAGACATCGGGTATATACTGGAGGTTGACTTAGATTATCCCCATCACCTTCATAGTATGCATAAGGATTTTCCTTTTTGCTGCGAGCACAGAAAACCTGAAGGATCAAAATTTTGCAAACTTTTAACAACGCTTTATAATAAAACTAAATACATTATTCATTATCGAGCTTTAAAACAAGCAATAAATCATGGGTTAGTCATTCGTAAAATACATAGAGTTTTAAAATTTAAACAATCAGCATGGTTAAAACCATACGTAACTTTAAATACACAGTTTCGAGCACAAACAACAAACAAATTTGAAAAAGATTATTATAAATTAAAAGTAAATTCAGTATACGGTAAAACGATGGAAAATATTCGAAAACATCGTGTAGTTAAATTAGTTTCGCAGTGGGAGGGAAGATATGGGGCAAAAAATTTAATAGCAAGTCCAAGGTTCCATAGTAGAACCATTTTTTCGGATGATGTAATGGCTATTGAATTACGTAAATCAGAAATTTTATTCAACAAACCCATATACATTGGAATGTCTATTTTAGATATTTCAAAAACATGTATGTATGAATTTCATTATGACTTTATGTTATCTAAATTAGGAAATGACGCTTGTAAGATCTTATATACTGATACAGATTCTTTTATCTATGAGATTAAATGTAATGATGTGTATAAGGAGGTGATTAATGCCCATATTGACAGATTTGACACTAGTGATTATGCATCAAATAACCCATATCAAATTCCACTGTGTAATAAGAAGGTTCCGGGTCTAATGAAGGATGAGACAAACGGTAAAATTATAACTCATTTCATAGGCTTAAGATCTAAAATGTATACGTATAAAGTTGAGGATAAATCTATAGTTAAAAAATCAAAAGGTATTAAAAGTTCCCTAGTAAAAAATGATATAAGTTTTCAAGATTATGTGGATTGTTTAATTGAAAAGAAAAATAAAATTATTTCACAATGTACAATTCAATCGTTTAAACATAAAGTTTACAGCATAAATCAAACAAAAATTGGTTTAAATTCATTAGATGATAAACGAAAATTATTAGATGATTCACATGACACTCTCCCCTGGGGTTTCCATCATCATCATCCGGATCAGTGATATCCTTGGACATTTAAAACTTACTATTATCATTATATCTATTATAATATAATTTATATTTAAAAAAATATATATATATTATTAAAACTGTTTTTTTATTTAAACTTACTATCCCCTATTATTAGATAATAGCTCATACATACAACTTATAAAAGGTGATGTATATGTCTTTAATAAATCAGTAGAAAGTAGAGAATGCCATTAGTAGTAGAGTACAGAAGCTAAAAAAAAAAAAAAATGTGAAAAAATTTCTCGACTTTACAAAGATATTGTGTAAAAATCTCCGCGACCGTCATCGCGGAGCGATAGCGCGCGCGGACCCAGCTGATGAAGGTCGTCATCGTCGTCGCAGCCTCGAAGGCGATAGCGGCGGCACGCGCGCTCCTGATTCACGGTCGCGGACCCGGCTGGCTGAGAGTGATATCAGACGCGGTCGTCGTCGTCGTCGCAGCCTCGAGGTTACGCGGCGGCGGCGGCGGCGCGCGCTCGCGGACCCAGCTGGCTGAGTGAGAGCACCGCCGCGAGGTCGTCGTCGTGGACGAGGCAGCGGCGGCCGGCGCCGGCGATTTTCCTCAAGCCGATTGAACTAGAAGATGGATTTATGATTAAAAAAATGGCAATAATTTTCTATTTGTATTATATTGAATTAATAAATCTCTTATTTATTATTGGTTTGTTTAATTATGGATGGATGCTAAAAGTAACCATGCACGCAACCAACATTACGCTACAACGTAAAACGGGTTGCCTATGCAATGTGCCTGCGTCGGACGGATTGTAACCATTTGCAGCGCACGCAACCAACATTACGCGACAACGTAACACTGGTTGCCTATGCAATGTGCATGCGTCGGTAGTGCCGGCGTCAGCGTCGGTAGTGCCGGCGTCAGCGGCGGCGCTGGAGGATTCCGGGGCGGCGGGCCATTTTCAAAGGCCACACACTTTAAAGGCGGCTCTTCCAAGGATACTTTCAAGACCCTCTCGGGGGACCATTTTCTAAGACCACTTTTCCAAAACCATCAAGGCCACTTTTAAGGACATTTTCAAGGTCGGGGGCGGCGGCGGAGGACATTTTCCAAGGCCATTTTCCAAAGGCTGCTCTTCCAAAACCATCAAGGCCACTTTCAAGGCCATTTTCAAGGTCGGGGACGGCAGTAAAGGAAATTTTCCAAGGCCATTTTCCGAGGACACTTTTCCAAAACCACCAAGGCCACTTTTAAAGGCCATTTTCAAGGTCGTGATCCAAAAGCGGCCTAGTTATACTACTTATCCGCCATTGTTTTGGTAGCGTACTGCTCATCTTCTAAAACATCTCTTTTGTTTTCTATCATGCTTGCATAGTTAGCTACTCCATAAACAATTATTGGGGGAGGCTTCGGAATTTTTTCGGTTGGTTTGGCACTATCTTCTGTAATTTCTACGTCATCATCTTTGAGGGAACCGTATCTATTACTTACAGGGATTTCTTCTCTTGTGGTTTTGTCGCTGGTCGTATTTTTTCTTTTTACGCTCCTCACAACTTGCCATGGGTTTTCATTATTATCCTCCTGTATTTCTTCATCACTGGTTGAGATCATTCTTACAACTTGTGATCTGTTGTGTGGTTGAGAGTATGTCATTTGATTATGTTGTTGAGGGTGCATTTGTTGAAAGTGTAGTTGATTGGGAGGAAACATATCTTGTGATTGACTTGGGAACATTTGTGAGCTATTAGGGTACACTGGCATTTGCGAATTATTTGGATACACTGGCATTTGAGAAAATTGAGGTGACGGTATTTGCATTTGTTGTATTTGAGTATTCATTGTTGGATGACCCTGTATAAAGTTCGGCAAATTCATTTGAGAATTGTTCATGCTGTCGTTATTAAATGTCCCGAAGGGAACATTTTTATCACTTTCGTTTGTTTTTAATGCTAAGAAAATACAAAAAATTATCGTTTTCTTTGGGATTCCGCAGCGCTTCAGATATGTTATCGGAACATGTCTTTACGCTACGAAAGTAAAACCGATACCATTATGAACGTGAAACAAGAATTAGTCCTAATTCGCTCGAATGATGATATTGATGCTGTTATCGGTGTTGATGAAACTGAAAAGCCAAAAATCGAAATATCAAAATTATATTGGAATGTGCCTCATATAACACCTAGTTTAAGTCATCAACTTCGTACAGACCTACCTATTAAATTTCGATCTTGGCAAATCATTGAGTATCCTTCATTAAATAATTCTACTAGACATACGTGGGCCATCAAAACAAGTTCAAAATTGGAAACTCCTCGACATGTAATCATAGGTTTCCAAAAAACAGGAAAGGAAAAATAATGGCAAATATGAGTCAATTTGACCATTGCAATCTCACAAATATACGAATTTTCTTAAATTCCGAACGATTTCAGTACGACATGTATATTGACTTTGATACTAATAAATTTGCTACTTTATATGAAATGTTTGCCAATTTTCAAGAAGATTGTGCAAGACAGAAGGAGGTCGTACAAGCAGGAAGTATTGTTTTGAGAATCGAGTTTGAAACAAAACAACCAACCACAGCTGACACTTTCGCTTATTGTCTAATATTGCATGAAAAGGAATTTTCCTATAACTCCACCACTAAAATTGTAAAGCAATATTAAAATAATTCGGTTATCAGTTTGTGCACAATGTTCTTCGAAGAAAGACATGTCAAATTTTCACAAGATCTAGAAAAATTAAAGAAAGATATAGAGTTTTATGAGCAGATGAAAGAATGGATAAAATTATTTGAAAAACTGAAGATATGCGACTAGTAGTTGATATTCAATGTTTTAAATAGAAAATAATAAATTTTTGGTTAAAGAATTAGCCGCATATGAGCTCGGATAAGTCACTAGATATTTAAACCACCTTTTGGATTAAATCTACTACAACCGTAATTACACAGGCAAGCAGTGTGGCTAATGAAAAACTTTCATTGTATTCATTGGAATAGCGGTTTTACTCTTGTGTATCAGTTTGCCTCCATTATTGAAAAACTAACAGAAAATGCAGAAATAACGGTTTTTTCTTATCTATTTCCGTTCCTAACGGTTTTTTATTTCCTATCTCCCTCCCTAACAGTTTTTCTGATCTATTTCGTTGTTTTATCATCATTTATAAGTTGTATAAAGAAATGTTTTTTTTATTAGTTGTTAACATGTCTTATGAGAGTTTACTCTCAGCGCAATATGAATTTAGTATAATAGAAGAGAAAATTTGCAGTGTTTGTCAAAGTGTTTCATCTCTTAACCTTAAAAGTGTACATAATGTGGATAATCATTAGTATTATGAATCTTTTTTAAAAAAAGTACTGTACTGAATGTTTAATGTGAACATAGAAATCATAAAAAACAACTCTTTGAATTTACGGAACAGGAACTCAAATATTTTCCGTTGAATTACTTACTGGAGAAAGCAAGTGCTTATGAGCTCTTATACTCATGGTATAAAATACCAAAAGAATATAGACAACATTTCCATCTCTCTACTAAACTACAATGTTTTATTCACCATAATCGACCAGAATGGAGAACACATGTTGATGGCCCTCAAAGCTCCCAAGATAGATGTCACCTTTGTAAATTTTCTCTTCGATAAGAGTATAATGTAACATATTTTTATAAATAAAACAAAGTTAGATTTATTGCAAATATAATTTATTTCTGAAACATGTTACAAATCACTTACATTTATATTATCCAGTTCCTCAAGCAAGTTATTGATAGTACCATGATGTGCTTCTGGAGAAATGAGAAGATGCCCCCATGCCAGTGTATTAACATCATTAGGAAGTACGTACCTCTTATCTCTTTGGAAGATAAAGCAACTCTATTTTTAAGTTCTGTATATATCGTATGTAATTTTGAAAGGAAAACAAACATTTTCACCCGTTCACCCGTTCCATAAAAACTTTTAACTGGGATTCCTTTGAATTCATCCTTCATTTTTCCAATGATGGACACTGAATTTGGTATACCATAAATATTATCAACAGGATAATTGGAAGTGTCAAAATAATGAATATTATTTTTCATATCAGCATAAAAATTATTTGTAAATACTTCTAGAATTACAGAGTCCGTATCTGTATAGAGAAGCATTGTTTCCATATATTTTTTTTATGTAATCATAATAAAAATCATAAATTATGGTGTTGGAAATATCTAGGATTGAAAATCCGATGTAGAGGTTTATCATAAACTACCTTAACTTTGTTAAATTGTACGGCTACCAAGTTTTCATTAAAGACAGATGCTGATTTAAATTCTGGTTTGGCTATTAAACATCTTGCTCCTGGAGAATTTGTCTTCGTTTCCCACCTTGAACAGAGGTGTATGTCCTTCCTCTTCTCTGCATTCTCCATACACATACACACACATACACTCTCTCAAATTCATTTTTTGCATTATTTCGTAACTTGGTATTTAAGTCAATGTAACCTTCGAGCCATGCTGACTGGGAGAATTTTATTACTCTATGAATCTTTTTTAGCTTTAAACCATAGTCCAGACACTGCTTCAAGTTTTGCTAATGGATAACATACTCAGCTTTATTATATAAGTTTAGAATCAACTTGGAGTATTTGCTTTTTGGAGGTGTTAAATTTTCAGGGCATAGGGGTAAACTATTGTGAGAATCATGTAGACCGGTTGGATATTTTAAATCCACTTCTAAGACGGAAGAATCTTCTTTTACACTCATAACATTAAAGTTATTTCCAAACGGTAGAAACTTTTTCATTGCGCAACCATAGAGATTTGTAACTTTCGGGTTTTAACGAATCATAGTTAGGTGAAAACTTGTTGTTTGCAAAAGCTTTTATCTTTGTGAATTGCGCAACACCCCCTCTTATTTCTTTCTTAAAAAAGTGTAACATATCTATTTTAAAACACCTTTACGTCTCATCAAATTGAACTGAAGTGGGAAATGTTTTCTAGTTTCATTACATTGTTCAGAATCCAGAGTTTCACTTAGCTTATCTAAAGAACTTGATAAAAATCGAAACGATTCAACAAATCCAAGTTTTATGTATGTATTTTTCACTCCTGGAGTATTGTACTTCTCAACCAAAATTGATTTAGAAAAAGATATGTATTTTTCTTTAGTCTGTGCTATGGCTGAGATGGATTCACCTTTTGATGCGAGTTCCTTGATAAATAGATGGCAATTATAGTTCGTGAGGTTGTGGAAAAATACTGGTATGAATGAAGGGATCTTAAAATTCAAGTTACAGGAAATATGTGCTGCTCCCCTAAATTACCTGGTTAGATGGCAATGGTCTCTCACTTTTGTGGCACTTTATAGCATTTTCATATCGTTGATTTTCTTCAGTGGATAAAGGAAGCATTAGTTTCACATCCATTAAGTGTTGATGGTATATATTTTGAACAGTCTTGTCTAACTTTTCAACAAATACTTTTGCTGCATCTGGTCCAGCATACATCTCCAATTTTGATAGACTATCATCATAACTACACTTTACATAAAATGTAAAGGAACATGGCTCATGTTCACATACTTTGACAGTGAAAGATCCCCATCAAATGGTTGATTATGGTGTATTGGCTTCAGTAGGCTCTCAAAATCTGCATTGATAACAAAAGGCACTTCCAACTGTTTTTCAAAGTTTGTAAATTTTAAAATATTTTCAGGTATCAACTCATCGCACTTATTGATTTTTAAATTTGTTGTAGGTAATTCACTTTTTACATGTGTGCAATCGTTTTCTTCATGCTTTTGTAATGTTGCCATATTTGTAAAAGATTGTAAACAACCATCACAGAAATATAATCTTCCGCAATTTTTTGTTTTCTGACTTTTCACTAATCTAGATAAATCCGTAATTAAGCAGTAGTGAGAGTTTTCATGTTTATCTGATATCAGCAGAAGATTCACATGTGTAGGTTTTCGTTCTGAAGAGTAAAATGAAGAGGTCCAACAACATCGTAATTGTTTTTATTTTCTTTGTAATAACACTCTAATCCGTAAACATTTATAGAAATATCAAATCAAAAACCAGCCATCCAAGAAGTGATTCAAGACAACCCCCTCACCTTAGAGAACAAGGAAGACTTCCTTCCTTCCCATACCTACCTTGATCTCAGACCACAGCAGTTCCAATGACCTAAATGTATTCCAGGGGGCGAACGCCGCCTTTGAAGAACTAAACTCCTTAGTCAATTTGGGTGAGTTAACAAGAGCGGTCAATGATCTTAACAATAAAATTAAAAAATGTAAAACAAACTTAGAAATATTCACGACATACAATGATTTTGTCTGTGCCCTAAATAAGTGCAAATTCAGGAACTAAACTCAAGAGCCCCCAAAAGGGGTAAGCACAGCCATATACATCGCATCTTGCCGATGTACGCAGCGACATAACAGCCCTCATGCTGAAACCGAGCCAGGTCGTTACTGCGGCTATAACGTTACGTTACGTTACGTTATGAACACTTCCTTTTACGTATCAACTTTTGCGTAATCGTAACGTATACACATTCATCAACTTTCATACCAGTACCTTGCACACCTTGTTTATAAATTTTGATTAGAAAGGATAGTATTTGTTTTTTACATAATAAATTATGTTTAGTATTTTATTTCTACCAGGAGGATTCTTTTTGGCTTATCCCCCTGTGTGACTCTTAATGGAAAGTTATTGAGAGAAAAAAATAGTGTCTTAATGACGAGTAGTAGTTTTTTAGGAAAGCCTAAATTAAAAAATTTGAGTTGTTGCTTCCGATGCAAAGGTGGCAGTGGCCTATGCAAAAGGTGGGCGTGGTCTATGCTAAAGTTTTTGAAAAAATGAAATTTTTATTATGTTATTTTCATGCATTATTGTTAGTTATTTTTCGTGCAATTTATCGTGCGTTTTCATGCTTTTTACTTACTTTTTTTTTGTCGGCCGTCTCATCATTCTTTTTTTTCCTTAAACAAACGGTTGTTTTCATTGCCTAAACATAAAAATGTTTTATTAGTTATAGTTAGTTTTAGTTAAATTTCCATTTTTATGTTTTTACATTTGGTTTTTTATTTTTATACATTGTTATGGATTCTTACTATTTTTTTTAATCTATTTTTACTTACAATATTTTGTCTTGTTTTTTGAAGATAATCCCACTACGCATTATCTTCCATTATTTTATGGTGTAAAAGTTTATATTTGATTCTAAAAGGTGTATTCTCGTGTGTTATTGAACACACATGTCCAGTGATTTGATTTTTTTTAAGTTCTTCGTTTACGAATTTTTTAAGTCTTTGATATATAGCGTGAAGTACCGGGATAATTTTGGTGTCTTTGTAAAGTTGTTTATTGGAGATATCTGATGTGCGCTTGTCCACTATGGATCGTAGACACTTGTTTTCTATTATTTGTATTTTTTTAAGTTTAGTTTTAAATGCGTTGATTCATATTGGGCAAGCGTACGTCATCATTGCTCTAATTGTAGTTATGTATAGTTGTCTTTTTATATTTAAATTTAGTTTAGAATTTCTTGAAATGTAAGGATTTATATAACTTTTAATTTTGATGAGTCTGTTTGTCAAGTCTGTCATGTGTTCGTTGTATGTAAGTTTTCTGTCTAGAGTCACTCCAAGGTACTTACGCTGCGTTTCTCTGGGATAATTTCGTTATTTATTTTTATGATATTGAGGTTCTCGAGGTTCCTTTTCCTGTTAAAATTTATTAGTTCTGACTTGATTGGATTTATCTTTATTTTCCATTTATCAAAGAAATTTTTAAAATCGGCCAAATGTAGGTGCATTTTTTTATTTGCTAGCTCTGCCCGTTTCGATGATGCGATTATCGCTGTGTCATCTGCGAACAGAGCTAGTTGTGTATTTGCATTTTTCGGTATGTCGTTTATGTATAATAGGAAGAGAGTAGGACTTAACGGACTTCCTTGTGGTACGCCTGCTGGCATTATTTTTGTTTCTGATACTTCTCCATTTACCATTACTTGGTATTCTCTTTCTTCAAGAAAACGAGTCAACAATTTTATTATCCGTATTGGGATGTTATTTGTTATCATTTTGTACTTCAATGCAGCTTGCCAGACAGTATCGTATGCCTTTTCTATATCTAATTTGACTAATGTTGTGGTATGATTTATGTTTATTTTTTGGACTATTCTGGCAAGCTGCATTTCCGTTGATTTTCCTTTTTGGAATCCAAATTGTTCTTGAATTATTGTCGCGTTTTCTTGAAGAAAGTTGTTTATTTTTTTCATTGATAATTTTTGCAAATATTTTGCTTAATGAGGGGAGGAGACTGATCGGTCTGTAGTTGTTGGGGTTTTTAATGTCCTTCCCTGGCTTAGGGAATGGCAAGATTATTGCTTTTTTCCATTTTTTTGGAAAATATTGTTTGTTTATACATTCTCTATATATATAATATATTTGTATTAATGTCTTTTTTGGTAGTCTTTTAAGTATTTTATTTTGTATTCCGTCTTCTCCAGGTGCTTTGAGTGGTCGTGATTTTTTAATTATTTTTAATATATCATTTTGTGTTATTATATTATTTGGTGTTTTTATCACTTCCCTCTCAAAGTCCTGGATAGTCCGGAATACCGTTTGTTTTGTTATTTCGTCGGATAGTCCTTCTGTTATTTTGTGGTTTTTGTTTATTACGTCGGCCAAGATATTTGCTTTGTGTTTGTCATTTGTGATATTTATGTTATTGTGTGTTATTACTTCCACTCCGGATATTCCCTCTTTCCTTTTTTTATTAATTGCTTTCCAGGCGTTATCTCCCCGATCTTGCATATTATTTAAGAATTTTGTCCATTGTTGATTTTCGTAGTCTCTTATGACTGTCTTTGTGTCAATTATGGCCTGTATCAATTCGTCGTGGTTTTGTTGTGTCGGTTGTCTTTGATACAGGCGTCGTTTCCTATTTCTGTTTTTTATCATGTCTATTATGTAGTTTGGTAGATGTTGTCTTTGTCCTGTTAAGTGCAGGTCGGGGATATAACGCTCTGTAGCTTCCTTTAGGATTTCCGTCAGATCCGAAATGGCGTTGTCTATGTAATTTGTATTATTAAAATGTCTTACCATATTGGTATTATGTTTTAGATAATTTTGGAAGCCGAACCAGTTAGCCTCTGCGTAATTTTTAATTGGTCTATGTGTTATTTTGTTTTGGTTTAGTTTTTCTATTTCGAAGCTAACTGGTCGGTGGTCAGAGTCCATGTCGTCTAATGTTTCGATGTTATTGATTCTATTGTTTCTTGCCACTACCAAATCCAGGGTTGAGTTGTAGTCCCCTCTGGGGGAGTAGTAGGTTGGCGTTTCTGGGTTGTATAAGGATAGGTTTGTATTTTCTATAATTTCAAATAGTTTTTTCCCGTTCGTGTTTTCCACCCCACTACTCCATGCCTGGTGTTTGGCATTGTAATCTCCCATTACTATTGTTTTTACAGACAGAATTTTTAACTGCGGTAAATAAATCAAATATTTCGCTTGTATCATTATTGATATTATTTTCATTATGGTTATTTATTTCAATGTTATTATTGGGTATTTTTGGTCCTTTGCCCATTACTTTTTCAGCATAGCTGATGCTTGTTTGTACTGGGCTAGGTTTATCTATGATTTTTATTGGTGATGTTTTTTTATTAATAATTTAATTGTTAAAATTTTGATTTCTACTTTCTAAATATTTTAGGAGGCCCGGTCATTTGCTGTAGTTAGCAGGATGCTCGCCTCCACAGTTACATCAGTATGCTTTTGATCCTGCTTCTTTGTTTAATTTACATTCACTGTACATTTGTGTTCCTTTGCATTTCACACATCGCGGTTGATTATAGCATGTGCTTTCTCCATGTCAGTATGCCTGGCAACGCCTGCACTCGGTATAGTTATTTTTTTTATTATACCGTTCCCAGCGCACACACACCAGGCCTACGTCTTGGATAGAGCTTTTGAGGTTGTTAATATTTGTATCTTTATTTAAGTCTACAAGGTACGAGAACGACTTACCTTTGTTTGTTTGTAGTGGGATTATCTTCTGTACATTGAAGCCTTTTTCTCTTATTTCTTCTGCTATGCTTTCTGTTTTTATCCCTGGTGCTGCCTTTGGAACTATTTTTTTGACCTTTTCTTCGTCCCTTTTATAGGTGAAGTGGTTTATTTCTTTATTTTTTAGTCCGGCTGTTAATTTTTTGTGAGTTTCTATGTTGTTAGTCGTTATTTTCATGTGCTTGCGTTGGAATGTCACTCTGAAGTTGTCGTGTCCTGCAATTCTTCTTATGTTCTCGATTGCGCTATTGTAGTTTTCTATTTCGTGGGTCACAATAATTGGTGGTGTGTATACTTTCTTGATGTTTCTATATCCGTTTCCATTATTATTTTCATTTGAGGGAGCTTCCTCTTCTCTTAGGTTCTTAAATCCGTTTGTTAGTGGGATTTCTCTTCTTTGGTTTTGTGGTGCTGTATTTTTTATTGTCTTTTTCGGTTTTTTCCATTCCGTTTGTTCTATTTCCATGTCTTCTTCGCTAGATGTTTCCTCCTGGTCGCTATATGTTTCTCTTTCATTTGGTTTTATGGATTCTGGGCTCCTTCGGTTTATATAACCCGATCCTCCCGGTGAATCCATTCTTATTTTTCCCAGGCCTTTGGTATTGTGGTTTTTTGTGTCCTTTCACTATTTTTTTGAACGATCTTTTTTTGTTGTCACCATTTTTGGCTTTATTTTCTGGTTTTTTCACTAATATTTTAATTGTTTAGGCGTCTATTTCGCGGCACTATTACACTTTTATCACTAATGTTTATTTTTGTGTTTTAATTTGCTCGATTTGAGTTCAAATTTGCACTTTTTTCACTATTTTTTAGATTTCGTGCCTTAAAAAATTTTCTTCTCTACTTGATATTTTTCCCTTAAACTTGGTTTTCCACACTTTGCTAGGCACGCGTGCGTTCGCTTTGGCGTCGCAATGGCTACTCCTGCGGCTAGAACGTTACGTTACGTTACTTTATGAACATTGCCAGTTACAAGAACACATCTAGCCTAGTTCACAAGAATTCTGCGGACTCTGCGGACTCTGCAGTTTACCCCACTGCCCAGTCAACGACAACAAAACTAATTGCTAACCGGCTTTTTCTGCTTTTTGAATTGTATTCTTGTTAAGTTCAGATATTAATAAAGTTCCGCTATTTGAATTTTGTATTTTTAAAAACTAATTTTTCGTGAACGAACCTAAAATTGGCGCAGTCAGTAGGATATATCTAACGGTGCGACAACAAAAATCATGTCAATCCGGTCTATATCAATAGTTTAACGGTAAAATCGAAACCGTAAAAATTAGGAAAAATACAAGACTGTTCGAATAGTGGTATCCAAATAGAGGACGACATCGCCGACACTTGGAGACCCTGGAAGAAGCCCACATCGCTGATTCCAGCTAGATTTAAAAAATCAGGAGGGAAGAGACAGCATCGCTCCAACCCTTGGTACTGGAATGGAAACAAAAATTTTACTGGGATTTGCGTAAGAAATGTTGCTTTCTGTTATTTTTCTAATATTTTTCCCATTGTTTAGTTGAATATAGTAACAGCTCTGTTTAACAATTGGAAATATTTGTTTAAATTAGTACGTATAAAAAATATATATATATATATAATTTTAAAATATTTTATGTCAGAAATAGACGAAAAACGAATTCGTGGTCTTTCGGGACAATTGCAAAACAGTATTCGTTTACGAAACCCATTAATCAAAATTTCCAAAGATTTCCTCAACCGCAGTAACAAATGAACCCAAACCACTTTAAACATTTTAGTCAAAATCCAAACTCAAATTCTTTTAACAACAATAGCCGAATAACCAGAAATACACGTCTCTATAATAACTCTAGATATACACCCGAACCAATGGATACTTCATCGGGAAACACACGCATCAATTCAAACTATTTTTCTTCCCAAACTTCCCACGAGTTCGAAAACCCTTTCGAAAGCGACCAAAGATATGATAACAAAAATTACGAGAATCTAGAAAATGATAACTTTCCACTAAACGAGTCTGAGAAATATGATACATTTAATTCCTCATATCACGGATGAGATGTTAACAATTCTCTAACACAGTCGACAAATGCTTTGGAAACCACACAAATTTCATTTTATAATACAGCTGATAAGAAAAATGCAAATTTTCACGTAGACCGCCAAAGACAAACAGAAACTTAATTCAACTGAATTTAATGAAATCAAATCTTCCTTACATTTACATTCGCGAGATAAATGCCAATTTTTTAATAGATACCGGTAGTAGTAGAAGTTTAATAGATCCTAAGTTAGCTCATAAGTTTTATAAACAGTATATCTCTCGTGAAGATTTTAACATACAAACAGCCCACAGTATAAGTCATCATGATGAAGTAATAAAAATCCCTATTTTTAACATTTTTAAAGTTAATGAACAACACAAATTTTACCTTTTTAAATTTAGCAAAAAATACGATGGTTTAATAGGAATTGACTTGTTGAAACAATTGTGTGCCTCGATAGATTTACATTAAAAGTTAATTATCACCCCTAGAGTTAAAGTAATTATACATTATGATCATGAAGATGAAACAATATTGAAAAATAAAATAAACATTAGTAGTATAGCAAGCGCGGTACTGGACCATGGACAGGTTGCCGACGAAGTGCAAGAACCGCGACAATTTTGGTGACACTTTGACATCTTGTGCATAAACAATGACCAGAGGGTGTAGAAGAGACCAGAAGACCATGTGACAATCGAGAATGACCACGCCCTGTGCCACACCCATGTACCACGCCCTTATGACGGTACAAGGTAAGGAACCACACCCATGTACCACACCTTGCCACACCCTTATGACATCACACGGTATTTTTCCCAAAAGCATCCTGACGCACACTTGAATCTGAATTTGTGATTTGTGTTGTGGATCGAACCCGTGTCCGTTGGATTGAAAACGATCTGCGTTATGAATTAGTCTATGAAGACAATCTTTAAATGTTTAACGGATTTGCAAGACTTAGTTTCGCGCAGAGAGGCAAGTTTAGCCTGTTTTGTACACACACACACACCTGTCACAGGTTGTTGAGACTAGCCGAGCCTAGCCCGTAATATTTTCTTGTAATGGGATAATAAAACACAAATAATATTTTTATTGTTTATTCAATAATTGTTTTTTAATAATTGGTAAGAAAACACCTCATAATTCTACATATATATATATTATTTCCACAAGGGCTTTCTCTATAATTAATACATTTTTCAAAAAAAATTAATTTTTTAAACCACCATACATAATACTTGGAATATTCTTAGCACCTGACGACCGTCGTAGATATTCTGTATATTCACAATTTAAACATTTACTATTTTCCTCATTAGTTTCTCCACAGCACTTTTGACATTTGTATTTGACTGGAACAGGCACCTTTGTAAGAATAATTGTTGTTGCAATATAATATTTAACTTAATATTTTTTCATAATAAAGAAGATCTTGGTGATTCCCTAGTGTCTGTTGACTGATGTGGGACAGAAACAGAAAAATTTAAAACATTTGCTGCACCACTGAGTCCCGTAACGTGTTGACTGGAAAACTGGCTTTGAAAAAGTGTAAGGTTTTAGCCTCTTGGTTGTTGATGATGGTTTGTCAAATCTACCTCTCTTCGTGAATAACTCTTGCCATTTGGTCTGAAATGAGATAAAACAAATATTAAATATTTAATGAAAAAATAAAAAATGTATAAAACTTACCTACGATTTTAAAGTAGATATAATTGTACTTAGTAGATGTTCAAGACAAAAAATCAGATTTTCAATAACTACTTTTAGTTGTATAAAAAATAATCATTGTATCCCCATGGTATTGTATTGGTATACAAAAGATTAACAATTCTTTTATCATCATGGGGACTTAATGCAATTTTTCTTTGTGCAACATCATGTTTTTTAGAAGTTATTAAATTTTGAATAATTTCAACCTTGGTATTATCAAACAGACATGTATAATAATCACCAAAAGTTATTTCTTTAAGAGCAGATTTTTTAATACCTTTGGCTTTTTTCATAATGACTTCATTGGACTGATTTGACAGTACTTTCAAAGCATACATCTTTGATCGAAGTCCAATAAATTCAGTCATAATTTTACCATTATTTTCGTCTTTCATAAGTCCTATTACCTTTTTATTTCTTAGAGGTATATTGTAAATATTGTTTGGCAAATAATCAGAGGTATCAAATTTTTCAATGTCTTCTTTTATGTATCTATATATATCATCAACAAAGAATTGGTACAAGAGACTATCGGTATCACAATAAAGTAAATTAGCATTATCACCAAATTTTGTTTTAATATAATTGTAATGAAAATCGTAGAGGAATGTTTTCGATAGATCTAAAATGCACATACCTACAAAAATCGGTTTATTAAATTGTACTTTAAATTTTCTCATTTCAGTGATAACTACATCATTATCAAATACTATGCAACTATGAAAATTTGGCAATGTAGTAATTAGCACCATACCTTCCGAACCATTTATTTACTAATTTAACCTCCCTATATTTTTTAACGTTCTCGATAGTCTTCCCGTACGGCGCATTATTCATTAATTTATAATAATTTTTTTCAAATTCATTTTTACTAAGTTTACGAAGTTCAGTGTTTAAATCTATATATTTTTTAACCAAGGAGATTGTTTAAACTTTAGAAACGATGGATTCTTTTTAAAACTACTCCTAATTCTAAAGCCTGCTTTAAATTTCGATAATGAATTATTAGTATAGATATGAATACTTTAGTTTGTCATATAAAGTAGTTAATAATTTTGGATTTGTTGAATCTGAAGATGGGGGAACTAAATGTTCTGGACACAGTGGTAAATCTTTGTGATCATTGAAAATCATTTTTGGATAGTGTAAATCTACTTCTAAAATATATCTAAACTCATTATCATCAGGACAATTCAAAATGTGTTCACTATAAATATTTTCAATTGATATCCATTCAAATCCACCATATGGTAATGATAAACTCATAGCTGCACCATACAAGTTATTGATATCATAGTACATTAAAATGAAGTAGGTTCCTCAGGATTATAACCTTCATCCATGTATTTATTGTTAGCTTTCCCATATCTATTAGAACATTGTGAAATACCTCCCCTAATACCCTTTTCAAAGAATAAAGCTATGTTAGGATCAGTAATCAGTTCTAACTCTACATTTGTAATTTTCAACATAGCATCAAATGTTAGACCAAGTGTTGTAAAATAATGAAGACTATCTAATCCATATGTATTTAAACACATGAATCGAAAATTTTCAAAAATATCAGCGAGTAATAGTACATCAGTTTTCAAATATAATTCAGCATACTTTTGTAAATTTTGAATATTAAATTTTTTCCAAATATTACAAGCATGTTCATAATCCTCTAAAGATATATGTTCGTTTTTTATCTTACTATAAAATTTTTCTGGTGGTAAACTAGTCTCCTCTAATTTTTTCCAACTATTAAGGTACTCATAAGGAAAGACGCCTTTTCTTATGTTATTTCTTGTTATTATTTTTTGATCATCATTTAGATACGTAAACTACTTGCCATAAATCTGTAGGAATCTAGGAATCTAAAATTGATGTTAGTTGCTTCAATGTATTTAGTAAATGAAATATACCTTTCCTTATTCATCGGTAATAAACTAATATTTCCTTTAATTTCAGTACTAAGAGCTTTAATCAAAAAATAACTATCATACCCCGATAAATTATTAAAAATTACAGGTATTGAATGTGAATTTTGATATGTCAAATTACAAGAATTATGAGCTGCTCCTCTATATTTCCCTGTAAAATGACAATGGTCTTTAACTTTAATATCGTTCCCAATAAAATCTTTACAACAAATATAACATGTTGAAGAGAAATTGAAAGATTTTTGTTCCTCTACAGTTAATGGTGAACATGGAAGAGGATTATGATAAATTATTGATAATTCTTTAGCGATTCTTTCCAATTCTCGAACAAACCATACTACACAATTAGAACCAGTAAAACTATTAAATTTTGATAAAGAATCATCATACGATGATTTTAAGTAATATGCAATTGAAAACACTTCATGTTTTTAATATATTTCTAACTTTTTGTGGTGTATATTAGCATCATTATCACAATCTTTAAGAATACATTTAAGATCACCATAAATAACGAATGGAACCTGTTGGGAAACTAACTAACACCATCCCTGTGCACCGCGTTTCCATGAAAACAGCGTAATAAACGTTTCCATGAGTGCCAGAAAAAATAAACAAGTATCGTTACAATCATCGTAGTACAAAGACATTTTTTTATATATTGTATTCACGCAATTGTGTTTATAGTGATTAAAAATAAAGTTAATACAGTCCACAACCATACCATAAAGTTTACTACACCTGTTTGGTCCATTCGAGACGGATTAGAAGACTACAGTACCAGTGAGTTTATTATTTAATTTACGATAAAAACGGTCATTTCATAATTACATACGTCAAATATTTACGTTAATACGAACTGCTCTTTCTCATTAAAATGCCTAGTGAGGAAGAAATTAAAATTAAAAAGCTAACTGCTCAAAGGAGCCAATTAAAAACTAGCATTACTAGATTTGTTACATTTTTAAACAATGTAACCCAAACTAACGTTACCCAAGTTCCATTTAGGCTTGCAGAAATACAAAAAACACAACGATTTTCAAACAATTCAATGTGAATTAGAATTATTAGACGATACGAATCTTTTAAAGCATCAAGAATATAACGAAACTTTTGAAAACTCTTATTATGCAGCAATCGCCCAAGGTCATGCAAAATTGCAAACTCAAAGCTCTCATATGGGCACACCTCTGCCGGTTACCACTGCTTCAGCGTTGCCGGTTACGAATTATCAGATTTCACAATATAACATTAAACTCCCTCAAATTTCGTTGCCGAATTTTGAAGGAGCTTACGATCAATGGACTAATTTTTACGACACTTTTAACTCTATCATAGAACAAAATTCAACTTTAACTAATATTCAAAAATTTTATTATTTAAAAACGCTTTACAAGTAATACAAAATTTACAATTAACGTCACATACTGCTCTAAGATCTTTCACTGATAACTTTCAAAAGAACTTTCGCGCTCTACAAAATTTAAAAGAACCAGTAGAACATTGGGATACTATTTTACTCTATCTTTTAACAAATAAATTAGATTTAAATTCAAAAAAAGAGTGGGAAATCCATTCGAAAAATTTATCATCACAAAAAATTAATGAATTTACAAAATTTTTGACGGATCGATGTTTACTTTTGGAAACTATGGATACTAAACAAGGTATCAATGTAAATAAAACTGTATACGAAAATAAAACGCGTGCTCATTTAAGCACAAATAATTCTTCGACAAAATGCTTATTTTGCAATAACGATCATTATATATATTCTTGTCAGAAGTTTAAAGCTTTGCCAGTGGCGCTACGTTGGCAAGAGATTAAAAATATGAAGGCATGTACGAATTGTTTACGTAAAGGTCATTTTTCACAATCATGCTCTTCTATTAATTGTAGAACCTGCAATAAAAGGCACCACTCATTATTACATATGGATTATTACTCACGATTGTCAAATGACATTAACGAACCCACTACTCAAACTAAACAATCAAATTACAAACGAACCACTGATCAAAATACAAACACACGTAAACTTGACGACATACGTACTTACGATACAATCACGCAAATTCCAAATACTTCTACGCAAAATCCAGCAACAAGCAACTTACACACTCAAATTGATACGACTTCATTTACAACTTCAAATCATTTAGATCAACGCGCCCTATTACCATTATCTGGTGACACAATAAACACCAATCACTCTAAAACAGTACTACATAACTCAAGCACTTACGGTATTACGTCGGTAATCTTAGCTACTGCACAAATTAAAATTTATGACAAGTATGGTAACGCAATTATTACTAGAGTACTATTGGATGCCGGTAGTGAATCTTCATTTATAACTAAAGCACTAGCTAATAAACTTGGATTAGCAAA
The DNA here is from genome assembly GCA_951812935.1 of Hermaeophaga mercurialis. Taxonomy (NCBI): domain Eukaryota; kingdom Metazoa; phylum Arthropoda; class Insecta; order Coleoptera; family Chrysomelidae; genus Hermaeophaga; species Hermaeophaga mercurialis. The sequence continues at coordinate 79,232 of CATOTN010000002.1, forward strand.
AAATTCTCTAAATATTCCTGTGCAAGGAATAAACTCAACTAACGTAAGAATTGACGGTTATAAAAACGCTAAAATAAAATCCATGATTTCAAACTTCGAAACTTCATTACAATTTTTAATTTTAAACAAGATTACTGGTAAACTTCCAAAGCAATATTTAAACACTAAATGTATTACTATGCCCCAAGGAATTACTCTAGCAGATCCCTGTTTTAATTTACCTACGGAAATAGATATTTTATTAGGTGCTGACATTTACTACTATTTACTTTTACCTGAAAGGATTATGTTAAATAATCATTTGCCAGTTTTTCAAAATACCGAACTAGGTTGGGTAATATCCGGTAGATTGTGTGAAAACACAAATGTGGTATATTGCCAATTTTCACGAACTTTATTACACAAACAACTTGAACAGTTTTGGACGTTAGAAGAAGTTGATCAATTTCAACACCCATTAACAAAAGATGAACAATATTGTGAGGAACACTTTCAAAAATCACACGCACGTTTACCAAACGGTAGATTTCAGGTACGACTACCTTTTAAAGAAAATTTTCGAAAATTAGGTGATAACAAAGAACAAGCTATTAATAAGTTTTATTCTATAGAAAGAAAATTTGCAAAGGACGAACAGTTTAAACTGACATATTCAAACTTTATACGAGAATACGTTAACTTAGGACATATGACGAAAATTAAGACTAATGTTTTAAAAGACAAAACGTTTCGACACTATTTGCCGCATCACGCTGTTAAAAAGGAAACCTCTTTAACTACTAAATTACGCACGGTTTTCGACGCTAGTTCTAAATCGCAAACCGGACTTTCATTAAACGATGTACTTAGAATCGGACCATATATTCAACATGACATTTTCTCAACACTAATTCGTTTTATAACTTACAACGTAGCATTTTGTGCCGATATCGAGAAGATGTATCGACAAATATTAATCCACGAAAACGATCGTAACTTTCAATGTATTATATGGAGAGATTCTCCAGAACAAGAATTAAATCATTACGTATTAAATACCATTACTTATGGAACCGCCCCTGCTTCCTTCTTATCTACACGTTGTCTCAAGCAATTGGCTATTGAAAATAAAAACGAATTTCGGGAAGCGGCGCATGCAATTGAAAACAATTTTTACATGGACGATCTTCTTTGCGGTGCAAAGGACATACAATCAGCAAAATACTTAATAACTGACATTTGTAAAATTTTGAGTCATGCGGGTTTTAATCTAAGACAATGGCTATCAAATAAAAAAGAAATATTAGACGAACTATCACTGTTATCCACTGACAATAATTACGTAATAAAGGACACACAAGGTTCAACAACTTTAGGATTGGGTTGGAACCCAAACTCTGATTATTTTTACTTCAACGTTAATAACAAACAACAAAATGTAAACACTAAAAGATCTATACTTTCGATAACAGCTAAAATTTTTGACTGCCTTGGATTACTCGGACCTATTATAGTAAAGGCAAAAATAATCTTACAACGTTTATGGTCGTCCAAATTGTCATGGGACGAACCGATCACAGGAGACTTATTAAATTGTTGGCAAGAATTTTATACTCAATTAAAGGAAATTAATAACATTACGATTCCACGAACTATTTGTTTAGAAACATATAATTCATTGGAATTGCATTGTTTTAGTGACGCCTCTGAACGCGCATACGGTTGTTGTATTTATTTAGTATCAAGAAATGATAATTTTACGTTAACTAAACTAATCTGTGCCAAATCTAAAGTTGCACCTTTAAAGGTGCAAACTATACCACGTCTTGAATTATGCGGAGTACTTCTCGCATCTCAATTGTACAAAAGAGTATCAGAATCCTTAAATTTGATCTTTAATCATACTTACTTTTGGACAGATTCTACGATAGTTTTACATTGGCTTAATGGCGAACCAAGTAAATATCATGTTTTCAAATAGTATCTCACAAATTCAAACATTAACTCAAAATTGCGAATGGAATCACGTACCTACGGATCTAAATCCCGTTGATTACATCTCTAGGGGGGTAGATCCGGGGAAATTAAAAAAAATTGTCGAATTGGTGGAACGGTCCTCCATTCTTGAAACAATCTAATGACTTTTGGCCTTCAACAAAATTAAACTTTGACTCTGAAATACCTGAATTAAAGAAAAACGTATTGATAGTTCTAAACGAACATAACAGTTTCGAACTTCTTCAAAAATATTCAAGTTATACAAAACTATTGCACATTACTGCATACTTACTTCGTTTCATTCATAACACGAGTCATACTTAAAGCAAATTATTAGGTCCATTGTCAGTTGAAGAAATTGATAATGCCTTAAAGAAAATTGTGAAACTTGTTCAAATAGAAGCATTTACTGCTGAAATTCGCTCACTTCAAAAAACTATTAACAAAAATCACAACTTAAGTAATCTAAATCCATTTTTTGATCACGAAGGTATTCTTAGGGTAGGAGGTAGGCTTTTTAACTCACACCTCCCAAATGACGCAAAACATCCTATGATTATTCCTTCCAAGCACAATTTCACGACGTTACTTATTCGCTATGAACATTGTCAGAATTATCATGCAGGATGTCAATTTTTACTAAACAAATTACGTCAAAAATTTTGGCCTATTCACGGCAGACAAACTAGAGTAACTATTTCAAGACCATTTTCAACTTGCGGTATTGACTATACCGGTCCATTTTTAATGAAAGAAACAAAACTTAAAAATAAAAAATGTATTAAGGTATATTTCTGTATATTCATATGCTTTTCTACACGAGCAGTTCACTTAGAAGCAGTAACCGACTTGACGACAGACGCGTTTCTTAATGCTTTAAAACGTTTCATATCTCGTAGAGGTTTATGTTCTAAAATATATTCTGATAATGCCACAAATTTTGTTGGCGCAAATAATTACCTAAAGGAATTTACACAAATGTTTAAAAAACTAGATGTTCATGACTTTTTATTAAAAAATAGAATTAACTGGTCATATATTCCTCCTAGGTCTCCTTCTTTTGGGGGTCTATGGGAAAGCGCTGTTCGTATAGCTAAATCAAAATTAAAAACTGTTCTTAATAATGAGCATTTAACTTTGGAAGAATTCTTTACATTTTTATCGCAAATTGAATCTATCATGAATTCTCGTCCTTTATCTCCACTCACTGACGATATTGATGATCTACAAGTTCTAACGCCTGGTCACTTTTTGGTCGGAAGCCATCTTCAATCACTACCCGAATCAACACCTGATAAACGAGATACTATTATTTCTCGATATAAGAAACTGCAAGCTCTAATAGAAACTTTTTGGAAAAAATGGTCAACTACCTATCTACCATCTCTACAGATCAGAAGTAAATGGAAATTTTCAACTGTACCTGATATACTCATCGGTAAATTAGTACTATTAGTAGATGATAACCTACCCTCCCACATTTGGAAGATTGGAATCATCCAAGAGATTCACCCTGGTCCATATGGACTTGTCAGAGTGGTCACAGTGAGAACCACTTCGTCTACGTTACGACGCAGCATTACCAAAATATGTTTGCTACCAGTACATCTTGAGAGTTGAAAGAAATTCTTACTTTCAACCGGAGGACTATGTTGGGAAACTAACTAACACCATCCCTGTGCACCGCGTTTCCATGAACACAGCGAAATAAACGTTTCCATGATTGCCAGAATAATAAACAAGTACCGTTACAATCATCGTAGTACAAAGACATTTTTTTATATATTGTATTCACGCAATTTTGTTTATAGTGATTAAAAATAAAGTTAATACAGTCCACAACCATACCATAAATTTTACTACACAGAACCTTTTCTTTATTTTAAATTTTTTTAAATTTCATCATTTTATTTTTCTCTGTGGGATAAACTACTTTACTTTTGTTGAATAACTTACAATTTTCTAAATATTGATTTAAATATTCTAAACTGCTAAAATGATTTAAACATCTCTCACAGAACCATTTTTTATTTTTAAAATTACCTACTTGTTTACTAACTAAACGTGATAAGTTTGTTATATATGCAAAATGATAATATTTATTTTCATCATCCTCATTATCATCATCATTAATGTTATATAAAGAAATCATAAGCAAATTTATCCTTGGTGAAAAATTAGTTTTACTGAGTGTTAAAGGTAGTATTTCCTTATTGTCTACAATAAATACATTGATTGCAATACTATTTAAAATTTCAAATTTTGGAATGTCTTGGAAAACTTATGTTATCATATTTTAATAGCTTACTAAAATGTGGATAGGAAGACACTCGATCATTATGATTTTCAGCGGGATGAAGTGCACAAACAATTGACCACAAAAAACAATAGGGATCCTTATTTTTAATATTTATTACACTTTTCGTATTTTTTATAAATGTTGGTAAATCAATATATGTTGATAGACCAACATTTAATGGACTATATTTATTCATATTAACTTTTAAGTGCATAATTTCTACTAGTGCCTAACCGCTATCTCTTTCTTGAAATTCCTCTAGTTTTGTTAAAATTTTATCAGAAACATTAACTTTATACCAATCCTTTAAGTTGGTGTTTATATCAATTACTTTATTGTTGCTTGAAAAAGTCTTAAAAGAAGTTTCACCGCTATGAGGTTTTATGTATAAGCAAGTTAACATAACATTACTTTTCAATAAAAATATTTTAGTTGTTTTTTTATGTGGATAGAGAAACTTCTAAATGCTTTCTTAAAGAATAACTTTGGATCTTTAATTTTTAAATTAGTTATTATACCCGTTTTAATTCTACCATTAAAACATGATTCTACATCCTGCCAAATAATTTCTTTTTTAACGTTAGTTTCTTATTTAATTTAGTTTTGAAATTTTGAAGATAAGTTTGTAATATCGAAATATTGGATTCAATTTTTGATTTATTTCTCATACAACTTAACTTATGTTTTAAACATTTTTTTTAAAGCAAAATAAAATTTTTTAAATATGATATATACTTTAATAAATATTTTTTTGTCTTAATACATCTACTCACCTGTTCCATCTTCTTGACAACTTCATCAGACAAAGCATCAATTACTTGAGGATTCATGACGTAGTTAGTTAGTTAGTACTTTACACGTTATATGTGGTTCAGTTACAAACTAAAGAAAATGATAGAATTGACTTGATATTTATATCATGTATATTACCTACATCAATCACACGTGTTTTTAAAATTCATATGCAGTTGTAGTTTTGATAACTATGTAAAATGTTTTGTTGACCTCGAGATTAAATTTGATGTAATTATAATTTTGCTGATTTTGATAAATCTTGTTTGTTGACCCTGGAGTCAATTATTTTGATACATGCGTTGACCTCGAGGTCAAATTTAATGTAATTATAATTTTTGTTGATTCCGAGAATTTTATTTGTTGATCCAAAGTCTAACATTTTTGTGTAATTATAATTTTGATGATTCTTGTTTTATAAAATTATTTATATAATTTATCTAATTTTTCAAAAATATTTCTGTATATATTCCAAACCGAAATCTCACAATTCAGTTCAAAGTTAACAACAACAACATGGCAACTACACCATCAACAATAGTCGTCTTCTCAGAAGACAGAATACATTTACCAACTAAATGGCTTCTAGTAGTTAAAAATTCAAGACCGGCATCGGTTTGTAAATTATCTGGTGTTTGTTTTTTTAAGATATTTCTAATAGCCTTAGTAACTTCTGAACCTGTTTTATTTTTAAGTGGAGATGCCCAAACAAATTTTGAAAAACAATTAATTACAACTAATGTATATTTATATCCTAAATTTTCTTTAGAATACGGTATCATTTCCACTAAGTCGGCTTGAAATAAATCATTCAGAGATTTTATAATCACTTTAGGTCTTTTAAAATTTATTCGAGTTGGTCGATGAATTTCTTCCACAACCTGTCTTTTTGTATTTGTAATTGACATTGTTTATAATATGATTTGAGCTTCTTTTAATTCTTCAATAATAGAATTTATTTCATTACGTAATGAACGTAATTTATTTTATTAGTATTGTATTCCATTAACAAACCTCCTTTTTTAGTGGGTGTATTCGAAACAGATGATATAATTTTTCTGTAATTTTAACATCTTACTCCCTGCTACTTATTGATTAGACTGATAATATCTTCTATGAGCATTGGTCATTGCTACAATTTTCTTATAGTTTTGTTCGTCTTCGATAGAAAAATTTCGTGGATTTTTCAAAAACAATAATTCGTATAGTCCTTTGGTTCCTTTAAATATTTTACCATTAACAAATATATCAGCTCCGTTTATTTCAATTTTACTATCACCAATCATAAGTTTCTCCGTTGCAGTCAAACGAACTCCATACTTATGGTCTAGTTCGTTTCTCTTGTTCTCATCATACATGTAATGTATATATTTTCTAGGTAAGGGATCGTATGGCTCTAAATACTCTATATGAGATTTTTCAGCGATATCCTCTAAACGTGATTTATCAGGGTTTACATCTCGATTAACATCTTTCATAATTGATTGTTTTATAGCATTTGGTTCTTCTTCTCTCTTCTCCTCCTTTATACTAAACAAAGGTTATATATATATATATATATATCTAGCTCTGCAGACCTAAAAGGCCCATGGCTTGGTTTGTCATTTCTTTCCATTTCTTCCTATATTTGCATTTGTTTTTCCAGTTATGTACCCCTAATGTTTCCATTTATAAATATGAGACAATTTTTCGTAAGGTCAGATCTGAGTCTAGAGCTCCGGGTGCGCATGGTCAGGTGTTACATTTTCTCGGTTCTCCTGTATGGATGCGAGAGTTGGACTCTCGACACATCATTAGAAAAGAAAATAGACGCCTTTGAAATGTATATGTACCGCCGCATGTTAAGAATATCATGGGTCCAAAGAGTTACAAATGTAGAAGTTCTTAAACGAATGAGTAAACAAAAAGAACTCATGCTTACCATCAAGGAAAGAAAAACACGCTATATAGGACACATAATGAGGGGTGAAAAATACGAACTCCTTCGACTGATTATAGAAGGTAAAATCCAGGGCAAGAGAGCTATCGGCAGGCGCCAGAATTCCTGGCTAAAAGACATTCGTAGATGGTTTGATTGTTCATCGATCGATATATTCCGCATGGCTGTATCTAGAACGACGTTAGCTATTTGGATCGCCAACCTTCGAAAGGAGACGGCGTCATAAGAAGAAGAAGAATGTTTCCAAATCCAATTCTACTTCTCTCTTCCATCTTTCTTTTGGTCTCCCTCTCCTCTTTTTTCCTCCTATGCTCCTACTAATGATCATCTTTGGGATTCTATTTGGCTCCATTCTTTCTAAGTGCCCTAGCCATCTTAATCTTTGTGCTCTCGCAAACCCTGTAATACTTGGTTCTTTATATATATCCCTAAGCTCTTGGTTAGTTCTTCTTTCCCAAATTTCATTGTTTCGTTTTCCTCCAAAAATTTTTCTTAACACCTTTCTTTCCCATACTTCTAAGGTATTGATGTCTGCTTTCCTCAAAATCCATGTTTCACAGGCAAATGTAACTATCGGCCTTATTACTGTTTTGTACAGTCTAATTTTTAGTGACCTTGTTATTAACTTACTTTTTAGGAGGTGGTTTAGGCTATATAAACATTTATTTCCCTTCCCCAGTCTTGTTTTTATTTCTTCTTTCGTATCCGGCTTCCTTGTGAATGTTGCTCCCAAATAGACAAAATGCTCGACCTCTTCAAATTTATATACCTTCCCACTTTTAGTTTTTAGTTTAAGATTCGCTCCCTTCGTAAAACCATCATCTGTCCATCTCATATATTTAGTTTTTTCTTCATTCACTTCTAGACCTTTTTCCTTTGCTTTCTCCTCAAGTACTCTAATAACTTGTACTAATTCGCTTTTGCTTCTACTTACAATAGCAATGTCATCTGCGAACGCCAAACATTGATGCTTTCTATTGTATATTAAACCATCCCTATTCAGGTTTGCTTCTCGGATTATATTTTCTAATACAAAGTTAAATAGAACAAGGGATCACCCTGTCGCAACCCCACTTTCACCTCGAACTTTTCAGAATTTTTATTTTTCATTTTTACTCTATTTTCCGTTTTCTGAAGCGTCATCTTTACTAGCCTTATGAGTTTTTCGCTAACTTCTAATTCTCTTAGTGCTTGGTATACTGCCGATCTTCGGATTGTATCATATGCTTTCTTAAAATCTATAAATACTATATACGTTTCTTTCTGATGCTGATAACTCTCAGCCTGAATCTCTCTTAGTGTAAAAATTTGATCCACTACTCCTCTTCCAACTCTAAACCCACACTGGTATTCGCCAATTCTTCTTTCCATTGTCGCTGCTAGCCTACTCTTTATGCAGGTTGCTAGCACTTTATATCCAACATTCAGAAGGGCTATCCCTCTATAGTTTTCACAATTCTTTTTATCCCCTTTTTTAAAGATTGGACTTATTAGTGCTTCACTCCAGTCACGTGGCATCTTTTCTTTCTCCCAAATTTCTGCAATCAGGCTGCGCATTATTTCATTCAATTTATCCCCTCCAAACTTTAGCATTTCTCCTGTGACTTCATCTATACCAGCACTTTTATTTAATTTTAAGCTGCCTAGGATTTTTTTTATATCGTCCATGCATGGTATTTGCTCTACTCCTCTTTCCTGTTCTTCGAAATCGTCTACCTCATGGTCGGTATCTTCAGGCAAATTTTCATTTAGCAGTTCCTCGAAATGGTCTTTCCATCTAGCTAGTATTTCTTCGTCTTCTTCTTCATCTGCAATGAGTTGTCCTTCTTTATCCTTTATAAGCACTGCCTTCGCTTCGTAGCCGCTTTTTTGTCTTTTCACACCTTGATATAAGTTCCGTATTTCGCTGTTTTTATAGAAATCTTCTATATCGTACAGTTGTTTTTCTTTAAACTTCCTTTTCTTTTCTCTAAGCAGTTTTTTGCATGCTTTTCTCTGTTCTGAATACTTTTGTTTCTTTACTTCTGTCATCTGTCTTATTGCCTCCATTCGCAGCTTATTTCTTTTTTCTAATTTCCTTTCACATTCCTCATCGAACCACTTGTTTTTATTTTTTCTCCTTTTTTGTTTACATTCAGCCACACATTTTTCCATTTTCTCCTATATGAAATTCCATTTCACATCCACACTGTAAATTTCCACCATGCTTGCTCTATCTAGCTCTTCATTTAGTGTCTTATTATATTTATCTCTCTCTTCCTGACTTTCTAATCGTTTCGTACCTTTCTCTATTTGCTTCTCTTTTTTTTTATTTCTTTGCACAGGTATTATCGGGCGAAAATTTACTCCTACCAAGTAGTGGTCGCTGTCCACATCTGGTCCTCTATATGATCTGATGTTTTTTATGCTTCTTATTTCTTCTCTTTGTATTAAAACGTGGTCTATTTGATTTACAGTTTTTCCATCCGGAGATTTCCAAGTTCCCTTATATATTTCCTTCCTTTCGAAGTCTGTACTTTTGATCACCAAATTTTTTTCTTTTGCAAAATCTATTAGAAATTCCCCATTCTCTGATGTCTGTTTATGCTTACTGTATTTGCCTATAGTCTTTTCATATATTACCTCCTTTCCTATTTTAGCATTTGCGTCTCCTAATACTATTTTGATGTCATACTTGGGAATTTTGTCGAATTCATCGTTTAGCATATTATAAAATTCCTCCTTAACTATTATATTCTTCTCTTCTGTCGGGGCATGGAAATTCAGTATACTTATTTTCTGGTATTTTCCTCGAAGTCTTAGAACACACATTCGTCCATTGATGGCCTTAAAGTCTATTATCGTGGATTTAATTACTCTACTTATAAGAAAGCCTGTTCCTAGTATTCTATTTTCACCTCCGCTATTAAAAAATACATAATCCCCAATTTCAATAATTTCGTTTCCTAGCTGCTTTGTTTCCTGAATGGCAACTATGTCGAATTTTAATTTTTCGCATTCTTTGGCTAGATGCTTAAGTGCTCCTTCTTCAAAAGTTCCTCTGACATTCCATGTTCCTACCAATATTTCCTCCTTTATTTTTTGTTGTTGACACTTGTTTACTTTATTTTCCCTTCTCGTCTTTTTTCCTATGGCCACCTCGATTCTCCTGAGTTCATTATTACCTTTGTTTTTATTTTTGTTTGCTTTCTTTTCCTTTTTCATAGCAGTCGTTCCTCTCTTACTTCCGTTCGAACTTTCTTTTCCTATGTTTACCCGTTTTTTGGCTCCTTATTTCGCGTTTGATCTTCAACAAATACTCCTTCCTCTTTCCATCTCCATACCTTTCCATCTACCGTTAGTTTTCTATATCCTATTTTGACAGTTTTTCCTTTCTTTTTAATTTCTTTCGCTTTATCACGAATTTCCTTTTGAATCTTTCTTTCTTTTACGGTCAGGTCATCATTGATGTATACTTTATCCCCTACAATCGAATTCAGTTTGCTCTTATTCTGCATGACCTTACTTTCTCATTTTCGTTTTCCATTTTTACCAAACATATTTTTTGGCCCAGCTTTATTGCTTTTTCGATTTTTACATCTTTTTCTAAGTATTGCTTTATAAAATTTTCCATAGTATCCTTGATTCCTGCTTCCTCCAAGTTTTCCAGATTCAGTCCGCTTATCACGATATTGTTTCGCTTTGCATCTCTTTCTTGTCGTTCCATTTTATCCTCTACCCTGGTTACTGGTAAACAAAGGTTGCTATCTAGATAAATTTTGTGATAGTTTTAGGTGTTTCATAATAAAAAACATCATCATCATTATCAAAATTTTCATTAATTTGTGTACTATTTTTGATTGGTGATAAATTTAAACTTTCAATACTATATTTTCTCTTAGGTTGTAATGATTGTTGATTATCGTTATTTTCTATGGATGTGTTGGAACTTTTTAATGTACTTTCAATATTTTTCAAATGTTTAGTAACAGGTAAAAATATTTTTTCTTGTTCAATCTCTCCATGTTTTAAAAAATTTAATTTATTTTTTATAATTTTACGTTTGGCGATTAGTTTTTTTTTATTTCTCTTTCACAATTAGTCATTTTTGTGTGGTTCGTGTGTGTGTGTGTGTGTGTGTGTGTGTGTGTGTGTGTGTTTCTTGAAAAGTTCTATTGAACTGGTAATACAGAGGTCTAGTAAATGGATTTTAAACAGGTTGTTGAACAGGTCTGTTGAACAGGTCTGTTCAACAGACCTGTTCAACAGGTCTGTTGAACATGTCTGTTGAATAGGTCTCATAAGAATTATTTCATTAATGTTTCAATTTTCCATTCAAATAAAAAGACATGATGATTATATCTTAATTATTTTTTATTCATACATATTTCACAATCTGATTTTCGACTTTTATAAGGTCCATCAATTGTATCGTAGCTTCCTTTCAAGATATTTTCTTGGTTAAAGTGTCCCCAACAAGGTTCTTCTTTTTCTTCTAGTCGTTTACAAATAATTTTATGTCGACAATTTTTTTTACAAGTACAACAGTACGTATTTAAAATTTGTGGATCTTGTAAATTGATCAAACTTATATAAGAATTAGATAGTAAACATTTCAAGTATTGCATTACATAACACATTTTGGATGCGTATATTACAACAGTTAACTTTTAAATGTGGATATATTGATCAAATCCCTTCCTATAACGACCACCTTCATTAATCAAACAATCCTTAAAGATTGATAAGAATCCGTAAGGTTTTTTCCAACAGATACCACAAATATATTTGAATTTATCAAATTTCATATCTGAACCGACATGTTCATTATAGACATGTTTTAAGTTAAGATCATCTTGTTTGAATAAAAGCAAAGTATTTGCATTGTCGCGAATTAAATGTTTAGGAATTTTAGCGTACGTTTGACATAAATAGAAGGAATCTATATTTTAATGTCTTCCCATGCTAAAGTATTCTCGAATTACATCTTGATTGGTACAAGCTACATCATCGAAAATCATCAAAGAATTAGGTTTTGCTTTCGAAGGGTGTAAAATATTTTCCGAAGCACTAAATGCATAATACCCAATTCCCTTTATGGGTTTTAATAATTTTTCTAAATAAATATACTTTGGTTGTTCCAAGGAATGTGAATATAAATAAATATTTTCAAATTTCAATCCATTCTTATGTTCTATGAGACTGATTAAGACGTTTGTCTTTCCACAATTAGATGGTCCTACAATAATACAGCGAATTGTTGAAGGAAATAGAACACCATGTTTATGAAGCCTTTTGTTCTCTTCATAATCGTTATTTTCTACAGCTAAAGATGTAGTTTGTTTAATTATTTTCATTTTGTCGTTCACACATTAACGATGATTCTGGTACAACTAAGATGTAAAATATAATGTTATAGTTATTTATTTATTAGTAACCTATCATCCAGCAACAACAATGTTATTCTATCAGAATCCTTACAAAGGGAAAGGTTTATTAAATAGAGCTATAAATAGTTTGCCATTTGAAATTCATATCCCTGGTTATAGGTAGATATTGTTGTATACGTTTAAAATTTTTTCAAAATCTTTTGTTCTAGATTTTGCGGAACCTGGTACTAATCTTCAAAAAAGACTGTTAAGAGGTGATAAAGGAATTAATGAACTCGATGAAGCATGCAAAGACCACGATATTTTTTATAGTCAAAACAAAGATGTAAATCAACGTCATATTGCAGATAACATTTTAGCAGAAAAAGCTTATAAACGAATGCACGACAAAACCGCTTCATTCGGTGCAGCGTTCGGTGTTAATAATATAATGAAAACAAAAGTTAAATTAGGTATGGGTCTCGCGTACAACAGAAAGAAACAAATGATTAAAAAGTGTATTAAAACTATGGAAAAAATAAAAAGAAACACTCAAGTTACATTGAAAACTATCGATGATTCTTTACGAAATCTTAGAGAATCTAATAATACGAATGAAATGAAAAATAGGAAAAGGAAATCCACTTCTACGAAACAAAGGAAAACAAGTTTCAAGAAAAACAATAATATGGATATTGTTGAGGAGATGGAGGACGACATTGGTGATATGACATTTAAAGAAAAAAATACACGAAAACGTAAATTAGAAAATATTGAAGATTTAAATTTTGATGTACCTATAAAACAAGAACATGCAAAAATTGTTGCAAAACGACGAAAAACACTTGTTAGCAGGAAACGAAAATTAATTGATGATGATGATTTAGAAAAGGACACTGAGGAGGAGGAGAACCAGACTAAACGTCAAAAATTATTTTAAATTTATATTTATAGAAAATATATCTTAAAAATATTTAGTATATTTTTAACCGTAGTGCGTACAACAAAAAGAAATGACTGTTGCTAAGAAAAAAAGTGATCGTACAAACAAAAGAAAATCTAAAAAAAATAAAAAAACCAAATGTAAAAGAAAAAGTATTGGTTTTACTACGGCAATACGACTGGTAAAACAAGAACTTCGAAATAGAAAACTGAAGACTTTAAATGATGCTATTCTCATAGCTTTAAGAGTTACAAAGAATTTGAAGAGAAAAATAAAACCTACACGTATAATAAAAATTCCAAAAACTGGAGGCATTCTACCGCTAATACCAATCTTTGCTGGATTATCAGCTCTAGGTGCTCTCTCGGGAGGAGCCGCAGGCATTGCAAAGGCCGTTAATGATGCTAGAGCAGCAAGACAACAATTAGAAGAATCACAACGACACAACCAAACAATGGAGTCAATAGCCATGGGTAAAGGTTTATTCGTAAAACCATATAAAACTGGATTGGGACTTTTTTTACACCCAACAGCCTCGATAGTACGATACAAGAGATAAAGCAACTGAAACGACCTCTTACCGACGTTGATCTTAGAAAATATGCGAAACTTTTGAAAATACCACATTTTAGAAACGTTTATATGAGAGACAATTTTCCCAATAAGATTGGAAAAAATGAAAGCGGAATAATCAATTTAGATGTAAGCGCAGGTCCCGGAACTCATTGGACTGCCTACAAGAAAACTGGAAATCATATAATTTATTTTGATAGCTATGGCAATTTAAAACCCGCGAAGGAAGCTATAAAATATTTTAAGTCAAACAACAATGATGTGAAACCAATTAAAGTCTTATATAACTATGATAACTTTCAAAACAGAAATACTTTCAACTGTGGTCATTTATGTTTGTTATTTCTTTTTTACAATAAATAATTACTACTAGTATAATTAATGTCATTTTATTTCTAATCTTCAATCAGTAACGATGCCTCATTACATTTTCCAATTAGAAGGTAGAACTTCAGTACTCTATACAAAATTACCAATTCCCATCAGACTAAACGAAAATTTTCTATATTTGTTGGGTTTACAAATACAAATACGTATAAATGTGAAATCATAAGTAATCAAGAAATAGATTTTGATACACATAATTCCATTGGATCGTTACTTGGATTTAGTAGACGTAAACTTAAACCAAATGTCACTCACAGTTCCGACTACAGTATAGATGTATCTCCTGTAAATTCTATATCAGTAGAATGTAATTTAGTTTCAAATTCTTATCGTAATAATACAGCTTGTCATATGTTGTATACGTTTGCTGCAAATGTACCTCCTGGTTATAAAATCATTGAAAAACCAACTGAAGTAACGTTTTTACCTATCAATACTAACTATTTTGATGAGATATATATTAAAATAGTTGATCAAAATGGAAACTTGATCAGTTTTAATGGTGAACGCATAACCGTAAGGTTATACTTGAAAGCGCTTATTCCACTATAAAAAAATGGTATTTGTTTATAATATTCCATCAAGCTTTATCTATAATCAGTCAGTGTCTATAAAAAAGACTTTTACTTGTGCTAAGAACATTTCAACGGCTACTCTTCCAGAGTTAACACCTGAAAATAAGCAGTTTATAATTTCGTTGGGATTCAAATTGCGATAACACAATTGATCGAAAATCAATAATTAAGAATTTTTGGATAAGATTCAATGTGGTATCCGCAAACTGTTTTTATTAATAAAGTGTAACTGTGGATATTCAAGAAAAGAAAAATGAGTTTTAATATTTTGAATGTTGGTCAACATGTGTTTGAAGATAATTTAATCATTAGTTCAGAAGCACATACTCACGGTCCGTACGCAAATACTAGTCTACATGTATCGGATGAAATTAGATTACCCATACAAACTCTGGATTTGTATATACTTCCGTCACAGAGCTTTTTGTACATTGAAGGACAATTGTTAAATAATAAGGGTGTACATAGCAACACTCTAAACTTTATCAATAATCTATTTGATGAAATTAGATATGAGTTGGGAGGAACAGTAATTGATAGAGTAAGAAACGTCGGCATTACGACTACTATGAAAAATCTTATATCTTACACACCAAATGAACTTAAACGTTTCTATAATGCCGGTTGGAATCATACGGGAACACCTGAAATAGTCGACAAAGATGGCAACTTTAACATATGCATTCCATTAAGACTTTTATTAGGATTTTGCAAGAACTAGTTTTAATCAGAAGTGCGACCGAAATTAATTCAATTGTAACAACAGAGGTTGGAGAAACACCAAAAATCATTTTTAATAAATTAATATGGAAAGTACCTCACGTACAGGTATCAGACGTTGAGAAATTACGTCTACTCAAATATATTGAAAGTGGTAAAAATCTTGAAATCGCATTTCGAACATGGGAACTTAACGAATATCCAGTTCTTCCTTAAACCCATGAACCACACGTGGACAATTAAAACCGCTAGTCAAATGGAAAAACCTAGATTTGTAATTTTAGGATTTCAAACTAATTTAAAAAATAGTCCTGTTGTAGACAATTCAATATTCCATCATTGTAATATAACTAACGTAAAATTACATTTAAATAACGACGTGTATCCATATGACAATTTAAATCTCAATTTTGATAAAATCAGTGGGCTTTAGCTTATGAAATGTATGTTGATTGTCAGAATAAATTATATTACAAAGATATTTCAGAACCATCTTTGTCACCAAAGATTATTTAAAAAATTCACCTCTATTTGTAATTGATTGCCGGTATTAAAATAAAAATGTTAAAGGCGGTAGTGTTGATATTAGACTAGATTTTGAAACCAACAAAACAATTCCACATAATACTACAGCATATGCTTTAACTATACACGATCGTAAAGTAAAATACAATCCATTAGAAATATGGTAACAGTTGTGTAATTACCGTAAGATATTCTAAATTAACTGATTAAGAGATAAGAAGTATTATAAAAACAAAGATTCATACGAGTACCCCTTATTCAGTTGTTAACCTCTGTGTTGTATAGTACAATAACTATGTCTCAAAAAACATTATTTTTAATTGCTACTTTGACTATTATCTGTACTAGCTTAAATGTATCTGATTGTAAAGTACAATCGAGAAAAGTTGGAGTTGACAATAATACATTTTACATTGCAAGAGGAGTATTATATTTATATCAGATACCTAAAAATAAGTCTGCAACAATTGTTAACGTGAATCAATATACAGCTTTCTACTCTAAAAAAGTGACATTTCCCCTTGGAACTGAAATCAAAAATTCAACGAACCAAACTATTGCCTATGTAATTGGTCATTATCATCACTACTATCCTATAACAACACCGAGAAATAACACAATGTATTGTGGAAGATATAATCTTGATAATTTAATAGGAAACAAAACTGTATTTATAAAAAATTTTAAATTTACTTTAGATCAATTCAAGGAAAACTTTGTAAAACTTGAAGAACAACAAATTCGTTGTTTTGTATATGTTTAAATAAATAAACAAATTATTTATTTACTTATTTTTTATTTTTCTCCTTATGAACTAACAACTATTATAAGTCATATTTTTGTAAAAACCTTTACATTCCATAATTCGTTGTGAGTTTGTTTATTCCAATATTTTCAAGAAAAACCAATTCTTGTATACGGACACTTAGAAAGTTATAAATGATAACAAACTAATTGTATAATAAAATTATTTTCAAATATAAATACAATATTTAATAATATGGTTGTTTTAATTTTTTCCTATTACAAAAAATATTACGGGCTAGTCTGGGTTAGTCTCAACAACCTGTGACAGGTGTGTGTGTGTACAAAACAGGCTAAACTTGCCTCTCTGCGCGAAACTAAAAAACCAAGTCTTGCAAATTCGTTATACGTTTAAAGATTGTCTTCATAGACTAATTCATAACGCAGGTCGCTTTCAATCCAACGGACCCGGGTTCGATCCACAACACAAACCATAAATCTTTTTTTCGCAAATTCAGATTCAAGTGTGCGTCAGGATGCTTTTGGGAAAAATACCGTGTGATGTCATAAGGGTGTGGTACATGGGTGTGGTACATGGGTGTGGTTCCTTACCTTGTGACGTCATAAGGGCGTGGTACATGGGTGTGGCACAGGGCGTGGTCCTTGGTCATTGTCGATTGTCACATGGTCTTCTGGTCTCTTCTACACCCTCTGGTCATTGTTTATGCATAAGATGTCAAAGTTTCACCAAAATTGTCGGGATTCTTGCACTTCTTCGGCAACCTGTCCATCCACCTAGAGAAGTGGATGGACAGATTACCAAAGTGGACCAGTAGCCCACTTGCTATACTACTAATGTTTATTTTATTTTTCAATATTGTTTCATCTTCATGATCATAATGTTTAATAACTTTAACTCTAGGGGTGATAATTAACTTTTTATGTAAATCAAGCAAGGGTACCACGCTTGCTATACTACTAACATTAATTATAAAATAGAAATCCCAGAAAGAACTACCCAAATAGTTAAATTACCTGTAAAATTAATGAATGGTATAGGTTGTATGAACTATATTAAATATGATAATCAATTAGAATCACCACAAGCTTTAGCAAATGTCGAAAATTATTTTGCTATAACTTCAATAACAAATTCTAGTATGAAACCAAAAAAAATAATAATTACCGGACCTTTTGAAATCGAAGAGTTACAAATTGATGAAATTAACTTTATAGAAAAACTCGAGAGCAGTGAAAAGTTCACACATGCTCACGATAATTTGTTAAAACAGAATTTAGAACAAATTAGATTAGAACATTGTAATTCGGAAGGGAAAGAAGCAATAAAAAAGCTTTGTTTTGAGTATAGAGACGTATTTAATTGCGACAAGACACCTTTGACATTTTCTAATACAATAAAACATAAAATTAATCTAAAAGACGATACTCCAGTTTTTACAAAAACTTATCGTTATCCCGAAGTTTACCGCTCAGAGGTAAAATCACAGATAGAAAAAATGCTTTCCCAAGGTATTATTCGTCATTCATCATCCCCCTTTAGTAGCCCGATCTGGATAATTGAAAAACGACAAGATTCTTCTAAAAAACGCCAATATCGCTTAGTTATCGACTACCGAAAACTTAACGAAAAAACTATAGACGACAAATATCCTTACCAAACATATCAGACATTCTAGACAAATTAGGGAAGAGTCAATACTTTACCACTTTAGACCTAGCTAACGGTTTTTACCAAATACAAATGGACGAAAATGACGTACAAAAAACTGCCTTTTCTACGGAACACGGACATTATGAATTCACTCGCATGCCATTTGGACTCAAGAATGCTCCAAGTACATTTCAAAGAGTCATGGATAATATTCTTAGAGGCTTACAAAACGAAACTTGTTTAGTTTATATGGATGACATTGTCATTTACAGTACTTCTCTCCAAGAACATATTCTACGACTTCGACAAATATTTGACCGACTTAGAGTAGCTAATTTTAAAATACAATTAGATAAATCGGAATTTTTACGTAAAGAGGTAAATTATTTAGGACACGTGATAACCCCGTCGGGAGTCAAACCAAATCCAGACAAAATTTCAGCCGTAAAAGAATTTCCAAGACCTCTTGTCTGGCTTTTTAAATTACGTGAATCAAACTCAAAATTAATACGCTGGCGATTAAAACTGGAAGAATTCGACTATGACATCGAGTACAAAAAAGGAAAATCGAATACTAACGCTGACGCCTTATCTAGAATTAAGATAAACGCACTTGAAAACGAATCAACAATTAACAACCCCGGAGATATTGACAACGAGACATTAAAGCTTCTTAGAGAATTAGCCGAAAATCCAATAGATAGTAATTACCCAGATGACCAACCTAAAATAAAAATATTATCAGTCATCCTAGTTAGACCACCTAATAACGAAACCAACGAAAATAAAGACTTGTCTACACAACATACAACAATTAACGAAACCACTAATGAAGGAATCCGTATCCTTGACGAAATTGTAAATAACAAAGTTAACCAGATTTTAGTTATCGAACAAATATATCACAAATTATCAGTTAAACAAGAAAATTATGAACACCATAAAATTATAACTATCGAAATTCCCACAAATAATAACCATGAATTAATACTTGAATTTTTACGAGATTATACGATTCATAATAAAACATACTGTATATACTTTCACAAAGACAAACTATATAACGACTTTAACGAAGTCTACCTAAAATATTTCTCAGAGAAAGGTCCTAAATTAATTAAATGTACGAAACTTGTCAACACTGTAACCGATAAAGAAGAGCAAATTCTATTAATAAGAAATCATCACGAAAGTAAAACTAACCATAGCGGAATTTCTGAAACTCTAGAAAGATTTAAAAGTAACTACTATTGGATAGATATTAAAAATTCAGTCTCTGAATATATTAATTCATGCAATATTTGTCAAAAAACCAAATATGCTAGGAAAAACCCGTACTCTCCATTAATGATAACTGAGACAGCTTCGAAACCTTTTCAAATTGTTCATGCCGACCTCTTCTTTTTCGATAATAACACATATCTAACCATAGTCGATGCCTTTACAAATTTGCCCAAGCCTATGAAGTAACAGCTAAAACCGCCATTCATATAAGTAACGCGGTAATAAAATATTTCGCTAGTTTTGGAGTACCGGAAAAGCTCGTTATTGATAACGGCACGGAATTCAATAATGAAGGCGTAAAAGAAATCCTAAAATTACACAAAATCAAAATTCATTTTACCAGGGTAGGACATCATGAAAGTAATGCCATCGTAGAACGATTTCATTCCACCACAATCGAACATTTAAGAATCCTTAGGTCAATGTATCCAAAAGAGCCCGAAAATCATATGAATTATGCTATATTATGCGTATTCATAGTGCAACACATTTCACCCCATTCGAATTAACTTTCGGCCACACTCGATCCAGAAACACTAATGAATTATTTTTACCTATCACTTTCTATTCAGATTATGCCGAAAATCACAAACAAAAGCTGGACCACGTATACAAAAATATTCATGAAAAATTAGAATCGCAAAAACAAAAAATAGTACATAATCAAAACACCCAAGGTGACAATAGTGACGAATTTCATTTAGGACAGACCGTATATAAGAAAAATATTCAATATAGGAATAAAAAAGATAATAAATTCTTAGGACCCTATACAAGAAGACGCCGAAAGGTATGACAAAGAAATCGAAACATTATCATCTAATCAAAATCAAATCAAATCTATAGTTAACGAACAAATTACCCTAATCAATCATTCAATAGACATTTTCAACAAAAGCACACAAGTCTTAGCACGAAATCAGTTAAAAATAAAATCGCAAATAGAACAAGTACAAAAAATCTTAGAAACAGCCTTGCAGCAAAATAAACAAACATTCGAGCTAGCCTATATTCAAGAAATTCTAAATCAAATATCAACACTATATCAACATATTTATGACATATTTGAAAAAATTCAAACCGCTATCACGTTTTCTCAATTAAATATTCTTCATAATTCTATTATAGATCCCAACGAACTTTTTAAAAACTTAAAATTAATCGACAGTCACCTTTATGAAAAGAAATTACCCTTTGAACCAAATTTAAATAATATTATAAAATTTGAAAAAATAATTCAGATCAAAAGTTAGTCTAAGAACAATAAAATAATATTTATCATAGAAATTCCAATTGTGGAAACAGAAAGCTATGAACTATACCAACTGTTTCCTTTACCTACTCCAAAAAAATTATGGTTTCCAAATGATTAAACCTTCTTCAAAGTTCCTTATCCTAAACGAGCAAAATTTCATTTCATTCAACAAAGAGTGTCAAGAAATCAACAAACTAGAGTTTATATGCGACGAATCCATGCCAATCTCAACAGAAAAACACGCTCCATGTGAAGTTCAGTTACTAAGGTTTTCGAAAGATCCAGCCGAATGACCAGCTGTCAGAGTCGACATCCAAGACGTCAAAGTCCAAAAGTTGCGGAAAAATCAGTTTACAATAATATCCCCGCAAAGCATCTTGGCCCAACAAATATATGGACACAATAAAGACAATATCCCTTTAGAGGGAACTCTTATATTAGAACTAGTAAAACAATGCATAGTTAAAATAGGAAAAATAGTGTTGCATAGTAATAAGCTTCCAAAAAGTGAAATGAAAATAGTGGGAATTGCCAAAATTGCAATCAAAGACTTTTGAAAATAAACGTTCAAAAATAATTAATCCTCTTAGAATAGACTCGCTTAATCTAGATAACCTTAATGTTATTAAAAACGGTTTAGCTCTTCAAAAAGAAAATTTGAACGATATTCCAGACAAGTAGTGATACAAGGCGGATTCTGGCTCAATTTGACCTTGAAAATGGCCTTTAAAGTGACCTTGGTGGTTTTGGAAAAGTTTCCTCGGAAAATGGCTTTGGAAAATTTTCTTTACCACCGCCCCCGACCTTGAAATGGGCCTTGAAAGTGGCCTTGATGCTTGTGGAAGAGCAGCCTTTGTAAAATGGCATTGGAAAATATCCACCGCCGCCGCCCCCGGCCTTGAAAATGGCCTTAAAAGTGGCCTAGATGGTTTTAAAAAATGTGTTCTTGGAAAATGGTCCACCCCGAGGACCTTGGAAGAGCCGCCTCTAAAAAGTGGCCTCTAAAAAAGTTGCTTTTGAGGTCCGCCCCCGAAATTATTCCAGCGAGCGTCACCGCTGACGCCGGCACTGTGGAGTCCAGCGCAGACACTTTTAATTGCTGCATAGGCAACCCTGTTTACGTTGTAGCGTAATGTTGGTTGCCATGCATGCATCCATAATTAAACAAACCAATAATAAGAGATTTATTTTTTTTATTCAATATAATACAAATAGAAACGTATTGCCATTTTTAATCACAAATCCACCTTCTTCTTCTTCTAGTTCAATCAATTCGGCTTGAGGAAAATCGCCGCCGCCGCCCATCATTTTCTCCACACTGCTTTTAAATGACTGCAATAATTAAAAAAAAAAAAAAATTAAAATTAAAATAAAAAAAACGACTTACTGATTTAGCGGCGGAGTTTGAGGCATCAGCAGCAGCATCACCGCCGGAGACGGTTTCCAGCGGCGGCGGCGGTGGCTGCGTCGTCGGGATCACTGTGGAATCGCTCATGTTTTTGAACTAGGTGTGCTGACGACGGATGCTCGCGCGCGCGACCGACTCAGCCGCCGTTGAAACCGGGGTCCGCGCGCGCACGCTGCCGCCGGCCACCGCTGCTCTCAGCTGGAATCCGCGCGCCGCCGACCACTGATGCTCTCAGCTGGGTCCGCACGCCGCCGACCGCCTCAACCTCACGACGATGCTCTCACTGGATCCTCGACCGTGAATTACGAGAGAGCGCGTGCCGATATCGCCCTGCAACAACCTTGGTCAGCCTCGAGCGCGCGTGCCCGCTATCGCGGTCGCAGCAGAGATTTTTACACCATATCTTTGTCGAGAAATTTTTCACAATATTTTTTTCTACTCATTTATTAAAGACATATACATCACCTGTTATAAGTCGTATGTATGGACGATTATCTAATAATAATAATAGAGGATAGTAAGTTTAAATAAAAAAGAAAAACAGTTTTAATAATATATATATTTTTTAAATGTAAATTATATTATAATAGATATAATGGATAATAGTAAGTTTTAAATGTCCAAGGATATTGATATCACTAATCCGAATGATGATGGAAACCCCAGGGGAGGGTGTCATGTGAATCATCTAATAATTTTCGTTTATCATCTAATGAATTTAAACCAATTTTTGTTTGATTTATGCTGTAAACTTTATGTTTAAACGATTGAATTGTACACTGTGAAATAATTTTATCTTTCTTTTCAATTAAACAATCCACATAATCTTGAAAACTTATATCATTTTTTACTATGGAACTTTTAATACCTTTTGATTTTTTAACTATAGATTTATCCTCAACTTTATACGTATATATTTTAGATCTTAAGCCTATGAAATGAGTTATAATTTTACCGTTTGTCTCATCTTTCATTAGACCTGGAACCTTCTTATTACACAAGGGAATTTGATATGGGTTATTTGATGCATAATCACTAGTGTCAAATCTGTCAATATGGGCATTAATCACCTCCTTATACACATCATTACATTTAATCTCATAGATAAAAGAATCTGTATCAGTATATAAGATCTTACAAGCGTCATTTCCTAAGTTAGATAACATAAAGTCATAATGAAATTCATACATACATGTTTTTGAAATATCTAAAATAGACATTCCAATGTATATGGGTTTGTTGAATAAAATTTCTGATTTACGTAATTCAATAGCCATTAAATCATCCGAAAAAATGGTTCTACTATGGAACCTTGGACTTGCTATTAAATTTTTTGCCCCATATCTTCCCTCCCACTGCGAAACTAATTTAACTACACGATGTTTTCGAATATTTTCCATTGTCTTACCGTATACTGAATTTACTTTTAATTTATAATAATCTTTTTCAAATTTGTTTGTTGTTTGTGCTCGAAACTGTGTATTTAAAGTTACGTATGGTTTTAACCATGCTGATTGTTTAAATTTTAAAACTCTATGTATTTTACGAATGACTAACCCATGATTTATTGCTTGTTTTAAAGCTCGATAATGAATAGTGTATTTAGTTTTGTTATAAAGCGTTGTTAAAAGTTTACAAAATTTTGATCCTTCAGGTTTTCTGTGCTCACAGCAAAAAGGAAAATCCTTATGCATACTATGAAGGTGATGGGGATAATCTAAGTCAACCTCCAGTATATACCCAATGTCTGCGTCATCGGGAATACTCAATACATCTATATTTGTATCAACCCATTCAAATCCGCCATATGGAAGTGGTTGTGACATTGCCCAACCGTACAAATTATTGACGTCTACGTATAATAAGTACTTGTCAGGTTTAGATCTGTCATAATTATGCATATATTTATTATTCGCCTCGGAATAACGACAACAACATTGGCTAATCCCACCGCGTATCGCGTTCTCAATAAATAATATCATATCAATGTCATGAAGAAGCTGTAATTTACATCCGGTATACCGTAACATGCAGTCCCAACTATATCCGGGGATTCCGAAATACCAACTCGGGTCAAGACCACTTGTACTATATCCGATTTTTCGAAATCTCTCAAAGACGTCGGCCAACAAAATAATGTCAGTTTTCAAATACAAATCTGAATATTCACCTAAATTTTTTATATTAAAATACCTCCATACCTTTTGAGCATGTTCATACTGTTCATTAGTAATATCTTTATTGTTAAGTTTATTAAAAAAAACAGATTGTGGAGGTAATTGAGTTTCCTTAAGCTTATCAATATTGTCAATGTAGTCGTATGGAAATACACCTTTACGTGTAAGTAAGTAAAATTGCTCTCGAGTACAACATTCAAATGCATACTTTAAATTGTTAAAGTCTTGCATATCCAAAAGGGATACTAATTCATCTAAAGACGTTCCTAAAAATCGCAGCGAATCTATAAAACGAAATTTAATACCGTTAGCCATGTGTTGAGTGAATGATATATACTTTTCATTATTTATTGGTAGTAAAGAAATTTTACCTAATTTAGCCAAATCTCTTATGATAAAGTGACTATCGTAACCGCTTAAATTATGGAAAACAATTGGAACTACAAATTGCTTTCTAAAATTCAAATTACATGAGTTATGAGCAAATCCCCGAAAATCTCCAGTAAAATGATCATGATCTCGCACGATAATGTCCGTTTCAACAAGTCTTTGTTCGCAAATATGACAAATATGAGCTTTAAAATTTGAAAAATTTTCTCTCATGGGAACTATATTCTTAAATTTAGATTCAACCATTTGTGCGCATACTACCATTTCATTGGCGAACCATTTCATACAGTCAGGACCTCGATAACTGTTAAAATATGACAGACTATTATCATAGTCACATTTAACATAATAGCCACAACTGAATGCAATGTGTCGCTGATATTTAATCATGTTAATATTAACATTATCAAGAATCGGTTCTAATAATGATTCGAAATCTGCGTATATCACAAATGGTGTTTTTTGTTTGTAAATAAAATTCTTAAACTTTATAAAATTTTCCTTCGGAATTGTAATTTTACATTCATTATTTTTTTCACATAATTCTATATGTAAATTCAAACGTTCTTCACTTGAAAAATAATTTAAACATCTATCGCAGAAAATTTTTTTATTTTTTTTTCTATTGAGTTGATTACTTAATAATCGTGATAAGTTTTTTATCCAACAATAATGATATTTGATATCGATATGCTGGGTATCGTTAGGATCAGGCGCATCATAATCATTTAACTTAGGAAAATATTGATTTTGAATTAATAATAAATTTATATGTTTTTCCAATTTATTTTTAGTTAAACGTATTGGAACTACTATATACTTATTATTGATTAACTCCAATCCATATACATTTATGGATAAATTATTATTCTTTTCAAAAACATGTATTTTATTTAATTTCATTGGAATCTCCACATTATCTAAATTCAACACATTGTCATAATAAGGATACGATGTAACTCGATTAGAATTTTTTTCTGATGGATACAGAGCACTTACAATGCTCCAATAAAAACAGGCCAAGTCAAAATTAAAAATATTTACACAACTTTGTTTATTAGCAATTTGTTTTGGTAATTTAATAAACGATGAACTATCACCGCCGCCACCGCAACCGTTTCCTACTGCAAACTTATTAATATTAACTTCAAGCGATATCACGGATTTTAATGCCCAATTTGACGAACGTTCCTGAAATTCCGATAGTTTAAATAAAATATAGTTGATTATATGATTAGTAAACCATTCAAATAATATTGTTGAAGAATCAATCGGGGCATATTTACTGTGAAAATATTTAAAATCTACTATGTCATTATCATCTACTAATTTTCTAATAAACTGTCCACAAAAAATAGTGTTTACTTTTATTAATGACATTTTTGATAAAACTTTTTCTACTTTTTCGCAAAAAATTTTAAAAGCATCCATTAAAAATGGTAGAACATCTTTATGTCTTAAATTTATAATAATCCCAGTAATAACGTTATTTTTGAAAATTGAAATTAAATCATTCCATTCTACTGAAGTCGTCGTCGGTATATTATGTAATTTATTATATATAACTTTTAAATGACTAATTTTTGTTTGCCACGATCGAACTTGACCTGATAATAAATTAACATTCTTAAGTTTATCACAGCATAAATCAATCGCAATTTTTACATGTTTTAACCATGCTTCACAGTCTATATGAGGAAATTTTTCATAAAATTTTAAAATAAGTTTATCAATATCCTTTATTAATTGGTCGGACATTTTTTTTTTAAATTAAAACTTACTATTCACAAACTTAAAGAGTGCTTTAGGGTTTCCCTTTTCAGCGTTCTTCTCATCTACGTCGTCACCTTGATACACCACAGAATATTTTCCGTTTCCCAATTCATCAACGTGATTCTTCAAAATAGATAATGATCGACGTGGTAAGAATATAACTCGATTCTCCAATTCAAGCAAAATCGTTTCACCATATTTTGAATTAACCAATTTAGCAATGTAGATTTTCTGAGGCTCATTAATTGGCAGGCTTTTCAATGCAACCACCGGTTTATTTTCACCACCTTCTAGGAGAGACGAATTTATTTCATTTAAATTCATTTTTTCTCTAAAATAATATGTACTTTTATTTTTATGCAAAAAATGAAAAATATTTACTTACATTTTTTTTAACGCTTTAACACAAAAGAAACTGATTTACTAGTAATATGCTGCTGCTGCTGATTATGCTGCTTTCACAATGAAATTATTAAGCTGCTGCTGCTGCTGATTATGCTGCTTTCACAATGAAATTATTAATCAAACTGATTTATTAGCGACACGTGTGCTGTCTTTTATAATAATAAAACCTAACCTTATATCCTAGATCTTAGCCTTAACCTTTATTTTAAGGCTGCAATTTATACTCTACTGATGTTGCTCTAACTATAGTTCGATAACGTTTTTGCATCATTCAAGGTTATAATTTGTACTCCACTGACGACGTTACTCTAACTATAGTTCGATAACGTTTTTTAGTACATACACTTCCTAATCGGAAATTTTTTCGTGTTGAGAGCAAAGACTTGACTGAATTTTTTTAGATTATAATAAAACTTTGATTTATATGTTTTTAATTTGAATTCTAATACTAATTAGTATAATCTATTGCATATGATATCACCTCATATGGTTTTCCGTTTTGCATAATCATTCTTACCGCCCTCGCTCGCTCCCGTCGTCGTCGTCTTCATTTAAGAATAATTTAGTTCATTTTACGATCAGTTTGCTTTCGACAGGCATGAGTGATAATAAAATTAAAATATTAAGTGATATATCAATAGTACCGATCAAAAAAAAAAAAAAATGTCTAATCCAGCTATGTCGTTGGAGTCGATAGTTGCTGCTGCCACTAGTGCCTCCTCTGATGTCACCACCACCGCCGCCGCCGTCGATGACGCCACCTCCAACACTATCATTGAATCAGTAAGTTTTTGTTTTGTTTTGTTTTTTTTTACACTTACTAAATTATTATTGTATAGGAATTTATGGATTTGACGTTCGATGCTGACGATCCCTTCATCAAAAACATATTTTCGGATGTGTTTTTGAAGGAAGAGGAGAACCCTCCGACGCTGTCGATGGCTACACCGCCGCCGCCGCCGCCGACGACGATAGCGTCTTTAAAGAAGAAACGAAAACTAACAGAGGAGACGACGCGGAAATTATTAGACAGAGTTACTGAAAGATACAACTTTTTTTTAGTGTCGAAACCTAGAATATTAAAATTATTAGAAGATAAAAAAAAAATTAAAAATGATATGTGTGAATTACGCAAAAAAATAAATCAATACGCAGTTAGATTAGATCAAATTGATAGTGAAATTTTTGCAATATCAGATTCGGAATTTTTAAAATAATTTTTTGCTGCATAATTCACACATATCATTTTTAATTTATTTTTTATCAGATATTTTAATATAATAAATTACTTAGATCAAAATCATTGCGCAATTTCGGATTCAAAATTTTAAAATCATTTTGTAACTCTTGTTGTTCGCTATAGAGTCCCATCTCTAACATTAAATATGAACGGGTCTCGTTTGACTCGATGACTACGACTACGGCGACGACGTTGAGATAGGTTATTAAACCCATTGTTGTTGTTGTTGGCAAATCTATTATCACGCCTCGCTTAAAATCTCAGCGGTTGAAGGCGATAGCGATTTTAAAAATATATATATTATTAAAACTATGTTTTTTTATTTAAACTTACTATTCCCCTAATATTAGATAATAGTCTAATCACCCCCACACACACACAACTTATAAAAGGTGATGTATATGTCTTTAATAAATCAGTTGAAAGTAGAGAATGTCATTAGTAGTTGAGTACAGAACTAAGCTAAAAAAATATTGTGAAAAAATTTCTCGACTAAACAAAGATATTGTGTTTTACGAAGAAAACAGGCAAGTTTTAAAAGATTTATCAAATTTGTGTTTAAATGATGGTCCTATTAAACGCAAATTATGTGATATTAACAGCGATATTCAACGGTTTGTTGTATACAAACATACCTAATGGAGTGTCTAATATAGCGGTATGTTTTAATGAAAACCAAAAAGAATGTAACCGCTCTGAATGGCAAATGATGGGTAGAACCTATTTAAATGATGGAAAGTTACAAGTTTTTTACGTAAGATTGCCCTCAACACCATCTGAATTATATTACAAGTTGAAATTATTATTTCCGAATAGAAGTGAAGGTGATCAAGAAAAATGGTATAAAATTGGTGAAACTATCACCAATTGTACTTATCCTCTAGGAATAGGGACTGGAATTGGAGGATTAGTAGGAGGAGGAGGAGGAGAAGTCGATCAACGACAATTTTCAATAACATGTGCTACATTTGGTTTAATGTTATTTATAGCGTTAAAAATGATTGTTAAATATTTAAGGAAAATATTAAATAAATAATATATATGAGATATGTTTTATTTAGTGTTTTTTTAATATTTAAGGGAAAATAAAAACATAAAAACAGTTTTATACACATTTATTTATAAAACATTTTATACATGTTTATGGAAAAAAATTTAATTAGGTAAAATAGTATTAGTAAACCAAGAAAGTAAATGATCCACGTTTCTTTGCGCACACATAAATTTTCCTTTTGAATGATGATGGCAACACTGCTGTGGAATTGTCTGTTGAAAATTTTCCGTATCCCATATAGTTTTATCATACTTGACTACATCATGGATGATAGGAAATATTTGCAGTTCCTCACACTTACTTTGTAAAAATGAAAGTTTTTGTTCACCTCTAACGTAAATTATGTCTGCCGAATGAAGTAGGTAATTTTTTAAAATGTCATTAATTTCGCTATATTCAATATAACCGGAGTTAAATCGAATTCCGTGCAGATTTTGCTCTAAATAATTCACTGTCTTTTTATCACTAACACTAAGATTTTTAAATGGTGTTGGCGATTTAAATAGAAAATTTAATCGCTGTTGTCCAATATGAATGGAGAGCTCTTTTGGATGAAACACTTTTTCAATAATAAAACCTTGAATATCTACTAGTGCCACTCGCATGATGATTGCAAATCAACTAATTTTAATCATATTAGGGGAGGCTTTTTTATATCTTCTGTGAATCGTGTGTGTGACCTATTATACACCTTGATATTATCGAAGTATGTGAAACCAAGGTCGCAATAGAAACCTTGATGTTACCGGAGAGATAGAGCGAAGTATGTGAAACTGAGGTCGCAATAGAAACCTTGATGTTACCGGAGAGAGAGAGAGAGAGAGAGAGAGAGAGAGAGAGAGAGAGAGAGAGAGAGAGAGATCTGGAGTCAACACCTATTATTACGAGAGGCTTTTTATTACTTCCGTGAGTGGGTGATATTCCATGAGATAGTCGTGAACTATGATGCAATAAACCTTGGTGTTATCAGGGAATCCTACGTCCGATTCAATTTCCAACTTTACATCAATGGTTGATGACTTTATAGATTCTTCCTGCTTACTACAATCTATGATAAACAATGTACGTAATTTAAAATCCGAAACGGTTAGAAGGGTACGTTTTCGATTAGAGTTTGTGTAGCTAGGATAAAATTCTGTATAGTTGAAATATGCATCGTTGAAGCGGTCACTAGCAAAATCAAATTGCGAACGATCATTAGGATAATAATCGCCATTTAACATTAGTCTAATATTACGAATATTCAAGTGATCAAATGTTGTAGGATCAGCTGTGGCTATATCACGTTTTTCGGTTTGGAAAAATATCATGACGTAGCGAGGTCTTTCAATAGCCGTACTGGTTTTCACAGGCCAGATATCTTTTTTAGCATTTGGCGTGATGGCTGGCAATTCATTAAGCTCCCATTTTCGGAAGGGTATTAAAATAGGCCGGTCCGATTGAATTGCCTTCAACAGTTTTTCATTTACTTCATAATTGGGGTAGATATGTTTAACTCTTACTTCAATGCTTTCAATATTTATTTTAACTGTAGTTACCGATCCACCATTTTCCTTAATAGTTATACAATCGTTATCGTTTCGAGCACGAACAAAGCGAAAAGTTTGTCTACCACACGTAATCCTAGAATAATCATTGAAAACGTTGAAAATATGCTTTAGCGGTAATAATAGACTGAAAGATTTACTATTCGTGAGAATTGGTGATGAGGGATAATTCCAACCGGCAATAGACATGTGACGAGAGTCGTCCTGGGAATAGCAGGTATAAGCGCGAACGGTACTAACAATACCAGGATCTCGTACCGTCTCGATCTCTTTGCCACTTTCGCTGTATGTACAGGAATCGAATAGAAATGCTCCGAAATTTTGAGTTAATGAAACATCACCCGTTCCGGTAACTATTAATTTTCCCTTAATATCCAATAGCGAATCGTACATAGCAAAGAACGAATCCACTTGGTTGATAACAATTTCCACAGTGTCATTGCAGTTAAACGATTTCACATATGGAGCATAGTATTTGTATTCACATTTTCGAATTGATTCATCTATTACGGGTGACCCGTATAGATTAAACATCGGTAATTTCTCAGCTGATTCAGCTACTTTTCTTTTCTTGTAAACTATTGATGATGATGATGACATGGTGGTGGTGTGGGGGTGGCACGTTGTCAACAAAGAATCTTCTTATACTAATAATTAATTGTGTTTTCACCGCTTATAACCATTTAGGTTGAGGTCTAAGTTCCAATACTAGTGTACTTGTTTCACCACGGAAATTTACTGGTTCACCGTTTTGATCGACTGCCAGTACGGTAATATTAAGAATTTCACGTTGAGGAATGACTGGTAAATACAAGAGATTTGAAGGCGTTTCGTCAATTATATATCCAGGATCTGATTTAACGGAGAATTCGTAGATTGTATGAGCGGGTGTGTTTCCGTCAAACGCCCCTGTCGTAATGTTACAGTCAAAACGTACGGTTGACACTTTTATAATGTTGACGGGTAAATCTGACGAATGTATCTGAGCCGGAACGAGATTTTTTTCGGAAAATCCCAACGTACGTCCAATATTGTTAGGTTCCTTAAACGATATGTTATAGAATTTGCTGAAAATTTCACATTTAAGCGTATTATTATTAGGCTTCAATGAAAAATCTCGATCTGGATCAACGGAATTCTCCAAACCCATTCGATGTCGAATAAATCTCTCAATATCTGAAATTTCATAACTACCTGCTGGAAAGGCAATTTCGTTTAATTTGTTGTGTGCATCAAAGTAGTAAAATTTTTGACCCTCTTCAATGTTCGGTATGGAATTATATGAATGAAACGATCTCAACGCTAGCTCATATTCTTTTTCAGGATTCAAAACGATGGGTGTTTGAGGTTTAAATTCAAAAATATGATTGGTGCTATTGACTCGCAACAACTGAGACATAACGAAGACTAACGAATTTTTAATAAATACAATAACTTAAATATATTCTTTATTTAAACTCTTTAAAACAATATATACATTTTGATTGCATTTGTGTACCACATACATCAGACAATACATGTCGACTGGAATTCGTTTGACACGGTAAAAACCGTTTTAACTCCATTCTGTACTCAATGGGAAGGTTATACCAGACTGTCTGTAAATCACTCACGTTCAATAAAATCATTTGAATTGCATCCTCGAGGTAACGACGACGACGACTACGACAATTCATCACGTAAAAATTTCAAGCACAAATGTCCACAATTTATTTGATTATAAGTTTGATATTGTTCGTTGTTATAGTAAATTTTGACAGGATGATTACGACTACTTAAATAACGAACAAGTTCTATAGGCGGCTTCAAATTACCAAATGAATCAAAATATTCAACTTTGTCGTTCTTTTTTCTATATGCGATCCAGTGTGTTCCGGGATTTTTCCAACTATCCAAATTTACGATACCACATTCACGTTGTGCGCGTACTCTCCTAGGTAGAGTATCGCGCATGAAAACACCTCGAAAATGAGGTATTTTATAAAGTTTAGCATATTTCAGTAATTCTTTATCGTATAATGCTCTATTAGGTAGCCTTAATGATGATGACGTCGACGTTTTTTTTGAGGTTTTTTTTTTTATTTTCAAGATACAGACCGAAACCTCCTTTGCTATTCTTTCGTAAATACAATCCATGACCGATAGCTTCCATCGCTTTATTGTGACGTGTCTCTTCTTCCAGCTTCTTTTTCTTATTTTGAGCGTTTACGACGGAAGAAGCTATACTGGCTTCGCCTCCACTTAACGCCCCAAGGGCACTAAGTCCGGCAAACAAGGGAATGAGAGGAAGAAATCCTCCAGATTTAGAGTCAAATGGAATAATTCTAGGTATTCTAATGTTATTTTTACCGCCGGCACGTTTAACTGCCACTTTGGCTGCTTTTAAAGCCAACGATACGGCCTTCTTTAATGTCTTGGCAGGTTTCATGGATTTTCCAATTTTTTTTACAACGTGAGTGTTAAAGGAACAACCCATACCAAGTTTACGTTTGGTTTTCATTACTCCGGTTACAAGTAGAGCGTTACCACGTTCACCAAGACTAGCGTCCTTTGATTTAACACGCTGCCAAGCTTCTTCTTCTAATATTTTATCGGCTTTATGACGTTCGTTCAATGAATCGTTCTGTGAATAGGCAATGTCGTGTTGTTTGCACGCAGCGTCTAGCGGATTAATGCCCGGATCGCCACGTGCCAATCGTTTTTGTAGTTTTGTTCCCGGACCACAGAATTGGTATCCTCCACTTAAATGGATTTCAAAGGGTAATTTATTAATCAATGTATTTAACACACCCTCTCCTTCGTGCACAAACATTGAAACTAATAAATGAGCGTAACAGCTTTGATATTTATAAGACAATGAAGGTGATTCAACAAGTGCAGTCGTTACCGATCGAAAATTTAGATGATTTTCAAGACAAAAAGTTAAATGGTATTAGTAAACATGGTCCATTGTTACCCGACTCGTTTCGCGCCATAATCTGCGGTCCGAGTGGCTGTGGAAAGACAAATGTAATGTTAGCCCTGTTGTTTAATCCCAATGGTGCTAAATTTGAAAATGTTTACGTATACTCAAAATCTTTATACCAACCAAAGTATCAGTTATTACAAACAGTAATGACTCAAGCAAAGGGTATAGGTTATTTTCCGTTTAAAGACAACGATGAAGTCATCAGTCCCACTAAAGCCAAAAAAAACTCCATTTTTATTTTCGATGATGTAGCATGTGATAAACAACAAAAAATTCGCGAATATTATTCCATGTGTAGACATAAAGATATTGATGCTGCCTACTTATGTCAAACATATTCAAAAATCCCGAAACAATTGATAAGAGATAATTGTAATCTGATTGTGTTATTTAAACAAGATGAAATTAATCTAAAGCATATATTTGAGGAGCACGTCTCACCTGACATAAGCTTTAATGAATTTAAAACCTTATGTTCAAAGTGTTGGATTAATAGGTACGGAACGGTAGTTATCGTAAAAGATTTTCCCATTAACAATGGTCGCTATCGAATGGGTTTCGATAAGTATATAAAAATTTGTTAATTTGTGTTAAACGTCACTGTATGGAATGATGTCAGACGATCGAGTTGCTGTGGCTACACATAAACGAAAAGTTGCTGAACTAACGCGTGCTATACGAAAAAAATATTTAGCATTGAAATTAAATCGAACGAATGTGGAAGATTCAATCAATAAACTTTTTAAACCAATAACCGATCCGTTAAAAGAAATTGCTTTAAAAAAAACTACTAATGCTGCTGCTGTCGCCCCCATACAAGTAAAGAATGAACCATTTATTAAAAAAGAATATAAGACGCATCCTACTAGTACTAAATTTCTCGATTTAGAAGATGTTGCCGAGTTTAATGAGCCCAGTATAATAGAGGAACCTAATTTATCACCGAAACGTTCCACTGAACCGTCCATCGAATATTCACAGGATGTAATAGATGAATATCTGGATCAGTATCCATCAATAAGTCATACTTACGTTAAAGATTACTGGACAAATAGCGATAAAATTGATAGAAAATATGGTCCTACATATGATAGTGAACAAGATAATTGGACACTTGGTAATAGAAGAATTTCCTTTGATGTTAAAACCGGTGCTATCATGTTGTTATCGGAGAAAGACTTTTCGGGAGGATATGTGAAAGGAACGCCAGGACTTTATCAATTAATATTTTATTCCGATCCATCGTACGCTCCCGATGATCTCGTAAACTATAAAACCATATTAGAACATACGGGTGCGCACTTGAATAGTAGAGGACATTTAAAAGGAGATAACAGTATAAAATGGTATAACATTATAAAACCTTTGATTAAAACCGTAGAAAAAAGTAAAAAATCTAGTCTCTCAAGTTTAGTTCAACATTTCGCCTCTTCATCACCGAAAGAAGGTAAAGGAATGCATTTAGAATATAATAACGCACCTATAGAATATATTTATTGGGACGATCCCCGAGAGCTTATTACTAGATTGAGATTGCTTATCGCATCTAAAGAGGCAGGAAATACTTCGCATAACAATGAGATTGTTGCCATAATGAATGAATTGAGGGAGGCTAATATGATAAAATAAGTTTACACATCCACACGAATGTCATTTCAATGATGAGTGTTGATAAATTCGGACGTCATTCACGTTCGCGTCCATTTGCATTCAAACCATCTATTGTACGATTACCACACACCTCTGATGGCAATTTAGATATTGAACATTTAAAGTTATGCAACGTTAAGGGACCAACAATTGATGAAGATGCCGCAAACAAAAAGTATGTCGATTCTATGATAACAAACCTTTCAAAATCAATAGATCGAATATTGGAGAACGTTAAAAATATGTCTGATGCTATGGTAGATATGCAAAATAATATTAATGAAAATATGCAGTTTATTTCGAAACAAGAACAACAAACTACAGATTGGGTGACAAAAAAGTACGTTGACGATTCTTTGCAAAAAAGTATTGAAAACGCAAATAATAAATTATCAATAGAGCTTAAGTTATTTCTTAGAAATAACCTTGTTGATAATTATTCAGAGATTAGAAAAAATATTAAAAACCTTGAACAAAATGTAAAGAAGAATCAAGAGCAAATTATCAAATTAATTGCGGTATCAAGAACTACTTTTACGCCTACACCATAAATAGTAAAATTATAAATCAGTCTATTTATTATCATGCCAATCGCGTCGGCGGTTACGTCACCGGAGAAGATTCAACTTGTTAATGAACTTCATAAATATGCACGAAAAAATTATCCGAGACGACGTACCGTCATCAAAGGACTAGATGATTTATGGCAAATGGATTTAGCTGAAATGAGTCGCTATGCACCGCAAAACAAAGGTTTTAAAATGATTATGGTTGTCATTGATTGTTTTTCAAAATTTCTATGGACTAGACCGCTAAAAACGAAAACCGGTGAAGAAATTACCAAAGCATTCGAAGACATTTTATCGCATACGAAACATCGCCAGCGTCGTCCGAAAAATTTACAAACCGATCAAGGTACGGAATTTTTTAACGCAAAATTTAAAAATTTAATAAAAAAGTATTCCATTAATCATTATAATACGTTTAGTGTTAAAAAGGCTTCTATAGCAGAACGGGTAATACGTACTTTAAAAGAAAAATTATACAAGTATTTCAGTTTAAACGGAACCTATAAATGGATTGATTATTTACCCAAGTTAACTCAAGAATATAATAATACGAAACATAGCAAAACGAAACTTAAACCAAAGGATGTGAACAAGACTAATGAAAAGATTCTTTTAACGAAAAGATATTCATATCTGAAAATTGCCGGACCGCGAAAATTACAAGTCGGTGATGTTGTACGCATAAGCAAAGCAAAGCATGTGTTTGAGAAAGGTTACACACCAAATTGGTCTACTGAACATTTTAAAATCATTAAAGTTAAAATAACCAATCCCGTTACATATTTGTTGGAAGATATGCGTGGTCAACCAATCATCGGAGCTTTTTACGAAGAAGAATTACAAAAGGTTAAAAATCCTGACATTTATCTCGTTGAAAAAGTGTTGAAGCGAAAAGGTAGAAAACTTTATGTCAAGTGGTTGGGGTTCGACATTACGCATAACAGTTGGATAGATAAGGATTCGCTTAAATAACAAGATTAACAATACATCTCAATCAGTTGTATAAAATGTGTTCAACGTATAGTTCATCCTCCGGATGTACTTCAGAAAGTTCTTATAGCGATAAACAAATGGATAGTGATTATTATAAACAAATTGATCAAGTCTCCAAAAAAATGTGTGAAAACGCAATCGATTTTGAGCATACTTTACTGTTGTATAAAGAGTATTCGACTGGAACAGCGACAGTAGGAAGCGGTCTTAGTCCTGCGAGAAAATTTGAACCTGCAATTGTTTTAAGTCAACCCTTTCGACCTCATCAGCAAATGTCTTTTGATACATTCGAATGGTTAGATCTTATGTCAATGTTGAAAGTTTTGCTTAAAAATTTTTTCGATGACTCACTTCCTCAATTTCCTGATGAATATGATTCTGTTGAAAATCTATGTGGAAGAAATTGTAAAGTAACTCAATATATAATGGATGATACAAAATTTCTAAGTATAAATAAAAAAAACGTTTGTATTGAATTGACAAAAGACCAAGTTTATTATTTGATTGATATAGATGAAAATTTGTTGTGCTATTACATTGAAGAATTGAATAATGTTAATTTTAACAATTACTACTTTCAAGTATTAAACATAATCAAACCGTATTTTGAAGACTATGACGAAGAAGAAGAAGAAGTTTGGAAGAATATATTAAAAAATATATTAAACTTGACTGATTCATTATTGGCTAATGCTTTCAGAGAATTTATTTATTTTTATAAACATAAATTTATAAATGCCTTACAAGGATTTACTGTAGAATAAATTTTATATAAATAAATCGTCTTTTCTTTTATACCTCTCATTCTCATTCGATATGTCGATAAAGATAGTTGTGTCGTTGTTGCTCTCAATATTATTGGTAATTCATTGTGAACATATAAATCAAGAAGATGCTATTTCTTTTCTAAAACAATATGGTTACATAACCTCTGTTAGTAATAATAATAGTTTAGAAAATTTCGAATCGTATTTAATCGAGTTTCAAGAAAAATTTAATTTACCTGTTGATGGTACCTTAAATGATGAAACTGTTCGATTAATGAAGCGACCAAGATGTTCTAATTATGATGAAAATATTGGATATGTTGATGCATATACGGTACACGGAAAATGGAATAAAACTAATTTAAAATGGCATTTTCCATCAGTATCAAGAAAGTACATTACAGTAGCCGCAAAAGCTTTCGAAATTTGGGCTAAAGATTCAAAGTTTACATTTACCAATGTTAAAATAGCTATACCAAAACCGGATATTACCATAACCCTCGGAAATAAACGTCATAGTTTTCGAACAAGTTGTTCGGGTAAAGCTGAATGTCCACAGAATTTTGATGGACCTGGAAAAGTTTTGGGTCATGCCTATTATCCAAGGGACGACAGCAATTGCATTGAGATTCATCTTGATTCTGATGAAAATTGGAATTTTAGCTTGAATATCACGAATGTTCCGGATAACGAAAACAGTTTATTGTCAGTTTTAGTTCATGAGATAGGTCATACATTAGGTTTGGGTCATAGTGGCATTGAAAATGCTATAATGTATCCATGGTATCAAAGCGATATATCCTCATTACATGAAGACGATAAAATGGCTCTTGAAGCACTTTATGGCCCTATACCAACACGTCGTTATCTGCCAATTAACCCTACTACTACTACTACTACTACTACTACTACTACCAGTACTACAACACCCCCACCACCTCTACCTACTTCAGATAATTTATGTAGCCTTAAATCACCTGATTTTATCTTTCTCGCTAGCACCGCATCGTTTCCCAATTATCGTTTATATATTGGAAGCGGTCGTAAGTTATGGAAAATTGATCTTAATGATATGCGAATACCACAACATTTTGATTTAATTGAATCATATCTTCCTAAAGAAATAAAAACATCTACTATAACTCACATTTTTCAAAATGCTGTAGGAGATCTGATTACCTATGCTAATGGAAGATGTTATGCAGCCTCGTTCCCAGAATTACATATTCAACATGATTTTATTTTACCATTATCTAAAGACGTTCTAATAAATGCTATATTTCAAACAAATAGTGGAAGCATTTTTATATTTTACGATAACACTTCATACATTGAGTTTCTGGAAACACCTCAAGAAATACGTAATCGTGGACGAATAACAGATAAATTTCCTGGGCTTCCACCCGGTATTACGTCAGCGTTTAGATTTACAGATGGTTACATTTACTTTTTTCAACAAGATACTTACTATAAATTTAGTGAATATACACGAAAAGTTGTTGCAGCAGGTGCCTTTAATTGGAATCTCTTTGGTATTCCATGTCCTGAAGACAGCTTAAAAGAACAATTAAAAACTTTACTGTCAAAAATAATATCTTTTTATGAATAAAAAAAATGCTTATTAAGAATTACGTTTTTTATTAAAACAATATTTTATAAAGTAGTATATTTCATATTTTCTTCTTCTTCTTCTTCTTCTTCTTCTTCGTCTACTAGAATGTCATCATCATCCACATCATCGATAAGATATGAGGGTAAATATTTCTTCATTCTGCGTAGATATCCTTCAAACTCTAACTTTTTAAGTATATTTACCAAGCAGCATATACAAATAATTCCATCTATGTAATCGTTCATGACTTGAGATCCTTTACGATATCGAGCAGTTAATATTTGACATTCCTTTTCTGTATACATTCGACCCATACCATATACACTTTCACGTTCGTAAATAGCAGGCGCTCTCGAACTCATGAAGGTCGTCGCAGCCTCAAAGGCGGGCGACACGCGCGCTCGCGGACCACACCCCCTCCCAGCTGAGAGCATCGTCGTGAGGTTGAGGCGGTCGGCGGCTCGCGGACCCAGCTGAGAGCATCAGTGGTCGGCGGCGCGCGGATTCCAGCTGAGAGCAGCGGTGGCCGGCGGCAGCGTGCGCGCGCGGACCCCGGTTTCAACGGCGGCTGAGTCGGTCGCGCGCGCGAGCATCCGTCGTCAGCACACCTAGTTCAAAAACATGAGCGATTCCACAGTGATCCCGACGACGCAGCCACCGCCGCCGCCGCTGGAAACCGTCTCCGGCGGTGATGCTGCTGCTGCTGCCTCAGACTCCGCCGCTAAATCAGTAAGTCGTTTTTTTTATTTTAATTTTATTTTTTTTTTTTTTTTAATTATTGCAGTCATTTAAAAGCAGTGTGGAGAAAATGATGGGCGGCGGCGGCGATTTTCCTCAAGCCGAATTGATTGAACTAGAAGAAGAAGAAGGTGGATTTGTGATTAAAAATGGCAATACGTTTCTATTTGTATTATATTGAATAAAAAAAATAAATCTCTTATTATTGGTTTGTTTAATTATGGATGCATGCATGGCAACCAACATTACGCTACAACGTAAACAGGGTTGCCTATGCAGCAATTAAAAGTGTCTGCGCTGGACTCCACAGTGCCGGCGTCAGCGGTGACGCTCGCTGGAATAATTTCGGGGGCGGACCTCAAAAGCAACTTTTTTAGAGGCCACTTTTTAGAGGCGGCTCTTCCAAGGTCCTCGGGGTGGACCATTTTCCAAGAACACATTTTTTAAAACCATCTAGGCCACTTTTAAGGCCATTTTCAAGGCCGGGGGCGGCGGCGGTGGATATTTTCCAATGCCATTTTACAAAGGCTGCTCTTCCACAAGCATCAAGGCCACTTTCAAGGCCCATTTCAAGGTCGGGGGCGGTGGTAAAGAAAATTTTCCAAAGCCATTTTCCGAGGAAACTTTTCCAAAACCACCAAGGTCACTTTAAAGGCCATTTTCAAGGTCAAATTGAGCCAGAATCCGCCTTGTATCACTACTCAGACACCACTATTCATTTTAACAAAATTAGTGTTTGGACCATTCTACTTTATATGTTTTTTACTGTAATTGGTGTTTGCTATATTTGCCATTATTACAAGATTTACCGACAAAAGTCATCTAGAGATGCCATCCCAAACACTAAGATCCCTGAAGTCAACAATCCGGTTCCTACCCCCCTGATTCTTCTCTAAGGATGGAGGAGTTACAAGAACACATCTAGCCTAGTTCACAAGAATTCTGCGGACTCTGCAGTTTACCCCACTGCCCAGTCAACGACAACAAAACTAGTTGCTAACCGGCTTTTTCAGCTTTTTGAATTGTATTCTTGTTAAGTTCACATATTAATAAAGTTCCGCTATTTGAAATTTGTATTTTTAAAAACTAATTTTTCGTGGACGAACCTAAAATTTGCCTTTTATGACTTTACTTTTGCGTAATCGTAACGTATACTCATTCATCAACTTTCATACCAGTACCTTACACACCTTTGCATTTTTCGGTATGTCGTTTATGTATAATAGGAAGTGAGTAGGACTTAACTGACTTCCTTGTGGTACAAATATTTTGCCTAATGAGGGGAGGAGACTGATCGGTCTGTAGTTGTTGGGGTTTCTAATGTCCTTCCCTGGCTTTGGGAATGGCAAGGCTATTGCTTTTTTCCATTTTTTTGGAAAATATTG
Organism: Hermaeophaga mercurialis; assembly: GCA_951812935.1. Taxonomy (NCBI): domain Eukaryota; kingdom Metazoa; phylum Arthropoda; class Insecta; order Coleoptera; family Chrysomelidae; genus Hermaeophaga; species Hermaeophaga mercurialis. Next base: position 120,941 of record CATOTN010000002.1, read on the forward strand.
TTTGTTTATACATTCTCTATATATATAATATATTTGTATTAATGTCCTTTTTGGTAGTCTTTTAAGTATTTTATTTTGTATTTCGTCTTCTCCAGGTGCTTTGAGTGGTCGTGTTTTTTTAATTATTTTTATTATATCATTTGGTGTTTTTATCACTTCCCTCTCAAAGTCCTGGATAGTCCGGAATACCGTTTGTTTTGTTATTTCGTCGGATAGTCCTTCTGTTATTTTGTGGTTTTTGTTTATTACGTCGGCCAAGATATTTGCTTTGTGTTTGTCATTTGTGATATTTATGTTATTGTGTGTTATTACTTCCACTCCGGATCTTCCCTATTTCCTTTTTTTATTAATTGCTTTCCAGGCGTTATCTCCCCGATCTTACATGTTGTTTAAGAATTTTGTCCATTGTTGATTTTCGTAGTCTCTTATGACTGTCCTTGTGTCAATTATGGCCTGTATCAATTCGTCATGGTTTTGTTGTGTCGGTTGTCTTTGGTACAGGCGTCGTTTCTATTTCTGTTTTTTATCATGTCTAGTATTTAGTTTGGTAGGAGTTGTCTTTGTCCCGTTAAGTGCAGGTCGGGGATATAACGCTCTGTAGCTTCCTTAAGGATTTCCGTCAGATCCGAAATGGCGTTGTCTATGTCGTTTGTGTTATTAAAATGTCTTACCATGTTGGTATTGTGTTTTATATAATTTTGAAAACCGAACCAGTTAGCCTCTGCGTAATTTTTGATTGGTCTGTGTTATTTTATTTTGTTCTAATTTTTCTATTTCGAAGCTAACTGGTCGGTCGTCAGAGTCCATGTCGTCTAGCGTTTCGATGTTATTAATTTTGCTATTTCTTGCCACTACCAAGTCCAGGGTTGAACTGTAATTCCCTCTGGGGGAGTAGTAGGTTGGTGTTTCTGGATTGTATAATGATATATTTGTGTTTACTATCATTTGATGCAATTTTTTTCCATTGATGTTTGCCACCCCACTACTCCATGCCGGATGTTTGGCGTTATAGTCTCCCATTATTATTGTTTTTGCAGACCGATCAGTCAGTCCTCTGAGTTCTTCTTCGTCTAGTTCTTTTTCTCTTATGTATATCATTGAGATTTGTATATTGTTTATTTTAATTGTAATGTTTTCTATGTTTGTTATAATATTTTTAATTTCTATAAAATTTATTTATTTTTTGATATAAAGAATCAATCCCCCTAGAAATTTATTTTGTCCGTTAGGATCTACCCTATTCCTATATAATTTTTTGTATCCTCTAATATCTGGTGGGCACCTGTTTTCCCCCCAGTAAAACGACTCAAAAATACCTATCAAATCATAACTTTTTTCCATGGCTAGAACCCTTAGCTCTGGCATCTTTTCTCTTAGTCCTCTGGCGTTCCAAAATAATACTCGAGAACGCTCAATATCGTTGTACATTTTTAAATTTCTTCTGCATATTTCATTATGACCTGGATTCGCTCCAGGCCATTTCTGCATCTTTTTAATTCAGTTGTTAAGTTTGTTATTATTGAAATCATTTTTTTAATGTTGAATACTTCATTTACATTTTTTGCCGCGGTAAATAAATCGAATATTTCATTTGTTTCGTTATTTATGTTATTTTTATTTTTATTATTTAATTCAAAGTTATTATTAGATGTTTTTATTCCTCTGCCCATTACTTTATCGGCATAGCTGATACCTGTCTGTAGTGGGCTAGGTTTTTCTATTATTTTAGTTACTAAGGTTTTTTTATTGATGGTTTGATTATTAATATTTTGGTTCCTATTTGCTAAGTATTTTAGGAGGGCCGGGCATTTGCTGTAATTTGCAGGATGTTCGCCTCCACAATTACAGCAATATGCTTTTGTCCCTGCTTCTTTATTTAATTTACAATCACTGTACATGTGTGTACCTTTACATTTTACACAACGCGGTTGGTTATAACAGGTACTTTCACCATGTCCGTATGCCTGGCAACGCCTGCACTGGGTGTAGTTGTTTTTTTTATTATACCGCTCCCAGCGCACACGCACCAGGCCTACGTCCTGTATAGCATTTTTAAGGTTGTTTATATTTGTGTCTTTGTTTAAGTCTATTAGATATGAAAACGACTTACCTTTTTTTGTTTGTAGTGGGATTACCTTCTGTACATTAATAAACCCTTTTTCACTAATTTCTTCCGCTATTTCTTCTATGTCCATCCCTGGTGCTGCCTTCAGAACTATTTTTTTCACTTTTTCTTTATCCCTTTTGTATGTGTATTTCTTCGTTTTTCAGTCCAGCTGTTATTTTTTTATGGGTTTCTATATTGTTAGTTGTTATTTTTATGTGTCTTCGTTGGAATATTGCTCTAAAATTATCATGACCTGCTATTCTTCTAATATTTTCAATTGCACTATTATAGTTCTCTATTTCATGGGTCACAATTATTGGTGGTATGTATGTCTTTTTCATGTTTCCATATTAGCTTCCATAACTACCTTCATTTGAGTGAGCTTCCTCTTCTCTTAAATTTTTAAATCCACTGGATAGTGGGATTTCTTTTTTTGATTATATGGTGCTGCGTTTTTTGTAGTCTTTTTTGGTTTTTCCATTCTGCCTGTTCTGTTTCCATTTCTTCTCCGCTCGATGTTTCCTCTAGGTTGCTGTATATTTCTTTTTCGGTTGATTTGGTGGATTCTTGGCTCCTTGGGTTTGAGTAACCTGACCCTCCCGGGGAATCCACGCTTACTTTTCTCTGGCTTCTCGTATTACTGCTTTTTATGTGTCCTTTCACTGTTTTTCGGTTTTTTCACTGATATTTCGCGGCTCTGTTGCACTTTTATCACTAATTTTTAGTTTTGTTGTTTAATTTGCTCTTTTAGAGACCAAATTAAAGCTTTACACTGTTTTTTAAGATTTATGTGCCCGAAAAATTGTTCTTCTACACTTGATTTTTTCCCATAAAATTGAGTTTTTTCCCGTAAAATTGATTTTTTTCCCGGAAAATTGTTTTTTTTACACTTTGCTCGGTATGCGTGCGTTCGCATCGGTGTCGCAATGACTACTTCGGCTAGACACACACACACACACACACATGCAATCTGAGCCCGGGTCTCCTCTGTTCCATATCGGGTTTACTGATATGAAAGATGGGGAACCCATTCCACCACCCCCTGTCTCCAGACAGGACCTCTCGCATTCATTCTCTGATTCATTCGTCCACATTCTTCCCTCAAGATATCACCCCTAGGGCTAGTGGGGTGATACAACCTGTTCTTCCTTTCTGCGTCTTGGGGTAGCGGCCAGAGCTTTTCTCCCTTGGTCCTCCCGCGTTGTCACCTCGCGCTCTTTTTCTTCTTTTGGTTTTATCCTCTTCTTGTCGGTGTGTGTTGGTTCCTCTTGTTTGGTCCTCTTGGTTAGATTTATTTACCTCTTATTGGTCTTGGTCCCGTTCCTCTTCGTCCTTTTCTATTTGTTTCTTGGGCCTTGCGTGCCTCCTGTAGTCCTCTCTGGTCTAGTCCACTGGTACCCTTAGTTCCTGGTTCGGATGGTTTTGCAGCTCTTCGAAGAGCTTTCTCGCTCTGTCCGTCATCAACTTTAGCAGTGGTGTGGCCTCCGTTTCCCTGTATATTTGGTTATTCCTAACATACCAGAGGGCCGTTTACTGCCATTCTTAGTATGATGTTTTGTTGCCTCTGGAGTTTTTCCTTGTGTGTCTTTACCGTATGTCCCCATGCTACCGATGCGTATGTCATAATTGGGATGATTATGGAACGTATCAGTAGCAACTTGGTCCTCAGGTTCAGCTCACTTCATCTTCCTAGTAGGCAGTTCATCCTGGCTCTTGCTTGCTTCACAAGATCTCTCACTGTCTCTACGTGTTTTTGGAACGTCAGCCTCTTATCCATGGTTACACCAAGGTACTTAGCAATGTCGGTCCATCCGATGTCTGTTCCGTCCAGCTCTATTTCCTCTTCTGGTTCGTGTGTCCTCCTCGTATAGAAAACCGCTTGGGTTTTCTCGGCGTTTAGAGCTATCTTCCATTTGATGCACCATTCGTGGATGGAGTCCATGGCTCTCTGAATGTACCTGATGACTAGGTGTGGCTGGGTGCTTCTCGCTGCTATAGCGGTGTCGTCCGCGTAGAGACTTGTGAGAGTGTGGGCCGTCTTCGGCATGTCTGCTATATAAATGTTGTACAGCAGTAGGGATAGACTGCTCCTTGTGGTACTCCTGCTTCTTGGTGTCCTTCTTGTGATAGGGTTCCGTCCAGTTTGACTCTGAAACATCTGTCCCGCAGGTAACTGTTAATTAATTTTAACATACCTTCAGAGTATCCCTGCTCCCTTATCTTAAAGATCAGGCCACCGTGCCGGACCCTGTCGAATGCTTTGGCCACGTCCAGGAACACTGCCCCCGTCGACTGGTTTCTGTTGAATCCTTGGGTGATGTATTCGGTCATCCTTAGTACCTGAAGCTCCGCATAGTGCTGTCTTCGAAATCCGAACTGTTCTGCTGGCAGAACAATCAAGGTTTCGGTCTGCTCCTGTAGGATCCTCTGGATTACCTTCTCGGCTATTTTGCTCACAGCTGGTAGAAGACTAATGGGCCTGTAGTTTTGTGGAAACTGCGGGTCCTTACCAGGTTTCCGGATCATCACTAGGTGTGCCATCTTCCAGGTTCTGGGGAAGTGTTGGTGCCTCATTATTCCGTTGATTAGGGTCGTTAGGAATACCTTGGCTTTCCTTGGTAGGTTCTTCAGCGCTCTGTTCGTGATTCCATCGTGTCCTGGTGCTTTCCTAGCTGAAACAAATTTTATTAGTTGACTTACCTCTTCCGGTGTTGTGATACCTATTGTGTCCTGGTCTTCTTCCTCCTTTAGCTCTTCCATCTCGTCTTCTACTTCTTCTTCAAAGTCCGAATCCTCCTCTTCGTGTTGGTTTAGGCTGAACTGTCGTTCCATGGTTTGCCTGAAGGCTTCCGCCTTCTCCTCGGGGGTGAAGGCCAGCCCATTAGGTCCATGGATCCTCGGTGTCGGTTGTCTGTCCCTTCGGAGGGCTCTCTGAAGGTTCCATAGGGCTGGTTTCTGGGGGTCCAGCTCCTCTAGCCTGTTGGTCCACTCCCGGTTCCTGTGGTTTCGCAGTTCTTCTGGTGGTAGAGCTTCTTCTTAGGGCTTCTTTTAGGTTTTCTTCTAGTTGTTGACTCCGTCTTCTAAGTCTTCTTTGGTCCTTATTGTTGGGATGTCTCCTATGATTTGTCCTGTTATTTTCTTGAATTTGGTCCAGTCTGTTCTGATTCTTGTCGTCGCATTGCTGACTTCATCTCCTTCGCCGATGGTTAGCAGAATCGGTTCGTGTTCGGTTCCACCTTCTAGGTTGGTGATCTCCCATTCCATCGTCAGGTTGCTCACGATGGCTATGTCTAGCACATCGGGGGCGCCTCCGCCGGTTGGGTAATGGATGGGCCTCGCTGTCCCTAGAACGTGGATTTCTGGGTCCTCTTCCTGTAGTTCCTCTAGTCTTCTACCTGATGGGTTTCTTCTCGAGCTGTTCCATGCTGGGGATTTAGCGTTGAGGTCTCCTATGATCAACGCCTGTTGTCTCTCCGGTAGTAAGTCCTTGATTTCTTCTTTTTCCAGGAAGGCTCTTGGTCTCAGATAAGCTCTAGAAATGCTAATGTTTCCGTTACTAGTTCTTACTCTTCACCATCTTCAGTAGTGAAGCAAAGTATGTTCTGGACAACTTGCAGAAACTGCCACCAGAGGCGCTGGTGTCGCGCCGACGTGTTGCGCGGTAAATTTGAATTTCGAGAGCGGCCATTTTCAGTCCAGGTGGCCATTTTTAGTCCAATTATGCCAAAGTTCCAGAAACTGTCACTAGGTGGCGTTGATGGTGTCAAAGTTCCCGAAACCGTCACTAGAGCGGCGGCGGCCATTTTTAGTCCAAGAATACTGGTCTTGAACGTGTTGGCAGTTCAGCCAAAAAAAAGAAGAAGTCACCTCTCATCTGTCATCCGTCATCTTTCACCTGTCATCTGTCACTAGAAATACTGGTCTTGAACGTGTTAGCAGTTCAACCAAAAAAGGAAGAAGTCACCTGTCATCTGTCACCTCTCATCTGACACCTGTCACTAGAAATACTGGTCTTGAACGTGCTGGCAGTTCAGCCAAAAAAAGAAGAAGTCATCTGTCACCTGTCATCTGTCACCTGCGACTTGTCATCTGTCATATGTCACCTGTCATCTGACATCTGTCACCTGTCACTAGATGGCGCCACAGTTCCCTACCTGTCACTAGATGGCGTTAGAGAGCGGCAGCCATTTTTAGAAGGAAGAAGTCACCTGTCATCTTTCACCTCTCATCTGACACCTGTCACTAGAAATACTGGTCTTGAACGTGCTTGCAGTTCAGCCAAAAAAAAAAGAAGTCATCTGTCACCTGTCAGCTGTCATCTGTCACCTGTCATTATATGGCGCCAAAGTTCCCCAAACTGTCACTAGATGGCGTTAGTGAGCGGCAGCCATTTTTAGAAGGAAGAAGTCATCTGTCACCGGTCACGTGTCATCTGTCACCTGTCATATGTCGTATGTCATATGTCATCTGTCACCTGTCACTAGATGGCGCCAAAGTTCCCGTAACTGTCACTAGGTGGCGTTAGAGAGCGGCAGCCATTTTTAGTCCGATTATGTCAAAGTTCCAGAAACTGCCACTAGATGGCGCAATGAACGAACGTTGCCGAAAGGGCATTAGCGCTTACCTTTGTTATTATAATTGGCCCAATTGAATCGCGGAAAAAACAGACATTATCTATAAGTGACGTAGATGTCAAATTTAAAGAAAAACATGCGCAATGAACGTTGCCATAAGGGCACAAAGCGCTTAACTTCCTTGTTATTGTTCCAATTGAATAGTGAAAAAGACAGATATCATGTAAAACTGACGTAGATGTCAAATTTAAAAGAAAACATGCGCAATGAACGTTGTCATAAGGGCAAAAAGCGCTTAACTTCCTTGTTATTGGTCCAATTGAATCGTGGAAAAAACAGGCATTATCTAGAAGTGACGTAGATACCAAATTTAAAGAAAAGGATGCACAATGAACGTTGCCATAAGGGCACAAAGCGCTTAACTTCGTTATTATTGGTCCAATTGAATCGCGGAAAAAAACATACATTATCTATAAGTGACGTAGATGTTAAATTTAAAGAAAAACATGCGCAATGAACGTGACCATAAGGGCATTAGCGCTTAATTTCCTTGTTATTGGTCCAATTGAATCGCGAAAAAGATAGGTATCATGTAAAAGTGACGTAGATGTCAAATTTAAAGAAAAGCATGCGCAAAGAACGTTGCCATAAGGGCACAAAGCACTTAACTTCCTTGTTATTGGTCCAATTGAATAGCGGAAAAGACAGGAATTATCTATAAGTGGCGTAGATGTCAAATTTAAAGAAAAGCATGCGCAATGAACGTTGCCGTAAGGGCATTAGCGTTCAACTTCGTTGTTATTGGTCCAATTGAATCGCGGAAAAAACAGGTATTATCTATAATTGGTGTAGATGCCAAATTTAAAGAAAAGCATGCGCAATGAACGCACAAAGCGCTTAACTTCCTTGTTATTGGTCCAATTGAATCGCGGAAAAAACAGGTATTATCTATAAGTGACGTAGATGAACAAGACATATTTTTTCATGTGGAAAAACATGCGCAATGAACGTTGTCGAAACGGTATTAGCCGTTATTATTGGTCCAATTGAATGGTGAAAAAGACAGATATCATGTAAAAGGGGCGTAGACGTTAAATTTAAAGAAAAGCATGCGCAATGTACGTTGCCATAAGGGCATTAACCGTTATTATTGGTCCAATTGAATGGTGAAAAAGACAGATGTATGTAAAAGGGGCGTAGACGTTAAATTTAAAGAAAAAACATGCGCAATGAACATTGTCATAAGGGCATTAGCCGTTATTATTGATCCAATGGAATGGCGAAAAAGACGGGCATCATCTAGAAGTGACGACGTACATGAACAAGGCATGGAGCGCACTAGAAAAAAATTAAAAAAACTGTACAGAACTGTCTAATTTACGAAAAAAAGTTTTATTTAACTAACTTAATAGCACCTTGTTGTCATGGAAACGTAAGATGTGGAAAATACCGCTGACGGATTCTTCTGTCTTCTACAGTCGGTTAAACCCTGGCTGAAGTGCTGACATGTTTCAGACCATGGTTCTTCTTCTTTTCTATATTCGACTGAACCCACTGACGCGTTTCAGGTCAAGATTCTTCTTTTTTTCTATATCTGGCTGAAGGGGGGTGTGGTGATGGCAGGTCATGTGAGAAAGCGTGACCACGAAAAAACTTGCCTGCTTATGATTGGATAATTATGTCACGTGATCTATATCTAGAGATAACAACCGAGCGTATTGAAACATTATATTTATTTTTAATGTGAAGCGCTCCAGAAAAATTTGAAAACTTTGTGTAGAACTGTCAAATTTTATTAAAAAACTTGCTTGCCTATGATTGGGTAATTATGCCACGTGATCTATATCTAGAGATAACAAGGAATATTTTTTATGTCGAGCGCTCTGGAAAAATTTAAACTTTGCGGTAGGTGGGAGGTTTATTATATAATATTTATTAATAGCGCTTGAGGATTAGTGCTTTAAGACATACGTCAAGACAAACATATTTGAGAAAAAGTCCTTAAATTTCAAGAAAGACTTAAGCAACTTCTTAAAGATATTAAACTGTACGAAGACAAAGAAAACGTTATAAAGCAGTTGGGGAAATTTAAATTTGGACAATACAAGAATACCGAAAAAAAATAGTATGTTGTTACCCCTTAAGACGAATTCAACCAACACCAGTTCCGATGACAACGCCAAGGATGGACAATTAAATGGCGAAATTAACAAGACATTTACAATATCATGCCTCACATTATCTGCTATATGTATTTTATTACTAAAATTTCTTTACAAATGTATTCAAAGAAGGTTTCGATCCTCATGTAATCTTGCAATAAACAACTAAAAATATGCAAAAGGTGTTTTATTAAAACTCATTTCATTTATTAACATCGAAAAAAAGAAATTATATTTTTTTAATTTAAACTTATTTTCACCATGTGTAATATTTTTCGAAGAAAAACAAAAAAATTGCGTTGAAAGAGTATAAAATAAAGAACAAAGCGTTTAATAATTTTTTTATTATATTCAATTTACTTGGTACATTTTATTCATAAAAAGATATAATTTTTGTTAATAGGGTTTTCAATTGTTCTTTTAACCCCACGTTTGGACAGGGTATGTTAAATAGATTCCAACTAAATTGTCCAGCTTCAACAACTTTTTTCGTATATTCACTATATTTGTAATATACGTTTAAGTTTTTGTTGAAAAAGTAAATGAAACCATCTATATATCTAAACGCTGATGTCAAGTACCTGGAAATTGATCGGTTATACGACCACGACTAATTATTTCTCCAGGATCATTAATGTATTCTACATAGGAAACGTTGTTATAGAAAACAAAAGTTCTACCACTATTTGATTGAAATAACGCATTAATATAAGCATCTGAGGGCACGGGTAAATAATAATCATTTTGAATATTTAAAGTTGGAAATGAGGCTACATAACATTTTCGATTACCAAACGTTATTAAATCCCCCGCTGAATTTTGAAAAATGTGAGAAAATGGGGTCGAGGAAGTCTTAAGTTTATTGGGTAGATAATTACTTAACGGTTCGGGACTTGAAGGTATGAGCATACTATTTAAACCAAATTTCCACAAAGATGTATTAAATCCTACGTACAATCGATAATTAGAAAACGATGGAGCTGTTGCAAGAAAGATGAAATCAGGTGATTTAATATTACATAAATTTTTGTATTGAAGCGAAACAGTCATCGGCGTCTTAACAGAAGAAGAAGAAGAAGAAGAAGAAGAAGAAGAAAAAGAAATGCGTTTTCGAGTGGTTGGAGGATAAATTGTAGTCGTTGTCGTTGTCGTCGGCGTTCGTCGTCGTGGGCCATACAAGAATTCTAATGCATTCTTATCATCTTCATCTAGAGGAGTTAACTTTTGCTGATATCATGGAAACATAATAACCCAAGGGTGTGACCGATTTCATGTACCAACACTATAAGAAAGCTTACTTGACCATCAGGAACATTATCATCATCATCCCCAAAATACCATTGTTCGCCAGCATCCATATGAATTTCAATACATCCACCAGCACTAGGAAAATGTGCGTGAGCCAATATTTTCCCAGGCCCATCAAAGTTATGGGGACATCGATGGTGACCTGTGCAGCTTTCTCGAAAATCATGTTTTTTGGGTACGACGGTTATAGTAATATCGGGTTTCTGTGTTGGAAATTGAACTAGTTGGAAATTGAAATTTGAATCTCGTTCCCATATTGCAAAAGCCTTTTGAGCTGTTAAAAGATGTTCCGAACCGGCTTGAGGAAAATACCATCGCAAACTCGTTTTATTTTTCCATCTTGATATCGTTGTAAATGAATTTTCACCAACAGTACATCTAGGTCTATTAATTAATTGAATAGTGGCAGCGTTCCATCCACAGGTAGATTATATTTTTCTTGAAAATTTGCTAACACATTTTTAAGGCTATCACCTACGATTTCATTTTGATTAATGTACCCAAACCGTTCCAAAAATGATACAAAATATTCTCGAGTAACGTTCGCAGAATTTGCGTGGGCTGTTAAGAGAAGCAGTACAAGTACTCTACCAACACACATGTTGAATATAAATGAAAATGTAAGAAATGTGTACGTATATATATTTTGCATTTATTTTTATAAATTTTTTAAAAAGAGAGAGAGAGAGACTTTTAATTACCATACAGGATGAAGTCAAAAAGGTCACGTAAACGCCACCTAAAACATCAAAAACGTCACGTAAACGCCACGTAAAACATCAAAAACGTCACACGCGTCACGTTTTACGTCACGCACGTCACGTTTTACGTCACTCAATTAGTTTATGACGATACTAAGTTTCTACTTGCAAACAAACTATCTGGGCGAAAATGATGTTTCCGACATCCTTGAAGCAAATTGCAATTTGGTGAAGAACTACATTTCGTGCTAGAAGACTTGAACTTTAGTACATTTTACTGTAATTTAATAGACTCTACACGAGCTTATTTTGCTGTTAATTTCAATAGTATTTGTGACGACGACACTAGTAGATTTAATACTTTAATTTTAATTTGTGCTGTTATGCCAAATTGTTTAGAAAAAAATGCTCTACAAGTGTACATGTATTACTATAAAGATGCTGTTATTAATGATATATATAATCACTGTTCAAATTAAAAAAATGTATCAAGTTTTAAATAAAACACTTCTTTTTTTATATTTTATTTTTTATTACCCAAGCAAACATACATAAAAAACTACAAATAATACAGTAAGCAAACATACATAACTAATACATAAAAACTATAAATAATTCATTAGGCACATAGTTCAGTCTGAAAATCGCACTCGTTTATTTTCATGTAATTCATATCGAAACCAAGCACAATATTGCATATTCAGTAAATATTTCTAATAGCACATCATCGCTATCACTAATCACATCTTAATTTTTTCCACTTGTATTTTTTAATTTTTTGAATAACTTTCTCCGTTAAACTCCACGGTAGAGGCGATTGATGAATGAACATTAGGAATATTTTCGCAAAATTTTTTTTACACAAAGTTGGCTTAACGTTAACATATCTGAAGAAAAAACAAACAAGAAAAATTAACTTTTATATCCCCACGGAAGGGTATCATGTGACTGGGGGAGTAATTGACGCTTATCATCATAGGGGCTAAGTCCAATTTTAGTCTGACTGATGCTGTAAACATCGTGTAAATAAGACCGAATGGTATGCTGAGTAATATATTTTTTGGTAATATTTTTCAAACAATTTAGATAATCGTCAAATGTAATTTTATTTTTGACTACATTGAATTTAACCCCCTTTGATCTTTTCACAACTTTACCGCCTTGAACTTTATAACTGTACATTTTCGAGCGCAAGCCTACAAAATGTGTCATAATTTTACCATTACATTCATCCTTCATTAAGCCTGGTATTTTTTATTAACTAAAGGAATCGTATACGCGTTATTGGAGGGGTAATCTGAAGTGTCAAATTTTTCTAAATGATCTCCAACAAGACTTTTGTAAACGTCATCACAAGTTAATTCATAAATAAAACTATCGGTATCCGTGTACATTAATTTTAAATTTTCCACCCCCATAGTTGGTAACATGAAATTATAGTGAAAGTCCTACATACAGGTTTTAGAAATGTCCAGGATAGCCATGCCGATATACAAGGGTTTGTTGAAGAGTAGGTCGGCCTTTTTTAATTCGATAGCCATAAGTTTGTCGTCAAAAACTCTTCGGTTATGAAATCGGGGGCTGGCAATCAAATTTTTTGCGCCGTAACGACCTTCGTAAGAAGTAAGTAATTTCACTACCCTATGAAGCCTAATGTTTTCCATAGTCTTACCGAAGACAGCATTATTGGCAAGTTTAAATTGATTTTTCTTAAAATTACTTGTGGCCACAGTCCTTAAACGTGTATTCAGCTCGATATAGGACTTTAGCCAAGCCGATTGTTTAAATTTTAATATTTTATGAATTTTGGTTAATTTTAAGCCATGTTCGAGAGCTTGTTTCAAATTGCGATAATGCAGAGTGTATTCTTTTTTTGGGTAAAGGGTGGTCATTAATTTGGACAATTTGGAACCACCGGGAGGTTTGCGGTGTTCTGGACAAAATGGGAAATCCTTGTGCTCGTCATGCAAACTTTCAGGATACTCTAAATCTACTTGTAAAATATATCCGACGGGTGAATCGTCGGGAATCTGAGTAATGTCGATGTTTGTATTGGGCTCCCATTCAAACCCCCCATAGGGGAGGAACTGTGACATTGCCCACCCATATAAATTGTTTACATCAAAGTACATAAGGTACTTGGACGGTTTAGAAGAATCATATTCGGGCATGTATTTATTGTTAGCTTCAGAATATCTGTTTGAACAAACAGATATTCCTCCACGTATTGATGACTCAACAAACAACAACATGTCGACATCTTTTAAAATTTGTAATTTACATTTCGTGTACTTGAGCATACAATCTCAAGTATATACGGGCATAGTATAGTACCATGCCGGATCTAGCTGGTAAGTTTCCAGAGCAGTTGATCGAAATTTTTCCATAACGTCACAAAGAAGGAGAATGTCCGTTCGCATATACAAATCTGCATATTCGCCTAAATTTTGAATGTAATGACTGTAATCATCTGTAGAAATATGACAATCATTTAATTTGTTGTAAAAACTCTCAATTGCTGGAAGACTAGTGGTATCATTTAGCTTATCAATACTATCAATGTAATCGTATGGAAAAACACCTTTCCTCGTCAACAGTTTGAACATTTCATTAGTCAAGTTACCAAATTCCCCTTTTAATGTAACCAACTCCTCTATTTTTAGTGTAGACACCAACTCATCGAGACTGGTACCCAAAAATCTAAAGGAGTCTATATATCGAAATTTAATTTTAATTTTTGGTTCATACTGCGTAAAAGAAATGTATTTTTCCATGTTCACAAGGTAGTACATTCAAAGGTCCACGTTTAGCAAGATCTCTAATAATAAAATGGCTGTCGTATCCGCTAAGATTATGGAACACAATAGGCACTACAAATTGTTTTTTAAAGTTCAGATTGCACGATTGGTGTGCGAACCCTCTAAATAATCCCGTAAAATGGTCGTGATCTTTAACGATAACATCTTTTTCTCTAAATTTATTTAATAATTTTGATTCAATAAATTTCGCGACATCTAACATTTGATTCGCAAACCAGTCCATGCAATCTTCCCCTCTATAACTATTGTAGTATGAAATCTGATTATCGTAGCTGCATTTTAAGTAGAAGCCTGCACTAAATGTTTTGTGATGCTGATACTTGGTGGTTGTATGAGATATCTTTTTATCGCACTTTTCTAAAATTGACTCGAAATCGGCATAAACGACAAATGGACATTTCTGCTTGTATACATGATTTTTAAATTCAACGTTATCATATGGGGGGAAAGAAATTTTACAATCGTTACTATTTATACACAAAATTTCGTGGTCCGTTAGTTTTTTTTCGCTTTGAAAATAATTTAAACACCTATCGCAAACAAATTTTTTAGGTGTACTCTTGCTAAGTTGATTTGAAACTAGCCTAGACATATTTTTAATCCAACAATAATTGTATTTAATGGTGCTGGCAGTAGTGTCCTCATTGTTGACGGGAGGATTATTTTTAGTTAAACGTGCAGGTACCACTACGTAAAATGACCTTTCATTAGTTTTATTTAGTTCTAAAGCGTAAACGTTTACAGAGATATCATTTAACTTTTCAAATTTTGATATTTGTGTTAATTTCATAGGCAATTCTAAACCGTCTGTATTCAAAACTTTACTATAGTGAGGGTAAGTAAATGTATATTGAGAGTGTTTTTTAGCAGGAAACAAAAAACTCGTTACGGCCCAGTAAAAACACGCTAGGTCAGCATTTTGAACGTTTATGCATGCCTTTTTCGTTAATATTTCTTTTGGTAGTGGAATGAAGGATGAACCGTTCCCAATTTCAAATTTGTTAATAGCTACTTCTAATAAATTTATTTTTGACAACGCCCACCCACTGTCTTTTTTTTGAAATGCCGAAAGTTTATTTAAAATAAAATCTACAATACTTTTATACTCTTGCGCTAAATCCGTCCCCAAATCAACAACGAAATTTGGGGATCCAAAGTATTTGATGTCAATTACTTCCCCGCCATCACTATTATTTTTTAAAAAATCGCCACAAAATGTAACATTTACTTTTAGCGACGGTGTATCATTTTTTAAAATTTGTAAAATTTTTGATTTAAATAAATTGAAAGAAGCCTTCAAAAAATCTTTTATCTCTTTATGTTTTAAATTTACAATTACCACCGTTCTAATCCGATTATTAAAAATCGCGTTTACGTCTTCCCATTTAACGCCCCCTTTAGTACCGCGCCCCCGTCTAATGCCCTCCCCTACTACATGAGAAGACGCTAATTTAATGATACACCGTAACCTTTTTAACTGTCCCATTTTGGTATAAATTTTTCATTTTTGCCCTACCGTGAAATTAAATTTTTTTACAGCTAAAGAGCATTTTCGGAGGTGTGTACTAATTAATGATAACCATTTATGTTTATCAGAATATGCCATATTGCACCCGGTTTTAAGTAGGTCTTCAATTTTTTTAAAAACGAATGCGAAATTCGTGATTTAACTCACCTAATTTTTATGTATTTTAAATAGGGTCCTCGGAGCTCAGCTCTTGGATATATCGTGCAGGCCAATAAAAATTAAACTGAAGTCCCCTTTGTTTAGATCGTCGATGTGGTTCTTGTAAATTGCGGTAGACCTTTTGGGTAGAAAGGTAACGTTCTCCTCCAATTTCACTAGAATGGATTCCCCTCCAAATTTGGATTTGGTGAGCTGAACGCGATAAATTTTATTTGGGATGTTGGGTTGCAGGTCCATTAGCTTAATTATGGGTTTGTTTTTGGTATCTGTAGATGAGGTAAATTCGTTTAATTTTTCGAGAAAACTCATCTACAATAATAATAAAAAAAAGAAATACTAGCATGAAAAAAAAACCACCGAAAAAACACTTACTTTAAAAGCTTAAAGATGACGATAGCAAAAACAGTCTTAGATGGATTGAAGCTTAACAGCAAAAAAATGTGGATCACTGGTACAAATTACTGAAAAAATCAAAAATTTGTAGTCGGTTATAAAAATTACAAAAAAAAGTTTTTAAAAAAAATTAACTTATTTAACACTTTGAAGTTTAGATTTTGAAATTTACTGTAAAAAATGTAGATCACTGGTACAAAAAAGTTTTAAAAAAAATTAACATTAAATGTACTTACAATAACTCCAACTGAAAACTGTTCACTGAACACTAACTGACAGCACAATGTAAAAAACAACTGGAAACAGCTCACTGAATACTAACGGGGCAGCAGCAGCACTGGTGAAGCGACTTTTACGACTGAATTGTCGATTGATGTGCTTCGGCTTTTATAGCCCCCGAGAAAAACAACACATTTTCTCTGGGAAGATAACTAAATTCGTTTCGTAGAAATGTGGTTGGATTTCCCCGTTATTAGTCTTATCTAATTTTTATCCAGGAAGCTACATCCTGTGGGAACGGATGTAGATGTCTGTACTAGAATTCGTTTCGTAGAAATGTGGTTTTATTTTACCTGTTAATAGTCTTATCTAATTTTTATCTGGGAGGCTTCATCCGGTATGACAGTTAAAAGTATCTCTATTTTAAATTATTAAAAGTATGTTTTTAAATTTTTTTAGAAAATGTAGATTGCAAAAAATGTTTAGTTCGAAAAAAAAGAATTTTAAAAAATCCTGAGTTTGGAGTAATAGAATTTTGCGTGTTATTAAAATATTTATTTAACACTTTGAAGTTTAGATTTTGAAATTTACTTAACTTAAGTAAGCTCAATTTTCGGAGGAATATTATAACAATTAAAAAACACTATTGACAAAAATTATATCTTTTTTATTAATAAAATGTAAAATATTATATAATAACCCCTCTAGATATAGATCACGTGACATAATTATCCAATCATGATCAAGCAATTTTTTTCGTAAAATTAGCATCTGCGTCACTTGTAGATAATGTCTGTTTTTTCCGCGATTCAATTGGACCAATAATAACAAAGTTAAGCGCTTTGTGCCCTTATGGCAACGTTCATTGCGCATGCTTTTCTTTAAATTTGACATCTACGTCACTCATAGATAATTCCTGTTTTTTCCGCGATTCAATTGGACCAATAATAACGAAGTTAAGCGCTTTGTGCCCTTATGGCAACGTTCATTGCGCATGTTTTTCTTTAAATTTGACATCTACGTCAGTTTTACATGATATCTGTCTTTTTCACCATTCAATTGGACCAATAATAACGAAGTTAAGCGCTTTGTGCCCTTATGGCAACGTTCATTGCGCATTCTTTTCTTTAAATTTGGTATCTACGTCACTTATAGATAATACCTGTTTTTTCCCCGATTCAATTGGACCAATAACAAGGAAGTTAAGCGCTAATGCCCTTATGGCCACGCTCATTGCGCATGTTTTTTCTTTAAATTTGACATCTACGTCACTTTTACATGATACCTATCTTTTTCGCGATTCAATTGGACCAATAACAAGGAAGTTAAGCGCTAATGCCCTTATGGTCACGTTCATTGCGCATTCTTTTCTTTAAATTTGGTATCTACGTCACTTATAGATAATACCTGTTTTTTCCCCGATTCAATTGGACCAATAACAAGGAAGTTAAGCGCTAATGCCCGTATGGCCACGCTCATTGCGCATGTTTTTTCTTTAAATTTGACATCTACGTCACTTATAGATAATGCCAGTTTTTTCCGCGATTCAATTGGACCAATAATAACAAAGTTAAGCGCTAATGCCCTTTCGGCAACGTTCATTGCGCCATCTAGTGGCAGTTTCTGGAACTTTGACATAATTGGACTAAAAATGGCTACCGCCGCTCTCTAACGCCATCTAGTGACAGTTTCGGGAACTTTGGCGCCATCTAGTGACAGGTGACATATGACAGGTGACATATGACAGGTGACAGGTGACAGGTGACTTCTTTTTTTTTTTTGGCTGAACTGCCAGCACGTTCAAGACCAGTATTTCTAGTGACAGGTGTCAGATTAGAAGTGACAGATGACTTCTTCCTTTTTTGGTTGAACTGCTAACACGTTCAAGACCAGTATTCTTGGACTAAAAATGGCCGCCGCCGCCGCTCTCCAACGGCATCTAGTGACAGTTTCGGGAACTTTGACACCACCAACGCCACCTAGTGACAGTTTCTGGAACTTTGGCATAATTGGACTAAAAATGGCCGCCTGGACTAAAAATGGCCGCTCTCGAAATTCAAATTTACCGCGCAACACGTCGGCGCGACACCAGCGCCTCTGGTGCCGTCCCTACTGTCAGAGCTCGTCTGGCGTCGTCCCTGTAAATGTGGTATTCTGGGTACCTCCATCTATGATGGTCCTGGAATTTGGTTTCCTGGATGGCGAAGACATCCATTCTTCTCGTTCCAGGATTTCCCCCATCAGATTGATGTTCTCCCGTAGTCCTCCTGGGTTCCATGATCCTATCTTTAGCTTGGTTGGTCGTTGGCGTTGTTCCGTCATTGGTTTCTAATTTGGTTGGCCGCCAGCATGGTAATCAGCTCTTGTAGTTTTTCTAGGGTTTCGTCCTGCTTTTGGAGTCTTTTCTCCAGCCATTTCGGTACTTCCCTCTGTTGTTGTTGTTGTTGTTGTTGTTTTTGTTGTTGTTGTTGTTGTTGTTGTTGTTGTTGTTGTGGTTACTGTCTTGGGCGGTTGGCCGCTACGTCGCTGTAGCTGCCTGTTGGTGGTGGTTCTCTTCTTGGGATCCGTGGGATCAAAGTTGGGGTTATTTTTGGCTTACCTGTATTTGGCTTCGGTCTTCTAGGGCAACCGCCGAAGCTAGCTGGATGCTCGCCTTGGCAGTTACCGCAGGTGGCGGCGACTTCGCGTGGTCTGGTGCATTCTCTGCTCTCGTGGTATTCACCACATTTGACGCACATGGTGGAATCCCTGGCAGTTGAAGCATTGGGTTACGGCTCCCCCTTTTCGGTGTTCTTCTATTCTGATGCGCATGTCCATGACCTGCGTCAGTTTTTTGTATTTTTCTTCTTCCTCTATTTCGATTAAGAATAGAGGTGTAGCAGTCTCTTCACTCCTCTGCGGCTTCTTAGCTGCGTTACTTTTTTGGGGTTGAGTCCTTGTAGATCCAGGTCTTCTTGTATGTCTTCTAAAAGTATAGTTTCAATTAGACCTGTAATTACCACTTTTTTACCATTTTCTTCTCTGGTGAGATACGTCCACCAGTTTACTTCCTGTCTTTCTTTTTCCAGATATGTGGTTGCTCTTCGGTGGTCGACTATAGTTTCCATATGTATTCGAAGTCCCCTTCGGCCTGTATTTAATTCCTCTGGCCTGCATCTCCCTCCTGATGCCGGGCCATAGTGTTGCGTCCTCTAGAATTATTGGCGGTGTTCTGTCGTCTTGTTTCTCCTTACTTTCCTGGGCTTTCTCCTTACTTTCCTGGGCTGCCTTGAAAGCGGCGATTTTTTCTTCGCGCTTTCTTCGTCGTTCAACGGTCTGAAAACCGTCGTCCTCATTTAGGGTGTCCATTTCCTCGTGGGCGGTTTCTGGTTGGGGGGCGGCCTCCTACTGGGGGGCGGCCTCCTACTGGGAGGCGGCCTCCTTCTGGGGGGCGGCATCTTTTTTGGTGGTGGCATCCTTCTTTGGAGCGAGGGCGGCATCCTTCTTTGGAGAGGGGGCGGCATCCTTCTTGGCGGCGGGGCTGGCATCCGTCTTGGCTGTGGAGGTAGCGGCGGGGCTGGCGTCTTTCTTGGCCTTTTTGGCCGGATTCTCATTGGCGGCCAAATGTTGTTGCGTAAGCAACATTAGTTTGGACCTCTTCTCGGCTTCTTTTTCGGTCCTTTCCTCTGAATTTGTTAATAGGGCTGTGATTTTTTGGAGCTCTGCCTCCAGACTTCTGGATTCTGGCTCTGAGTCCATCGTTTTCTTCCTGCAGCTTTCTTTGCTCAGGATCCCTCCTTCTTTCGGTCCGGGCCTTCCTCCGGGCCATGTTCCGGGCCGTGTTAAGCTCCTCTTGGGAGTACTCTTTTTCCTCTCTGTCACTCGACATTCTAAAAAGTAAAAGTTATTAATTGAGACAAAAGTTCTATTATTTGCAATGTTTGGTGCATACAGCACCAAACTAATCTTGTTAGTGTTAATGAACACTAGTCAGTTGTTTTTCACTTTCACTTTCGAGACAGAGTTTTATTTTTCCTTAGAAACAATATTAAAATACCGTTTTGTGGAAAAATACTCTGTCTGACGGCCCTGGGTTTTTCCCCGCGTTAGGAGACAGAAGGCTGTCTGGCGTCACTGGGTTTTTCCCCTCGTTTGGGAACACAAGGCTGTCTGCCGGCACTGGGTTTTCCCCGCGTTAAAAAACACTAGGGAAAAAAAGTTTTAAATTCTATATGTAAACAGGATGAATTCTATTATTTCTGTTGGGATGTATTCTATTATTTTCAGAGTATTATTTCTTTAGAAATAGCTCTGATTTTTACCTCACTTCACTTTTCACTGAAATATTTCTTATATATAAGAATATTTAAAAACACCTGTTTTCAGTTTTCACTAGTTAGTTCTGCTGCTCCTGTCTAAAAAGACGATTACAGGCCAGAATTCACAAGTCAACTAATTTTAAAATTTAAAAAGCCTTTATTATATTTTTGTTAACATATACACTACAATAGGGAACCATCTCTCTACAGCTGGAACTAGACCGGCTATTGGGGCACGCTGTCTGAGGAGACTCGTGCCCTGGCGATGTTCTGCCTTTCTGGGTCCCAGTTGTAGTTTTTACCGTTCATGCCCCGGACCTTACTCCTTGCTGCTTGGCATCATTAAGGTGTTCGTTGACAAATGCGGTATTGATCTTTTATGTGTAATAATTGTTCCCTAAATGATTCTTTAAGCCCTAACCCTGAAAAATAGTTTAAAAACAGGGAGACCTCCAAATGTGGCGGAGGCGTATTGCATGATCGGCAGCTGTATACATATTTGCTGTTTCCTCACCAGGCGTCTAGCGCTCAGTGCGACCCGCGGGCACAGGTACCTGTTATTTATACCTGGCCACTGCGCCCCCCGATCAGACCGAATTCCCGCCGCTCAGTCGTCGGTCCGACCAGGAGTCTTGAGTACTTAGACCTGTCCGTCTAAAAGGTAGTCCTAGTGTAGTGGATCGGTGTCGCGACGGGCGTTTTGTCCTGCCACGGCGTCATGGGGCGCCGCGACGCCGGCGTAGGCGGCAGTTTCCTCCGCGGGCGGCCTTTCTGGGGGCGGTAGCCGTCCCAGAGCGACTGCGGGGTCGCTGCCGGCCGTGAACCTCGTCAAGGCGGCGTTAGTGTCTCCAACCGCTCCATTAGGGTACTTATGGTACCCCGGAGGCCCGCATTCTCCTCTTGGAGGCGGCGCGCATAGACGGACTCCCGTGTCATCACTTCCGCGGGTTCGTGGAAGGCCGGCTCGTAGGATGGCGTTCGGCTAGCTCTCAGGGTGTGCGGTCCTTGTCCTCCATGACCGGGGACGTCTTCAGGCGAGGTACATTCTGACAGCGTCAGATACTGGGTGTTTGGCTCTGAAAGAGATTCGTTAAAAGGAGGAAGATGGGGAGACAAAATTACATTTGTATAATAATTGGCGTGTGCCCCCGGAACTAACCTTAGGGGGCTTTGCTCTAGGAGACCTAGTGCCTGAGGAGATAGGGATTGGCGTCCTCCACTCGACATATTATGGAAAGAGTTTTCCATAGTAATTATTTTTGGTACTAATATACTAACAGTCAAACAAAGAAAAGAGAGGAGAGGTACTAACTAACTAAATCGAAACGCTAGACCTGAATGTATTTATTTCTTTGTAGGATGAAAATTCTATTATTTTGTTGCTGTAAGAAAATTTATAATTAGTGTACCAAATCTTTTTGCGTAATCAGAAAGGACTCACCAAATCCTTGCAGATTAGGGTAGATCGTTTATGAACACTTCAGCGAACACGCCGAAAAAGAAATCTCAGATAGGGAACGTAAAGGTCAAAAGCAAAATGAATTTACGCAATGCACTTATTAACACTAAAAAGTGAGAAACTAGGCTGCACGGCGTAGAAGAGAATGACTTCTCGAGAAGCACAGTAAAAATTACTTAGCTTGAAAGGTGAGTGATTTTAACACGAAAAACGAATTTCTCGAATTAAATCGGCTTCGTAAAACACAAAAACGCACTGTTTTAGAAAGCGAAAGCAACAACGATTCGGATTTAAAGCCTGATAACGAATTGTCAACGATTTGACATGTATCTGCCTGAGACTGAGTTTTTGAGTGAGATACTGAATGAGACAGACTGAGACTGACAGACCGACAGACCCAGTTTCAAAAATCGCCTTTCTTTTATAGGCTTTCTAGGGCCCAGCCCTCCGCGAGGGTTCCAACCAATAAGTAGGCGTACTTTCAGTACCCGCGGACTATAAAAGAAATTTGACCTAGAAACGAGTCAATTGGTTCAGAGAGATGCTGGAAAAACAATCTCTCAAAACGATAGGAAATTATTCTAGAAGAATATGAATTTACTTAAATTAATTAACATTCAACGTTTCGACGAATGGCTTGTCTCTAGACAGCGAAGGAATGCTAATATTATTTAATTATGCACGAAAAAGAGTTACATCATCTATAAAAGATATGCAATGAAAATAACGGTTATGACTAGAAGAATCATACTTAAATTATCCAATCTGCCTATGCGCAATTGGCCGGCAGAAAAATGTTAACTTCTTTTAATTTAAGTACGCCGAGAAATTATCTTTAAAAGAAATGCAACAATTGCGAAACAAAAGAATGAACAACAGAGTAAATTATCCGACGGTAATCAATTCGAAGCTTTTTGCGATGCAAGCGGCGAAGAAGTGTCGTCCTCTTTTAATTTACGCTTAAAAATGTAAATGCTTTATCCTTCAGAATAAAGGTAATGAATTAATTTATTAAAACCTTGAACAACGGTTTAAATTATCCGACAAATAACATCTCAGAGGCTGTGGTATGTCCGCAGCGATGAGGTGTTAGTTTCTTTTAATTTGAACCTAAAAAAAGAAGAAATTTGCATAACTTTTGCCGATAAAACGATATGCCGGTAATGCGACGGATTAATGGCTTGGATTAATAATTAATTAACATTTCAAAAGCTTCGATGCCTTAAGGCACTGGAGAAATGTTAATATAGCATAATCCAAGCGTAAGAATTATATTTTTTTTCAATAGGGATTTAAACCGGTATATAAAAATATAAAATCGTCAAGTGAAACGAAAATAAACACTTTCTCTAAAAATAATCGATATTGGCCAACAAGTGGCGCTTGGCCGAAGGGTCGGCCGGAGGGTAGACTTGGCTACCTGCCTCGGGCTAAACACGAAGCAGAATCGAGTTTTAAGTGAAATGGAATTGAAGAATATTTAACAGAAATATTTTGAGAAATAAAATAAAAATACATGAAGCGTATTTTTATAATATGATAATTGCAATTGTAAAAATTGCATGAATTTTTGGGGATTTGTAAATCGCATCAATTGATGGACCTGTTTGCCGTCGCTTGGGTGCCACTGTGTGCGCTGGCTAGTTCGAACTGCGTTCGGAATGAAGAAGGGTTGACTGTGTGTCGCGTCCAAAGGTGTTCGCGTATAATGTTATGCATTATTAAATTATGAAAATGATTATTTTAGTGGTTCGCCTTATTAAAACGGGTACTACATTTTAATAAGTATTGCGTCACCTACTTTTGATAAGCTTTTTATATAAAAAAGCCTTCTGAAGCCTTTTACCAAAAACTAATATAGTTTTAGCTTTTGGTATGATTTATTAAATGACATACGCGATGTTTTTGCAACTTATTTCGTTCCTAAGACTTTTAGGACGAACATAGCTGCAACATGAAATATTTTTAGAGCTACAAATATGTGCTCGCGGAAGCCCTAATGTCAGCTTTTCTGACAGACCCAAAACTTCTAGCCGCAGTAACGACCTGGCTCGGTTCCAGCGCGGAGGCTGTTATGCCGTCGAGTACATTGGCAGAATGCGATGTATACAGCTGTGTTTCCCCTTCGGAGGGTTTCTCACGTTCAGGCCCTGGATGTCCTCCTTAAGGTAGACTGGGGGGAGGCTTTTTTGAAAGAATCGTTCCGCTGTGTTAATGACGAATTGTTTGATTGGCTCTATCTGGCCTCCAAGTCTACCTCCCTGGACCTCCAGGGCCAGTTCAGCGCCTGTCTAAGGCATTTATTCTGAAGTCTCTGCATCTTCTTGTAGTTCCAGTTATGCGTAGAGCAGAAAGATGGCGCCCCATATGTGAGGACAGGCCTTATTATTTGTTTATACATTAGCAGTTTGTTTTCTGTTGTGACTTTGCTTCCTCTTTTTAGCAGAGGGTATAGCGTTTTTATAATTTTGTTTGTTTTCGTGAGCCTGTCCTCAATATGCTTGTTGAAATTTAGGGCCTTATCTAGCGAAAAACCGAGGTATTTTATGCTGTCTTTAAATTCTATTGTCTTGTTGTCTATTTTTATTTTACTAAACGTTTTTCCTTTATTTCTGTGCCTCGTCATAATTATGGCTTCTGTTTTGTCGGTGTTGAGTAACATTTTGTTTTTCGCTAGATAAGGGACCACCACCCTGTTCAGGTGGATGTCCAGCTTTCTGCTCGCTATTTCGGCTAGCGCACTGGCTTTATAATATGCGGTATCGTCCGCATACAGTGCCACATGGACTCCGTCTCTGCTTTTAGGAATATCTGCTGTTGAGAGAGTGTATAAGGTTGGCTTCCTATTTAGCGGGGGGAATTCTTCCTTCCTGGCGGATGTGGACGGGTAATTCTGGTTCTCAGGACCTCTGTTACTGTTCCAGGGGTTCCTTGTAGGGGCTGGGGCTGGGACGTATCTGGTGTTTGGCCTATGTTGATTGTTTCTGGCTTGAAGAAACTCCAGTTTTCTGCGGAAAATCACGCAGTCCGGGGAATTGGCCGGGTGCGGTCCTTCCCAGTTTGCGCATTTGGCCGGCGTCTCCTTCGACTTGGTGCACATGTATGTTAGGTGATTCTCTGCGCACTTTAGGCACCTTGGTTCTCTGAAGCAGTTCGCTGTAGCGTGACCCCATACCTGGCACCTGTGGCATTGTATTATCGGCCTGTTAGACTTCCTGAGTTCCCAGGTCACTCTCGTATAGGTAATCACCCTGACATTCTTATTAAGGAATTCCATGGTTATGGCTTGATCGGTCGTAATTAGGAACAAAGGTCTTCCTGCTGTTTTCATTTTGTATATTGCCTTTGCCTCTATGTCGTAGATTTGGACTAGGTCGCGATTCAATTGGACCAATAACAAGGAAGTTAAGCGCTAATGCCCTTATGGTCACGTTCATTGCGCATTCTTTTCTTTAAATTTGGTATCTACGTCACTTATAGATAATACCTGTTTTTTCCCCGATTCAATTGGACCAATAACAAGGAAGTTAAGCGCTAATGCCCGTATGGCCACGCTCATTGCGCATGTTTTTTCTTTAAATTTGACATCTACGTCACTTATAGATAATGCCAGTTTTTTCCGCGATTCAATTGGACCAATAATAACAAAGTTAAGCGCTAATGCCCTTTCGGCAACGTTCATTGCGCCATCTAGTGGCAGTTTCTGGAACTTTGACATAATTGGACTAAAAATGGCTACCGCCGCTCTCTAACGCCATCTAGTGACAGTTTCGGGAACTTTGGCGCCATCTAGTGACAGGTGACATATGACAGGTGACATATGACAGGTGACAGGTGACAGGTGACTTCTTTTTTTTTTTTGGCTGAACTGCCAGCACGTTCAAGACCAGTATTTCTAGTGACAGGTGTCAGATTAGAAGTGACAGATGACTTCTTCCTTTTTTGGTTGAACTGCTAACACGTTCAAGACCAGTATTCTTGGACTAAAAATGGCCGCCGCCGCCGCTCTCCAACGGCATCTAGTGACAGTTTCGGGAACTTTGACACCACCAACGCCACCTAGTGACAGTTTCTGGAACTTTGGCATAATTGGACTAAAAATGGCCGCCTGGACTAAAAATGGCCGCTCTCGAAATTCAAATTTACCGCGCAACACGTCGGCGCGACACCAGCGCCTCTGGTGCCGTCCCTACTGTCAGAGCTCGTCTGGCGTCGTCCCTGTAAATGTGGTATTCTGGGTACCTCCATCTATGATGGTCCTGGAATTTGGTTTCCTGGATGGCGAAGACATCCATTCTTCTCGTTCCAGGATTTCCCCCATCAGATTGATGTTCTCCCGTAGTCCTCCTGGGTTCCATGATCCTATCTTTAGCTTGGTTGGTCGTTGGCGTTGTTCCGTCATTGGTTTCTAATTTGGTTGGCCGCCAGCATGGTAATCAGCTCTTGTAGTTTTTCTAGGGTTTCGTCCTGCTTTTGGAGTCTTTTCTCCAGCCATTTCGGTACTTCCCTCTGTTGTTGTTGTTGTTGTTGTTGTTTTTGTTGTTGTTGTTGTTGTTGTTGTTGTTGTTGTTGTGGTTACTGTCTTGGGCGGTTGGCCGCTACGTCGCTGTAGCTGCCTGTTGGTGGTGGTTCTCTTCTTGGGATCCGTGGGATCAAAGTTGGGGTTATTTTTGGCTTACCTGTATTTGGCTTCGGTCTTCTAGGGCAACCGCCGAAGCTAGCTGGATGCTCGCCTTGGCAGTTACCGCAGGTGGCGGCGACTTCGCGTGGTCTGGTGCATTCTCTGCTCTCGTGGTATTCACCACATTTGACGCACATGGTGGAATCCCTGGCAGTTGAAGCATTGGGTTACGGCTCCCCCTTTTCGGTGTTCTTCTATTCTGATGCGCATGTCCATGACCTGCGTCAGTTTTTTGTATTTTTCTTCTTCCTCTATTTCGATTAAGAATAGAGGTGTAGCAGTCTCTTCACTCCTCTGCGGCTTCTTAGCTGCGTTACTTTTTTGGGGTTGAGTCCTTGTAGATCCAGGTCTTCTTGTATGTCTTCTAAAAGTATAGTTTCAATTAGACCTGTAATTACCACTTTTTTACCATTTTCTTCTCTGGTGAGATACGTCCACCAGTTTACTTCCTGTCTTTCTTTTTCCAGATATGTGGTTGCTCTTCGGTGGTCGACTATAGTTTCCATATGTATTCGAAGTCCCCTTCGGCCTGTATTTAATTCCTCTGGCCTGCATCTCCCTCCTGATGCCGGGCCATAGTGTTGCGTCCTCTAGAATTATTGGCGGTGTTCTGTCGTCTTGTTTCTCCTTACTTTCCTGGGCTTTCTCCTTACTTTCCTGGGCTGCCTTGAAAGCGGCGATTTTTTCTTCGCGCTTTCTTCGTCGTTCAACGGTCTGAAAACCGTCGTCCTCATTTAGGGTGTCCATTTCCTCGTGGGCGGTTTCTGGTTGGGGGGCGGCCTCCTACTGGGGGGCGGCCTCCTACTGGGAGGCGGCCTCCTTCTGGGGGGCGGCATCTTTTTTGGTGGTGGCATCCTTCTTTGGAGCGAGGGCGGCATCCTTCTTTGGAGAGGGGGCGGCATCCTTCTTGGCGGCGGGGCTGGCATCCGTCTTGGCTGTGGAGGTAGCGGCGGGGCTGGCGTCTTTCTTGGCCTTTTTGGCCGGATTCTCATTGGCGGCCAAATGTTGTTGCGTAAGCAACATTAGTTTGGACCTCTTCTCGGCTTCTTTTTCGGTCCTTTCCTCTGAATTTGTTAATAGGGCTGTGATTTTTTGGAGCTCTGCCTCCAGACTTCTGGATTCTGGCTCTGAGTCCATCGTTTTCTTCCTGCAGCTTTCTTTGCTCAGGATCCCTCCTTCTTTCGGTCCGGGCCTTCCTCCGGGCCATGTTCCGGGCCGTGTTAAGCTCCTCTTGGGAGTACTCTTTTTCCTCTCTGTCACTCGACATTCTAAAAAGTAAAAGTTATTAATTGAGACAAAAGTTCTATTATTTGCAATGTTTGGTGCATACAGCACCAAACTAATCTTGTTAGTGTTAATGAACACTAGTCAGTTGTTTTTCACTTTCACTTTCGAGACAGAGTTTTATTTTTCCTTAGAAACAATATTAAAATACCGTTTTGTGGAAAAATACTCTGTCTGACGGCCCTGGGTTTTTCC
The DNA here is from genome assembly GCA_951812935.1 of Hermaeophaga mercurialis. Classification (NCBI taxonomy): domain Eukaryota; kingdom Metazoa; phylum Arthropoda; class Insecta; order Coleoptera; family Chrysomelidae; genus Hermaeophaga; species Hermaeophaga mercurialis. The sequence goes on from CATOTN010000002.1 coordinate 148,828, forward strand.
CCGCGTTAGGAGACAGAAGGCTGTCTGGCGTCACTGGGTTTTTCCCCTCGTTTGGGAACACAAGGCTGTCTGCCGGCACTGGGTTTTCCCCGCGTTAAAAAACACTAGGGAAAAAAAGTTTTAAATTCTATATGTAAACAGGATGAATTCTATTATTTCTGTTGGGATGTATTCTATTATTTTCAGAGTATTATTTCTTTAGAAATAGCTCTGATTTTTACCTCACTTCACTTTTCACTGAAATATTTCTTATATATAAGAATATTTAAAAACACCTGTTTTCAGTTTTCACTAGTTAGTTCTGCTGCTCCTGTCTAAAAAGACGATTACAGGCCAGAATTCACAAGTCAACTAATTTTAAAATTTAAAAAGCCTTTATTATATTTTTGTTAACATATACACTACAATAGGGAACCATCTCTCTACAGCTGGAACTAGACCGGCTATTGGGGCACGCTGTCTGAGGAGACTCGTGCCCTGGCGATGTTCTGCCTTTCTGGGTCCCAGTTGTAGTTTTTACCGTTCATGCCCCGGACCTTACTCCTTGCTGCTTGGCATCATTAAGGTGTTCGTTGACAAATGCGGTATTGATCTTTTATGTGTAATAATTGTTCCCTAAATGATTCTTTAAGCCCTAACCCTGAAAAATAGTTTAAAAACAGGGAGACCTCCAAATGTGGCGGAGGCGTATTGCATGATCGGCAGCTGTATACATATTTGCTGTTTCCTCACCAGGCGTCTAGCGCTCAGTGCGACCCGCGGGCACAGGTACCTGTTATTTATACCTGGCCACTGCGCCCCCCGATCAGACCGAATTCCCGCCGCTCAGTCGTCGGTCCGACCAGGAGTCTTGAGTACTTAGACCTGTCCGTCTAAAAGGTAGTCCTAGTGTAGTGGATCGGTGTCGCGACGGGCGTTTTGTCCTGCCACGGCGTCATGGGGCGCCGCGACGCCGGCGTAGGCGGCAGTTTCCTCCGCGGGCGGCCTTTCTGGGGGCGGTAGCCGTCCCAGAGCGACTGCGGGGTCGCTGCCGGCCGTGAACCTCGTCAAGGCGGCGTTAGTGTCTCCAACCGCTCCATTAGGGTACTTATGGTACCCCGGAGGCCCGCATTCTCCTCTTGGAGGCGGCGCGCATAGACGGACTCCCGTGTCATCACTTCCGCGGGTTCGTGGAAGGCCGGCTCGTAGGATGGCGTTCGGCTAGCTCTCAGGGTGTGCGGTCCTTGTCCTCCATGACCGGGGACGTCTTCAGGCGAGGTACATTCTGACAGCGTCAGATACTGGGTGTTTGGCTCTGAAAGAGATTCGTTAAAAGGAGGAAGATGGGGAGACAAAATTACATTTGTATAATAATTGGCGTGTGCCCCCGGAACTAACCTTAGGGGGCTTTGCTCTAGGAGACCTAGTGCCTGAGGAGATAGGGATTGGCGTCCTCCACTCGACATATTATGGAAAGAGTTTTCCATAGTAATTATTTTTGGTACTAATATACTAACAGTCAAACAAAGAAAAGAGAGGAGAGGTACTAACTAACTAAATCGAAACGCTAGACCTGAATGTATTTATTTCTTTGTAGGATGAAAATTCTATTATTTTGTTGCTGTAAGAAAATTTATAATTAGTGTACCAAATCTTTTTGCGTAATCAGAAAGGACTCACCAAATCCTTGCAGATTAGGGTAGATCGTTTATGAACACTTCAGCGAACACGCCGAAAAAGAAATCTCAGATAGGGAACGTAAAGGTCAAAAGCAAAATGAATTTACGCAATGCACTTATTAACACTAAAAAGTGAGAAACTAGGCTGCACGGCGTAGAAGAGAATGACTTCTCGAGAAGCACAGTAAAAATTACTTAGCTTGAAAGGTGAGTGATTTTAACACGAAAAACGAATTTCTCGAATTAAATCGGCTTCGTAAAACACAAAAACGCACTGTTTTAGAAAGCGAAAGCAACAACGATTCGGATTTAAAGCCTGATAACGAATTGTCAACGATTTGACATGTATCTGCCTGAGACTGAGTTTTTGAGTGAGATACTGAATGAGACAGACTGAGACTGACAGACCGACAGACCCAGTTTCAAAAATCGCCTTTCTTTTATAGGCTTTCTAGGGCCCAGCCCTCCGCGAGGGTTCCAACCAATAAGTAGGCGTACTTTCAGTACCCGCGGACTATAAAAGAAATTTGACCTAGAAACGAGTCAATTGGTTCAGAGAGATGCTGGAAAAACAATCTCTCAAAACGATAGGAAATTATTCTAGAAGAATATGAATTTACTTAAATTAATTAACATTCAACGTTTCGACGAATGGCTTGTCTCTAGACAGCGAAGGAATGCTAATATTATTTAATTATGCACGAAAAAGAGTTACATCATCTATAAAAGATATGCAATGAAAATAACGGTTATGACTAGAAGAATCATACTTAAATTATCCAATCTGCCTATGCGCAATTGGCCGGCAGAAAAATGTTAACTTCTTTTAATTTAAGTACGCCGAGAAATTATCTTTAAAAGAAATGCAACAATTGCGAAACAAAAGAATGAACAACAGAGTAAATTATCCGACGGTAATCAATTCGAAGCTTTTTGCGATGCAAGCGGCGAAGAAGTGTCGTCCTCTTTTAATTTACGCTTAAAAATGTAAATGCTTTATCCTTCAGAATAAAGGTAATGAATTAATTTATTAAAACCTTGAACAACGGTTTAAATTATCCGACAAATAACATCTCAGAGGCTGTGGTATGTCCGCAGCGATGAGGTGTTAGTTTCTTTTAATTTGAACCTAAAAAAAGAAGAAATTTGCATAACTTTTGCCGATAAAACGATATGCCGGTAATGCGACGGATTAATGGCTTGGATTAATAATTAATTAACATTTCAAAAGCTTCGATGCCTTAAGGCACTGGAGAAATGTTAATATAGCATAATCCAAGCGTAAGAATTATATTTTTTTTCAATAGGGATTTAAACCGGTATATAAAAATATAAAATCGTCAAGTGAAACGAAAATAAACACTTTCTCTAAAAATAATCGATATTGGCCAACAAGTGGCGCTTGGCCGAAGGGTCGGCCGGAGGGTAGACTTGGCTACCTGCCTCGGGCTAAACACGAAGCAGAATCGAGTTTTAAGTGAAATGGAATTGAAGAATATTTAACAGAAATATTTTGAGAAATAAAATAAAAATACATGAAGCGTATTTTTATAATATGATAATTGCAATTGTAAAAATTGCATGAATTTTTGGGGATTTGTAAATCGCATCAATTGATGGACCTGTTTGCCGTCGCTTGGGTGCCACTGTGTGCGCTGGCTAGTTCGAACTGCGTTCGGAATGAAGAAGGGTTGACTGTGTGTCGCGTCCAAAGGTGTTCGCGTATAATGTTATGCATTATTAAATTATGAAAATGATTATTTTAGTGGTTCGCCTTATTAAAACGGGTACTACATTTTAATAAGTATTGCGTCACCTACTTTTGATAAGCTTTTTATATAAAAAAGCCTTCTGAAGCCTTTTACCAAAAACTAATATAGTTTTAGCTTTTGGTATGATTTATTAAATGACATACGCGATGTTTTTGCAACTTATTTCGTTCCTAAGACTTTTAGGACGAACATAGCTGCAACATGAAATATTTTTAGAGCTACAAATATGTGCTCGCGGAAGCCCTAATGTCAGCTTTTCTGACAGACCCAAAACTTCTAGCCGCAGTAACGACCTGGCTCGGTTCCAGCGCGGAGGCTGTTATGCCGTCGAGTACATTGGCAGAATGCGATGTATACAGCTGTGTTTCCCCTTCGGAGGGTTTCTCACGTTCAGGCCCTGGATGTCCTCCTTAAGGTAGACTGGGGGGAGGCTTTTTTGAAAGAATCGTTCCGCTGTGTTAATGACGAATTGTTTGATTGGCTCTATCTGGCCTCCAAGTCTACCTCCCTGGACCTCCAGGGCCAGTTCAGCGCCTGTCTAAGGCATTTATTCTGAAGTCTCTGCATCTTCTTGTAGTTCCAGTTATGCGTAGAGCAGAAAGATGGCGCCCCATATGTGAGGACAGGCCTTATTATTTGTTTATACATTAGCAGTTTGTTTTCTGTTGTGACTTTGCTTCCTCTTTTTAGCAGAGGGTATAGCGTTTTTATAATTTTGTTTGTTTTCGTGAGCCTGTCCTCAATATGCTTGTTGAAATTTAGGGCCTTATCTAGCGAAAAACCGAGGTATTTTATGCTGTCTTTAAATTCTATTGTCTTGTTGTCTATTTTTATTTTACTAAACGTTTTTCCTTTATTTCTGTGCCTCGTCATAATTATGGCTTCTGTTTTGTCGGTGTTGAGTAACATTTTGTTTTTCGCTAGATAAGGGACCACCACCCTGTTCAGGTGGATGTCCAGCTTTCTGCTCGCTATTTCGGCTAGCGCACTGGCTTTATAATATGCGGTATCGTCCGCATACAGTGCCACATGGACTCCGTCTCTGCTTTTAGGAATATCTGCTGTTGAGAGAGTGTATAAGGTTGGCTTCCTATTTAGCGGGGGGAATTCTTCCTTCCTGGCGGATGTGGACGGGTAATTCTGGTTCTCAGGACCTCTGTTACTGTTCCAGGGGTTCCTTGTAGGGGCTGGGGCTGGGACGTATCTGGTGTTTGGCCTATGTTGATTGTTTCTGGCTTGAAGAAACTCCAGTTTTCTGCGGAAAATCACGCAGTCCGGGGAATTGGCCGGGTGCGGTCCTTCCCAGTTTGCGCATTTGGCCGGCGTCTCCTTCGACTTGGTGCACATGTATGTTAGGTGATTCTCTGCGCACTTTAGGCACCTTGGTTCTCTGAAGCAGTTCGCTGTAGCGTGACCCCATACCTGGCACCTGTGGCATTGTATTATCGGCCTGTTAGACTTCCTGAGTTCCCAGGTCACTCTCGTATAGGTAATCACCCTGACATTCTTATTAAGGAATTCCATGGTTATGGCTTGATCGGTCGTAATTAGGAACAAAGGTCTTCCTGCTGTTTTCATTTTGTATATTGCCTTTGCCTCTATGTCGTAGATTTGGACTAGGTCTTCTTTAATATTTTCTACCGTTGTGGCTTCTGCCAGCCCTCTCAGTACGAAGGCGTGGTTTCTTTCAGATTTAGCCGTGTATGTGTGGTGGGGGACCTGGTCCTCTTTTAGTCTGTTAAGTCGTGTTTCCCTATCATTTTCATCGTCCACATATATAATAAGGGAGTTATGTGCGATTTTAAATGTGAATTTGCCCTTTATGTATTTCTGAAGTTCCACCCTTAGTTTTTGTACGTCATTGGCTGTCCCATCCAGCACTGTCGGTGTATAGGTTTGCTTTTTGGGTAACACGGTAGTCTGATTTTTCTTTGCCGGTGCGACTTTTTGGGCCGCTGGTTGTGAGCTCTCCACCTTCTTGTCATCGGGGCTGGCGATGTTTATTGCGTTAATCGAATCTGGAAGGTTAGCCAGGGCCTGGTACCTGTTTTTGGTGGCTAAGGAGCTCTTGGCTTTTTGTTGTATGAGGTGTCTTATGTTGGAGCTCTTTTTCGGTGTCTTGTATTCTGTGTCCTGTTGTTCGCCTCTGGCGACTATATCAATTATGTCCTTTTGGGTGTCTCTGAGCTTCTTCCTGGCTGGGAACTTCCCAAAATCGGAGTTACTGGACATTCTGTCCCTTGGTGCCTCGTGTACTGTGCATTTCTCTGGGGATGTTGGTGATTTTATTTTTTCTTATATATGGTTCCCATTTTATTTTGATGTGTTCGACTTCTTTTATTTTGTATAAATTTTTAATATCATCATTTCTACTAACAGTTACCATATAGCTATAACTTTGCGAATTTTAATTTCTGCCCTTCATAGGGACTATACTGTTTATTTTTAAGTTTGATTTGGTTTCGAGTTCAGTTTTAGTCAGTTCAATATCTAAGTTCGGAATGGCTTTAAGTACAGTTCTTTTAAGTTTATCAGTTTTATCAGTGTAAGTATAGAATTTCACATTTTTATTTTTTAAATGATATATAAGCTTTGCTCTTAATTCTTTTGTTTCCGCAAATATTTTTATGCTTTGATTGTTGAATTGTACCATAAAATTACTGGAATCTAAAGTATTTCTCACCTGTTCTAGGTAGCGATGATTTTCTGCCTTGCCTTGCCTTCGCATACCACTGGTGGTGTTCTTGCGTTTACAGTTTTTCCTCCTTCTTTTCTTCTTCCTCATCTGAGTCTAATTCACTTAATGATTCGAATCGGTTTTGCACTTTGATACTCTCTTTGAAGATTTTTTCTTAGTGTTTTTCCACTCTTCCTCTGGTTTTTCCACTCTTCCTCTGGTTTTTCCACATCGTCTGGTTCTTCCATTTCTATTAGCATTTCATCCGCCCATTTCCTATGCTTTCCTTGTGCTAACTCTCTTGATACTTCTCTCATCAGGATTTCATCTTCAATTTCTTCCTCAACTTCTTCCATTATCTTTATCGCTTCCGGATTTTCTCCAAACTCTTCCTTATACTCCTTCACTTTTCGTTCAAATAATTCCTTAATCGTTGGATCTTGAAGCTTCGTTCTTATTTTTGGTCTAGCCATTAATTGTATATGTATTTCTTTATTTTTACCTGTTTGGGATCCTCCCGCTACCACTTTTCCATTCAATTCCTCTGTATCCTTCCTTATCTTGCTTCATGGTCGTACTTCATTTTCCGATTCGCTCTCATTTTTCTTCATTTTTCCTTTTCGTTTACCCTTAGGACCTCCAGTTGGCTCCATAGTTCGCGCACAATACCCGAAAAGATTTATCCCTTTTATCCCTTAAAATTAATTCTCTTAACTGTACAATTTTGATTCTTAATCCTTCCGCATTCCATAATATTATTTTCTCAAATTTTGATTCAATATTTTTGTTTGTATAAGAATATTAGTGCTTTTTCATTAAAGCTTACTGCACTTTTTAGTTCATCTCTCATACTCTTTAGAATTCTTATCATTTTAGGTAAGTCTATTAATTGATTAATTTCTTCTACTAGATTTCTAATTTCTAACATTTGATTAGTTCTAGGAATACTTTGTCTATTATTAATTGTGTTAATATTTGTGTTATTGTTTTTCACTGCTTCACTATAGGTTATTTTTTCTTAATTACGTTTCTATTAACTTCCATGTTATTTTCCTCGTTTGTTCTGTCTTTATTTATCACGTTCACTCTTCTATTCCTACTATGTTTCATTCTTATTTCTTCTAGTTTTTCTAGGTGTTGTAAGTATTTTGGGCATAATTTGTAATTTGCTGTGTGTTTCTGATTACAATTTGCACATCTAGTTTTGCTTGTTGATGTTTTTATTAGATCACAATCCCTAGTTAGGTGTTCTTTAGCACATTTTACGCATTTTTCCTTCTTGTTGCAATTCCCTTGCGAATGTCCAAATTCCTGGCATTTGTAACATTGTGTTACTCTATTCATTCTTACGTATTGTTCCCATTTCGTTTTTACGTATTGTAGGTCTTTTATTTCATATATGCATTTTAAATGTACTTCTTTTTTCACCTTTGTTAACCTATATATAGCAAATGTTAAATTAGAAGTAATAAAATGTAAGTTAAAATTTTAACCTACATATAGGATAAATGTTAAATTTTTAAATTTTTAATGTAGAAGTAGAAAAAATTAAAGCAAATAATTAATAAATGTATACATTTCAATAAAATCGACATCATCTAATTTGGTAAAAGTAAATACTACAAATAATATTGTACGGAAAAGTTATTTTTTTACGAAAGATCTGATTTGTAACCTATATACAACAAATGTTAAATTAGAAGTAGAAAAATGTTTCTAACAATACATATTCCAATAAAATCGACTTTTAAATTGAATATTCTATAGAAAAGTAATTTTTTTACAAATGGTTTGATTTTTAACCAATATACAGCAAATGTGAAATTAGAAGTAAAAAATATTTCTAACAATACATATTCCAATAAAATCGACTTTTAAATTGAATACTCTACAGAAAAAGGTTTGATTCTGGTCATCTTCTTCTTCATCAGAGGATACATAAGTAAAATCATCTAATTTCAACGGAAAACTTCAATATCACTTAACATTTTTTCTTCCGGCACATTACTAAGATTTTTTTTATGCATTATTATTCAATTTCACCGTTTTAGATAACTTAAATCACTACAATTGCCTTTTTATGGCTTAACTAACAATTTTTTATTCTAAAATTTGTACTTTCAGAACCTTCTGGATATCATCTAAATTGTTAATAGCATTTTTTTGCTTTGATGATTTTTCTTTCATATTTTCTTAACTTTTTATACAAAATGGTTCGCTTTTCGGTTTTTTGTTGAACAGTTTCTTTAGAGAGATTGATGAAATTCCTTATTCGCTCTAAGTATTCATCTGAGGAGATTTTTTCTTCAGCAACGTGTGTTTCATGACAAAATGTTACATTTCTTCATCAGTAAACTCCTCTGATTTCAACGGTTTAGGAGTTGATGTCCCAATCGGTTTTATTGGACAAACTTCCATCGATAACTTCAATATCACTATCACATAACATTTTTTCTTGTGGCTTAAGTTGTACATTACAAAGAATTTTAATTTTTTCTGCGCAATATTAGTTGTACTATTGACTTTCACCATTTTAAATGACTTAAATCACTACACGTAAGTGATGATTTTTCTCTTTATACAGGGTGTCCGCGAAAATAATGCATTCCTTTATGGGGGAGGTATAAAATGTGCTATTGATTAAAAAAGTCTTATAACATTTTTTTGTAAAGTCATCGGTTTTCAACAAAAAAATAACATTGATTTTTGTATACCTGGTATGATATCTACAGTAAATTTACTAAAGCCGACAACGCCGCCTATTCTGAAGCGCCACGAAAAACAGCTGATATCTGGCTTTAATAGGTCAGTGGGTTGGTTTTATGCAACGAAAATCAGGTGTCTTGTTTTTATTGTATTCGATGATAGCTAATCGCAGTAAATACGAGTAAAAAACTTTTATTTTTGTAATAGATAAGAAATAGTGCTAACAGCTGACTTTGTATCTTGAGAATTTGTTTAAAGTGAACTTATTTTCTTGCAATTTAATTGAGAAGTACTATCTTTATTTTAGAAATAATGACCTTTGAAATGTTTTGATTTTTGATTTTGATAAATGTGCTAATACACGATCCGTGCGATTTCGACCACTAGTTTTTTTAGGAATTACACTACCGTTTTCCAACAATCTTTGAGACACGGAAACAAAAGTACGACAGTTTGGTTGCCGCCTATTTGGGTATCGTTCATTGTAAAGTCTTACAGCAACACGACTATTACCCTGTGATTCACCATAAATAAGTAGCATATCGTGGTACTCGCGAGTTGAAAAAAATGCCATCTTAATATTTTTACATTAATTTGTACCATAAGCACCTAGATACACCTCCCAACGTTAAAATACAACTGGCAGTGGCATCTAGTAAGTGACTAATTACTTATGCTTGTGACTACCAAAATAGTTCCGATTCTTTCTATCTTCGCGGTGTTGTCACGTTGTGATTTCCGAAGGAAAGTTTATTGATCATTTTTGTGAAAACTATTGATGTTAGAAAAAAAAATTATTAGAATTTTTTGTTGCTAATAACACATTCTACCAATCCTCTAAAGGAATGCATTATTTTCGCGGACACCCTGTATATTTGTCTCAGGATGTATGATTGTTTATGGAAATTTTTTGCGGGTCCTGATTAATTTTTGATGCAAATAAAAAAAGGAATTGGTTAGTTTATCTCAGGATGTATGATTGTTTATGGAAATTTTTTGCGGGTCCTGATTAAATTTTTGACGCAAATAAAAAAAGAAATTGGTTAGTTTATCTCAGGATGTATGATTGTTTATGGAAATTTAGGATGTATGATTGTTTATAGAAATTTGTTGCGGACCCCGATTAAATTTTTGATGCCAATAAAAAGGAATTGGTTAGTTTATCTCAGGACGTATGATTGGTTATGGAAATTTTTGCAGGCCCAGATTAAATTTTTAACACCAATCGTAATAATTCCTATTCTAGATATTTCAAGGAAATATATAAATGTAAATATTTTTTATTTATTTATACGGGCAAGCCCAATTCAGGATACTGAAATAAGTTATTGACAATAAATATGTATAAAATAAGAATGTACACCAACATATATAAAAAGAAGAAAAAACAATTAATTACATAGCAATAAAGTGTACACAATAAAAAACCAATGTATTTAATGATTGTTAAATATTCAAATTCATTATGTGGTTCTTAAAAATAGCAACAAAGTTACCAAAAAGTAATAGGTCATCCAGAGAATTAGCAAGTCTTAGTGTTCTTGGAATAATAAGTATAATATGAGTAATTATATCTGTGAAAAGAAATGTTAAAAGTTTGAGTTTGCCTTGTTGCACTAGGTGTGTGTGTGACCCTTGGGGGACACTAGAAGTCACTGAGATGGTGTTAGAGTAATTATGTTTAACTCTAACCTGCTGAGTTCTATTCGTTAGGTAACTGCCTAACCCTTTTAACACTTGACCTCCTATACCGTATAATTTAAGCTTTTGGAGCAATAGATCATGGTTCACCGTGTCGAAAGCTTAGGAGAAATCTGTATAAACCGAATCAACCTGCAATCTTTTCTCCAGAGCTTCAGAGAAGGTATCAACATGAAGCAGCAAACTGAGTTCTGTCGATTTACCAGAAGAAAATCCGAACTGTTGAGGATTCAATATAGATGTGCAGTCGTACTTAAGAAAATCAGTAACGATACTTTCGAATACCTTGGGAATCGTGCCGAGAATAGAGATAGGGTGATAATTCTTTATATCCGCTTTATTGCTCGCTTTGTATATTGGAGTAACATAGGACAGTTTCCAAAAGTCAGGAAACTCCCTAAGTGCAGTGATTTGTTAAAAATGTGAAAAAGCGGCCAAGAAAGAATAAAGCAGAATACCATCAGGTCCTGGACCTTTATTGTCATTAAGATTTGAAAGTTTTTCATATATTTTTGAGATTGGTATGAAATAGAAAGATACGCAAACTTTGGATTCTATTAAGTTATTATCATAAGTTAGAGTTTTATTGCTAAAAACAGAAGAGAAATGATTAGCAAATAAATTTTCGATCTCATTACCATTAGAGGTGACTGAATTGTTGAGTATCATTGAGACAGGTAGGCTGTTAAATAACATTATTATAATCGTATATAACTAGAATAGCATTTTTTTGACAAAGTTTTGCACTGAGCTCTGAGTTGACTAAAATTGGCATAGTTTTCAGGAGACCTATTACTTTTGTAAATCATATGGGCAATCTTCTTATCATGTAGCAATTGTATAAGTTCAATCGAGTACCAACAAGGAAATTTCTTAGTACAAACTTTTTTCAATGGAACAAACAAATCAAACATGTAGTAAAGAGTTTCATAGAATGCACTTATCATCACAGAGATGTCCTTATCACCTATAAGACTGCCAATCAACTGCATTTAAGTATTGATGTATACAGGAGAGATTTGCTTTATGAAAATCCTAATAGTATTCAACTCCAACAGTTGAGTTTTGACAGAAGTGTAGCTGCAAGGTTGAGTAGAGTATGGGACTCGTGATCGTGGGAACTTTTTCTGTCGATCCTTATGGACGGACACGCCCCCTCACGTGACCTACCCCCACTCCTCGGCACATCTCCGGCGGCATCATGCAGATGTGGAAAAGAAGAAGAAGAATGGTGGCCTTGAACGTGGTGGCACTTCAGCAAGAAGATACAGGTCTTGAACGTGTCGGCAGTTCAGGCAAAAAGGCCACGAGGATTCCCGAAACTGTCACTTGACGGCACCGGAGAGCGGTGGCGGCGGCGGCCATTTTAGTGCGAGAGTACTGGTCTTGGTAGTTCAGCTAGAAGAAGAAGAAGAATGGAGCTCGTTCAGTCACCTATAGAAAAGAAGAAGAAATTACTATAGTCGAGTCGGCGCGCGCGATTCACGGCGGTGGCGTACGATTGCGGGGCCGGTGATCCAAGATGGCGCAATTCAAGGAGGCGATGCACACAAGCGGTGGCAGGCCATCGCTTGTGTGTGACGTAGTCGAACAAATAACTAGAGTTTACCTTGTTTATGAGAGAGCGTTATCATTTCTGGGACGCTATGAATTTGGTATTGAGATATAAAATTAGCATCTACCCCACTTATAGATGATACCGGTCTTTTTTCACAATTCAATTGGACCAATTGACATCTACGTCCCTTATAGATGATATAATATCAAAGTTCGAAAAATATGCTTTATTTAAAAAGGTTTTGAATTCATTAGCGTAGATGGAGTACACGAAAAAATGTTGTTTATCAAAAAATCCGGAATAACCGTATCGGATATGTCTAAATAAAATTTAAAAAAACCCCGTAATGTGTAAAGTTGTTGTTGTTTCTTTAAAAACAAGTCTAAAAAGCCGTTTTTCGACTAGTTAAAATACACCCATATATATATATATTACAAAATTGTTAAAAACATACTAAAGTGGGTGATCCATTTCTTCGCTTCTACTTGTGTAGGTACATATTCTAATGTGATTGGTGATGGCCATTTGTTTTTATCAGAAAATGTCAAAATATTGTGCTGGTTTTTAGCCACTTCTTCGATTTTAAAAGTGGTTTAACCCGCCCCTCATTCACACCTTTTGTACAGGGATATTATTTCTTGAAACATTGTGCTGTAGGGGAATCTAAAACAAAATAGAATAAGGTACTAAAAATAGGCGTTGTCACCGAAAAGACTAACCGTAACCGTAATGTGGAAGGTTATTGTTGTTTTTAAAACAAGTCTAAAAAGCCGTTTTTCGACTAGTTCAAATACACCCATATATATTACAAATTGTTAAAAACTTACTAAAGTCGATTCTGTGTGTGTGTGTCTGTGTGTGTGTGTGTGTGTGTGTGTGTGTGTGTGTGTGTGTGTGTGTGTGTGTGTGTGTGTGTGTGTGTGTGTGTGTGTGTGTGTGTGTGTGTGTGTGTGTGTGTGTGTGTGTGTGTGTGTGTGTGTGTGTGTGTGTGTGTGTGTGTGTGTGTGTGTGTGTGTGTGTGTGTGTGTGTGTGTGTGTGTGTGTGTGTGTGTGTGTGTGTGTGTGTGTGTGTGTGTGTGTGTGTGTGTGTGTGTGTGTGTGTGTGTGTGTGTGTGTGTGTGTGTGTGTGTGTGTGTGTGTGTGTGTGTGTGTGTGTGTGTGTGTGTGTGTGTGTGTGTGTGTGTGTGTGTGTGTGTGTGTGTGTGTGTGTGTGTGTGTGTGTGTGTGTGTGTGTGTGTGTGTGTGTGTGTGTGTGTGTGTGTGTGTGTGTGTGTGTGTGTGTGTGTGTGTGTGTGTGTGTGTGTGTGTGTGTGTGTGTGTGTGTGTGTGTGTGTGTGTGTGTGTGTGTGTGTGTGTGTGTGTGTGTGTGTGTGTGTGTGTGTGTGTGTGTGTGTGTGTGTGTGTGTGTGTGTGTGTGTGTGTGTGTGTGTGTGTGTGTGTGTGTGTGTGTGTGTGTGTGTGTGTGTGTGTGTGTGTGTGTGTGTGTGTGTGTGTGTGTGTGTGTGTGTGTGTGTGTGTGTGTGTGTGTGTGTGTGTGTGTGTGTGTGTGTGTGTGTGTGTGTGTGTGTGTGTGTGTGTGTGTGTGTGTGTGTGTGTGTGTGTGTGTGTGTGTGTGTGTGTGTGTGTGTGTGTGTGTGTGTGTGTGTGTGTGTGTGTGTGTGTGTGTGTGTGTGTGTTGAAGTTGAACGCTAATGCCCTTACGGCAACGTTCATTGCGCATGCTTTTCTTTAAATTTGACATCTACCCCACTTATAGATGATACCGGTCTTTTTCGCGATTCAATTGGACCAATAATAACGAAGTTGAACGCTAATGCCCTTACGGCAACGTTCATTGCGCATGCTTTTCTTTAAATTTGACATCTACCCCACTTATAGATGATACCGGTCTTTTTTCACAATTCAATTGGACCAGTAATAACGAAGTTGAACGCTAATGCCCTTACGGCAACGTTCATTGCGCATGCTTTTCTTTAAATTTGACATCTACCCCACTTATAGATGATACCGGTCTTTTTTCACAATTCAATTGGACCAGTAATAACGAAGTTGAACGCTAATGCCCTTACGGCAACGTTCATTGCGCATGCTTTTCTTTAAATTTGACATCTACCCCACTTATAGATGATACCGGTCTTTTTCGCGATTCAATTGGACCAGTAATAACGAAGTTGAACGCTAATGCCCTTACGGCAACATTCATTGCGCATGCTTTTCTTTAAATTTGACATCTACCCCACTTATAGATGATACCGGTCTTTTTTCACGATTCAATTGGACCAGTAATAACGAAGTTGAACGCTAATGCCCTTACGGCAACGTTCATTGCGCATGCTTTTCTTTAAATTTGACATCTACCCCACTTATAGATGATACCGGTCTTTTTTCACAATTCAATTGGACCACTAATAACGAAGTTGAACGCTAATGCCCTTACGGCAACGTTCATTGCGCATGCTTTTCTTTAAATTTGACATCTACCCCACTTATAGATGATACCGGTCTTTTTCGCGATTCAATTGGACCAATAATAACGAAGTTGAACGCTAATGCCCTTACGGCAACGTTCATTGCGCATGCTTTTCTTTAAATTTGACATCTACCCCACTTATAGATGATACCGGTCTTTTTTCACAATTCAATTGGACCAGTAATAACGAAGTTGAACGCTAATGCCCTTACGGCAACGTTCATTGCGCATGCTTTTCTTTAAATTTGACATCTACCCCACTTATAGATGATACCGGTCTTTTTTCACAATTCAATTGGACCAGTAATAACGAAGTTGAACGCTAATGCCCTTACGGCAACGTTCATTGCGCATGCTTTTCTTTAAATTTGACATCTACCCCACTTATAGATGATACCGGTCTTTTTCGCGATTCAATTGGACCAGTAATAACGAAGTTGAACGCTAATGCCCTTACGGCAACATTCATTGCGCATGCTTTTCTTTAAATTTGACATCTACCCCACTTATAGATGATACCGGTCTTTTTTCACGATTCAATTGGACCAGTAATAACGAAGTTGAACGCTAATGCCCTTACGGCAACGTTCATTGCGCATGCTTTTCTTTAAATTTGACATCTACCCCACTTATAGATGATACCGGTCTTTTTTCACAATTCAATTGGACCACTAATAACGAAGTTGAACGCTAATGCCCTTACGGCAACGTTCATTGCGCATGCTTTTCTTTAAATTTGACATCTACCCCACTTATAGATGATACCGGTCTTTTTCGCGATTCAATTGGACCAATAATAACGAAGTTGAACGCTAATGCCCTTACGGCAACGTTCATTGCGCATGCTTTTCTTTAAATTTGACATCTACCCCACTTATAGATGATACCGGTCTTTTTTCACAATTCAATTGGACCAGTAATAACGAGGTTGAACGCTAATGCCCTTACGGCAACGTTCATTGCGCATGCTTTTCTTTAAATTTGACATCTACCCCACTTATAGATGATACCGGTCTTTTTTCACAATTCAATTGGACCAGTAATAACGAAGTTGAACGCTAATGCCCTTACGGCAACGTTCATTGCGCATGCTTTTCTTTAAATTTGACATCTACCCCACTTATAGATGATACCGGTCTTTTTCGCGATTCAATTGGACCAGTAATAACGAAGTTGAACGCTAATGCCCTTACGGCAACATTCATTGCGCATGCTTTTCTTTAAATTTGACATCTACCCCACTTATAGATGATACCGGTCTTTTTTCACGATTCAATTGGACCAGTAATAACGAAGTTGAACGCTAATGCCCTTACGGCAACGTTCATTGCGCATGCTTTTCTTTAAATTTGACATCTACCCCACTTATAGATGATACCGGTCTTTTTTCACAATTCAATTGGACCAGTAATAACGACGTTGAACGCTAATGCCCTTACGGCAACGTTCATTGCGCATGCTTTTCTTTAAATTTGACATCTACCCCACTTATAGATGATACCGGTCTTTTTCGCGATTCAATTGGACCAGTAATAACGAAGTTGAACGCTAATGCCCTTACGGCAACGTTCATTGCGCATGCTTTTCTTTAAATTTGACATCTACCCCACTTATAGATGATACCGGTCTTTTTTCACGATTCAATTGGACCAGTAATAACGAAGTTGAACGCTAATGCCCTTACGGCAACATTCATTGCGCATGCTTTTCTTTAAATTTGACATCTACCCCACTTATAGATGATACCGGTCTTTTTCGCGATTCAATTGGACCAGTAATAACGAAGTTGAACGCTAATGCCCTTACGGCAACGTTCATTGCGCATGCTTTTCTTTAAATTTGACATCTACCCCACTTATAGATGATACCGGTCTTTTTCACGATTCAATTGGACCAGTAATAACGAAGTTGAACGCTAATGCCCTTACGGCAACATTCATTGCGCATGCTTTTCTTTAAATTTGACATCTACCCCACTTATAGATGATACCGGTCTTTTTCGCGATTCAATTGGACCAGTAATAACGAAGTTGAACGCTAATGCCCTTACGGCAACGTTCATTGCGCATGCTTTTCTTTAAATTTGACATCTACCCCACTTATAGATGATACCGGTCTTTTTCACGATTCAATTGGACCAGTAATAACGAAGTTGAACGCTAATGCCCTTACGGCAACATTCATTGCGCATGCTTTTCTTTAAATTTGACATCTACCCCACTTATAGATGATACCGGTCTTTTTCGCGATTCAACTGGACCAATAATGACGAAGTTGCAGCCCAATATACACATAAATGATAATCTGGTTGGCTAATAATATTTTTGAATACATGATATGATTTATTTTTATCTAAAAACCACAAACTGTTCGAAAAATCTAGAATTATTTTGTATAATTTCTGTAGGTAAATATTTATCATTTATATAGCGTAAGTTTTTAAAATTATAAACTAATATATTCAATTTTGACTTCAAATAAAGAAACAGGACGCTGATAATGATAAATATTTCTGATTGTAAAACCCACATCCTGTATACATTCGCTCTATTCGAAATTAGTTAGCTTGAAAACATCTGCTTAAGTAACAACTTATTTTCTAACACCATAGTTTTTGAAAATATTTTGCTAAATGTTTAAATGTAAATGTGGTTTCGCCAGTTGTAGCAGACAGGAGAAAAGATTTAATTCTTTAGTGTTAGTACGGATCCACTGTCCATTAGGTAAGTGCTTAAATTTTATTCCACGATTTTCAAATTTAGGCCTATTTAATAATTTAGGATATAGATGAACCCTTCTTTTCGAAGAAGATAATGTAAACAACTTAACTGAAGATGAAATAATTCAGCTTTATGGGCTTCCAAATATTTTTAAAAAGACCAGAAAGTTTTTAATAAAATTTATTTGATAACACATATATCCATTTTTGATTTTAACTTTTGCATTAATTTTCAGGTGCAGAAGAAAGCTGACTACACAGATTTAAGGCATGTTGATAACGTTTCTATCAGGGAAGATAATGTAGCTGAGGATTAAATTATTCAATTTAAGGATTACCATATGGATGAAAAAAAGACCGGTAAGTTTTAATAAAATTTATTTGATGCTTTATATATAACTCATTTTAATTTTTTAAAACCGTAAGGCTGAGAACTATGATCAGGCAGAAATTTTCTTTTTGTTGACATAGGTTGATATCTTTTCTCAGAGGTTTTTTCTTCAATTTGTAGGGTCACATTCGTTCTAAATTACTAGTGAAACATATCAACTAATAACTATGCAACCCCATATACACATAAATGATGATCTGATTGCCTAATGATAATATTTTGGTACCACCAACGCCATCTAGTGACGTTTACGTGACGTGTGACGTTTAGTAGAAGCAATTAGGTAACATATCAACTAATAACTATGCAGCCAGATATACGCATAAATGGAAATCTGGTTGCCTAATAATATTTGAATACATGATGGTATTAACTGAAGATGAAATAATTCAGATTTTAAGGGCTTCCAAATATTTTAAAAGACCAGAAAGTTTTTAATAAAAAATTTATTTGATAACGCATATATCCATATTGATTTCATCTTTTGCTGAATTAGACTCATAACACTTCTCACGAACTACTGTAATTACTGCTCTTTTAATTTCTCTTGAGGTGATGTTTATAGAGTCGATATTTTCTCTCAGCGCTTCCTGATTTTTATTTCAATTTACACAACTCATACATTAATTTTCAGGTGCAGAAGAAAGCTGACTACACAGATTTAAGGCATGTCGATATTTTCTCTCAGCGCTTCCTGATTTTTATTTCAATTTACACAACAATCATATGTTTATATATTAGTGATTTAGCAAAAATTCAATATAAAATGTAAAAATAGTACAACTTACTCATTCATTTTTCTTCTTTTAAAATTTAAATATTTAAGATACACCCGCACGGTTATTATCACATTGGTGTATTTATCACAGGATGCTTTGGTGTATTTATCACAGGATGCTTTGGTGTATTTATCACAGGATGCTTTGGTTTTTGCGTTTTTATACACTTTTCCAGAAATAAACCTCATATTTTTTATTTTTATTTTACGGCTCCGAGGGACCTCATATTTAGACTTAAGACAGTGCCTGAAAATATTCAAAAGTCGTGACAGGTATGTGGTTTTTATTATATTATATGTATAAGATTTTACACATTTTTTATTTTTTAAAATCAAATATTTCGTCTTCATAATTTAGTTGATAACAATTACACGAACGACAGGGTGTGATTAAGACCGTGTCTTTACCCTCGACTTTTTCCTACGGACATTTTTACAATAGTAACTCCCAAACAGAAGGTTTCTGTATTCAATCCGATTGAGCTTGGCCTTGGAGCCTTGTTCCACCTTATGCACTGTACTTTTTAATTTCAGCTAAAAAGCACCACACACATGTTTTTACAAACGAGGCGAGCTACAAAAATTAGCTGCATTAAAAATTTTCAAGCCTTTTTGATAGGCTGGTATTGTTTTCGTAGTCGAATTTCACCTCTTTTCGGCATACATAATGCTGTACTTTTCTGTAGAAAATTCCTTGATAAAATGGGAATAGAAATTTTACGTTCGCTGCTATTTATACACGAAATTTCGTGGGCCTTTAGTTTTTCGCTTTGAAAATAATTTAAACACCCATCACTAATGAACTTTTTACATTTACTCTTGTTAGGTTGACATGAAAGCACTAAAAATCCGAGCTCGAGTTCAACAATCTTTTCTTTATGAATTTTGGTTAATTTTAAGCCGTGTTCGAGAGCTTGTTTCAAATTGCGATAATGCAGAGTGTATTCTTTTTTCATGCAGACCCAAATAAAATCGATAGGTTTAAGTCGGGTAACCTTGGAGGCCGACATTGGGGTCCTTGGAGCTTTGTTCCATCTTATATCTTATGCAGTGTACTTTTAACACCATTGGAATATCGAGAAGTATTTTCTGTATGCAAAACACACTCCTTTGTACAGGGATATTATTTCTTGAAACATTGTGCTGTATATCTTCGTTAATGTAGCCACGACGGCATATTTATAGCCTTCGAGTAGCTTGGTGTTGACGTCTCCCCATTTAACGCCCTTTAGTACAGCGCCCCTGTCTAATACCTATGCAACGATGTTCATTTTTATTGTTGTAGGGAGTGCGATAGGCTACCCATTTAACATCCATCTCTCTAATACCTCTCCTACTATTCATTCGTATTTTGTCTGAGTTATCAGATACATTTTTTATTAAAGCTTCCTACCTGAAATATCTTCGTTAATGTATCCACGACCGCGTATTTACCGCCTTCGAGTAGCCTAGTGTATAGACACTCAAATATCCTTTCTTTTAACTTCGCTTCGTTCGTGAGACCTACAAAACATTCATACCCCCGGTACTAACATGGGCTTTTCCAATTCCTCCATTTTACTTTGAGCAACAAATAATTCGTGTTTCAGTTGTTCTTGAGTCTAGGTGTTCTTGAGTTATCAGTCCATGTCTAGGTTAGTTGCAGGTTTTTCAGTAGACCGTTTAAGTTTTCTTCAATCTTACTGAGAACTTCAGCGGACAGCAAACAGCCAACATGAACATATTTCCTAGCAGTACTTTAGAAATTTTACATTTTTTTCAATGATATCACTATTCATAATTTTACATTTTTCAATGATACGCTATGTATAATATGCACTTGTGTCTCGTTCAAGATTGGGGTAGCCAACCCCCTTTGGCGCGTGAGACAGTTGCTCTGAGTCTGTTTTCAAGATTGAGTAACCAACCTCTTTGGCGAGACAGGCTATTGTACAGAGTGATAAAGAGCATATTATAGTATCGAATCATCTGGAGTGTTAACCACATATTGAGATTCTCACACACACACACACACACACACACACACACACACACACACACACACACACACACACACACACACACACACACACACACACACACACACACACACACACACACACACACACACACACACACACACACACACACACACACACACACACACACACACACACACACACACACACACACACACACACACACACACACACACACACACACACACACACACACACACAGAATCGACTTTAGTAAGTTTTTAACAATTTGTAATATATATGGGTGTATTTGAACTAGTCGAAAAACGGCTTTTTAGACTTGTTTTAAAAACAACAATAACCTTCCACATTACGGTTACGGTTAGTCTTTTCGGTGACAACGCCTATTTTTAGTACCTTATTTTGTTTTAGATTCCCCTACAGCACAATGTTTCAAGAAATAATATCCCTGTACAAAAGGTGTGAATGAGGGGCGGGTTAAACCACTTTTAAAATCGAAGAAGTGGCTAAAAACCAGCACAATATTTTGACATTTTCTGATAAAAACAAATGGCCATCACCAATCACATTAGAATATGTACCTACACAAGTAGAAGCGAAGAAATGGATCACCCACTTTAGTATGTTTTTAACAATTTTGTAATATATATATATATGGGTGTATTTTAACTAGTCGAAAAACGGCTTTTTAGACTTGTTTTTAAAGAAACAACAACAACTTTACACATTACGGGGTTTTTTTAAATTTTATTTAGACATATCCGATACGGTTATTCCGGATTTTTTGATAAACAACATTTTTTCGTGTACTCCATCTACGCTAATGAATTCAAAACCTTTTTAAATAAAGCATATTTTTCGCACTTTGATATTATATCATCTATAAGGGACGTAGATGTCAATTGGTCCAATTGAATTGTGAAAAAAGACCGGTATCATCTATAAGTGGGGTAGATGCTAATTTTATATCTCAATACCAAATTCATAGCGTCCCAGAAATGATAACGCTCTCTCATAAACAAGGTAAACTATAGTTATTTGTTCGACTACGTCACACACAAGCGATGGCCTGCCACCGCTTGTGTGCATCGCCTCCTTGAATAGCGCCATCTTGGATCACCGGCCCCGCAATCGTACGCCACCGCCGTGAATCGCGCGCGCCGACTCGACTATAGTAATTTCTTCTTCTTTTCTATAGGTGACTGAACGAGCTCCATTCTTCTTCTTCTTCTAGCTGAACTACCAAGACCAGTACTCTCGCACTAAAATGGCCGCCGCCGCCACCGCTCTCCGGTGCCGTCAAGTGACAGTTTCGGGAATCCTCGTGGCCTTTTTGCCTGAACTGCCGACACGTTCAAGATCTGTATCTTCTTGCTGAAGTGCCACCACGTTCAAGGCCACCATTCTTCTTCTTCTTTTCCACATCTGCATGATGCCGCCGGAGATGTGCCGAGGAGTGGGGGTAGGTCACGTGAGGGGGCGTGTCCGTCCATAAGGATCGACAGAAAAAGTTCCCACGATCACGAGTCCCATACTCTACTAGGTTGTTTCCAGTGGAGGATGGTACGGGTCTGGAGAAATTAAAATATCAGCTGCTGGGGTTACCGTTAGCTCATGTGAAGAAACAACAAGATCGAGGATGACGCCATAGTATTAGATTGGAAAATATTATGAAGAGCACAAATATTTGAAACAATATCAATAGCTTCAGGTTCTGCAATTGGTGTGTTAGGTTTAGGTGATGCAGATGAGCAAAAATCTTCAAGTTTCCACTCGGCTGAGGGCAGATTGTAGTCACCAAAAAGATACAATTTAGAATTTGAGTATTGTTCACCTATACTAATAAGTTGGTCAAAAAGGACCTGATACTTGTTAGTAGGAGACTTAGGAGGGATATACAGAGCTCCCAGGACCAACTTACCACATAAGTGAACAAAAAGTTGTTCAACTGAAGAATCCGACGGAATAATATTTGCGGGATATTTTTTCTTGGTGGCTATCAGTACTCCTCCTCCTCTTCCAAATTTGCTGGACTCAGGTGTTCGATATTGTCTGAAAATATTGTAGTTTGTCAATCCGAGCTCAGCATCATTGAAATCGGTAGTAAGCAGATAAAGTTATCCGAAGATATTTGTAGAAAAAAGTTTGGTTGGATGGTAATTTAAATTTTATGATGCTCCGTAAAAGAATTTCTGAAATTAACTTTTTAAGACAGTTTCTTATCACTGCTCCGGGTGCACATACATTTATATTCTTCTAGAATAATTTCCTATCGTTTTGAGAGATTGTTTCTCCAGCATCTCTCTGAACTGTTTGACTTGTTTCTAGGTCAAATTTTTTTTATAGTCCGCGGGTGCTGAAAGTACGCCTACGCATTGGCTTTAACCCTCGCGGAGGGCTGTGTCCTAGAAAATCTATAAAAGACAGGCGATTTTGAAGCTGAGCAAGGTAGCCATTGTACATCCGAACAGGAAGGTACAAGATCGAACACCCAGTAGTGGATAGCAAGTTGAGAAAAATAATTTTAAAGGCACGAGATTAAAAAAAAATAGTGAAAGTTTCAATTTAGACTCTAAAAGAGCAAATTAAACGGAAAAACTAAATATTTGTGATAAATGTGTAAAAAGTGCCGCGAAATAGACGCTTAAACAATTAAAAACAGTGCAAAAACCGAAAAATAAAGTAAAAAACGGTAATAACCAGAAAAAAGTGTGTAAAAAACTAGTGAAAAGACACATTAAAAACAATTATACTAGAAGCCTGGGAAAAGGAAAGATGGATTCTCCGGGAGGATTAGGTCTTTCAAACCCAAGAAGTCCAGAATCCATAAAATCGAATGAAAGAGAAGTATCCAGCAACCAAGAAGAAACATTGAGCGAAGAAGAAATGGAAATCGAAAAACAAGAATGGAAAAACCGAAAAAACAACAAAAAATGCAGCACAGAAAGAACAAAGAAGAGAAATCCAACTAACCAACGGATTCAAGTACCTGAAAGAAGAGGAAGCACCCTCAAACGACAACAGCAATGAAAATGGAAACAGAGGCTATAAAAAAATATATATACCACCGATAATAAGCGCAATAGAAAACATCATAAGAATAGCAGGAGACGATAACTTTAGAGTTATATTCCAGCGAAAACATATGAAAATAACGACCAACAACATAGAAACACACAAGAGACTAACAGCAGGACTAAAAAAATAGGGAAAGTAACCATTTCACATATAAACGGGAAGAGGAAAAAGTTAAGAAAATTGTATTGAAGGCAGCACCAGCAATGAATACCGAGAGTATAACAGAAGAAATTAAAGAAAAAGGTTTTAATGTTGAGAAGATAATCCCACTTAAAACAAATAAAGGTAAGTCGTTCTCATACTTAGTAGACCTAAACAAAAATACCAACATTAATAATTTAAAAAGCTCTATCCAAGACATAGGCCTGGTGCGTGTGCACTGGGAACGACATAATACAAAAAATAACTATACCCAGTGTAGACGTTGCCAGGCGTATGGTCACGGAGAAAGCACGTGCTTTATCCAACCGCGATGTGTTAAATGCAAAGGAGCACACATGTTTAGCGAATGCAAAATAAACAGAGAAGCAGGCACAAAAGCATACTGCTGCAACTGTGGAGGCGAGCATCCAGCGAATTACAGTAAATGCCCGGCCCTCCTTAAATACCTAAGAAGTAGAAACCAAAATTATAACAACCAAATTAATAATCAAAAAACAACACCAATAAAAATCATAAATAAACCTAGCCCAGTACAAACAGGCATTAGCTATGCTGAAAAAGTAATGGGCAAAGGACCAAAAATACCCAATAATAACATAGAAATAAATAATTATAATGAAAGTAACATTAATAACAAAACAAGCAAAATATTTTACCTATTTACACCAGAAAAAAAATTAAATGAAGTCTTTAATATTAAAAAAATGACATCAATAATAAATAACCTGGAAAAAAGCCATAATCTTGCCATTCCCAAAGCCAGGGAAGGATACAAAAAACCCCAATAACTACAGACCGATCAGTCTCCTCCCATCGCTAGGTAAAATATTTGAGAAAATAATCAACGAAAAAATTAATAACTTTCTTCAAGAAAACGGGACAATAATTGAAGAACAATTCGGATTCCAAAAGGGAAGGGAAAATCTACGGAAATGCAGCTTGCCAGAATAGTTCAAAAAATAAACATAAACTATAACATTAACCATACAACAACATTAGTAAAATTAAACATAGAAAAGGCATATGATACTGTCTGGCAAGCTGCATTGAAGTATAAAATGTTAACATATAATATCCCAAAATGGATAATTAAATTATTGTCACGTTTTCTTGATGAAATAGAATACCAAGTAATGATAAATGGAGCATTATCAAACAACAAAATAATGCCAGCAGGTGTACCACAAGGAAGTCCGTTAAGTCGTACTCTCTTCCTATTATACATAAATTACATACCAAAAAATGTAAACACACAACTAGCTCTGTTCGCAGATGACACAGCGATAATCGTATCATCAAAACGAACAGAGTTAGCAAATAAAAAAATTCACCAAGGATTTGGTGAGTCCTTTCTGATTACGCAAAAAGATTTGGTACGTCTTTTTGTCTAAGGTTCAACGATTTCGTCGTAAAAACCCCTACCACTCGACCTTAAACTCTTTTCTTTCTTCTTTCCTATAGTAGTTGTACTTATCTTGTTTTGCTTACAGGTACACTAATTACACATTTTCTTTACAGCAATAAAATAATAGAATTTTCATCTTACAAAGAAATAAATAAATCCGGGTCTAGCGTTTCGATTTAGTTAGTTAGTACCTATCCTCTCTTTTCTTTGTTTGATCTATTAGCTTATTAGTACCAAAATTATTATTGGAAAGCTTTTTCTGTAATACGTCGAGTGGAGGACGCCGAGGGGCAAGGCGCCAATCCCTATCCCCTCAGGCACTAGGTCTCCTAGAACAAAACCCCGTGACGATAGTTCCGGGGGCACACGCCAATTTTTATTCACATGTAAATTTCTCTCCTCAACTCCCCCCCCCCCCCTTTAATCAGTCTGTTTCAGAACTAAACACAATACCTAACATTATCTGAATGTATTTCCCCTGAAGATGGGTACAACGTCCCACGAAACGTCCCCGGTCATGGAGGACAAGGACCACACACCCTTCTATTTTGCCAGACAGAAATCAAGCGGAAGCAGACTGCGGTCAGCAAGCAAGCGAACAAGGAGTCTAGACCTCCGACCGAAAGAGAGATAGGATCTGGTGAGAGATTTACACCTAATACCTAAAATTCCTAAAGGCGAAAAAGGCAACTGGCTACGATGAGATCGCAAACAAAGTACTACAGAACCTACCAGTGCAAGCGATAGTATACTTAACTACCATAGTTAATGCTATAGTACGCTTAAAAGAGCTGGAAGAAGGCAAAAGTAGTCATGCTGCCGAAACCAGGAAAAGACCCAAAGTTTCCGCAGAACTATAGACCGATAAGCTTATTGCCAACCATGAGTAAGGTAGCCGAACGGGTGATTCTAAGGAGACTTTAGACAGAGACCAACAACCTGGAGATACTGCTAGACGAACAATTCGGATTCTCAGTCCTGAAACTGGTAGAGATAATAACCCAAGGATTCAATCGAAACCAGTCAACAGGAGCAGTCTTCTTGGATGTATGCAAGGCATTCGACAGAGTCTGGCACGACGACCTAATCTACAAAATGAGAGATATGGGATATTCGAAGGAAATCACCAAACTCCTGAAGAAATACCTGAGCAACAGGAATTTCCGAATTAAAATGGGATCCATCCTATCAAGATACGGAAACCTAGAAGACGGCGTTCCTCAAGGAGCAGTACTATCACCGCTGCTATATTTAATATACACTTCGGATAACCCAAAAACAGAAAGGACCAAATTAAGCCTCTTCGCTGACGATACTGCCATCATAGTCAGTAGTCTATCTCCCCTACTGATAACAAGATATCTACAGGAAAGCATCTTCTTTAACAAACCAAGGTGAGTAAAATGTAAAGGGGTCACAAAGAGATCGAAACAAAACCATATTGTTGCAACTCGGGGGCGAACGTCCGGCAAATTATAGTAAATGCTTAGCATTGCTAAAATATTTAGAAAATAGAAACCAAAAATCAAAATTATAGTAATAAAGTAAACACACAAAATGTAACGCAAATAAAAATAATAAAAAAGCTCAGCTCAGTACAAACAGGCGTAAGCTACGCCGATTTTAACACATATTTTCAATGAAAAATTTAGTTAAAATTATAACATTAGCTCGTCAAGCTAAAATTATTTTCATTAAAAATAATTTTTTATTCCACAAATAATACCTTTATGATGATTATTCCTTTATATTTTTTTTATTAGTAATTTTTACTTTATAAATAATTTAATATATTATTATATTATACCTCAAATTAGCTTACGAAAAACACTTTTTAAATCAAATAATATTAATTGAAAATGATAATAAATTTATTTTCTTCATTTGATCCTAGATCTCATATAAATCTCTCTCTTAATTGAATAAGAACTATTATTGGATTATTTTTAATTCCTTCATTTTTTTGATTAATCCCCTCTCGATTAAACTTATTATGAATAAAAATTATTATAACACTATATAAAGAATTTAAAAATTTAATTGGTAATGATCAAACCCAAGGAAATACTCTAATTTTTATTAGACTTTTTATATTAATTCTATTTAATAATTTTTGAGGACTTTTCCCTTATATTTTTACAAGTACAAGTCATATAACTATAACTTTAAGATTAGCTTTACCTTTATGATTAAGATTTATAATTTTTGGATGATTTAACATAACTGTTTATATATTATCTCATTTAATTCCTCAAGGAACTCCTCCATTATTAATACCTTTTATAGTATGTATTGAAACTATCAGTAATATTATTCGACCTATAACATTAGCTATTCGACTATCTGCTAATATAATTGCAGGACACTTACTTTTAACTCTTTTAGGAAATACTGGAAGAATACTTTCATTATATTTATTAAATATTTTAATTATAATTCAAATTTTATTATTAACTTTAGAAATTGCCGTATCAATAATTCAATCTTATGTTTTCGCTGTATTAAGAACCTTATATTCTAGAGAAATTAATTAATGTCAATACATAAAAATCACCCTTTTCATTTAGTTGATAGTAGCCCATGACCCTTATTAAGTGCAATAAGAGCAATAATTACCTTGATAGGATCAATTAAATGATTCCATTTATATAATAATAACCTATTATTTATTGGTATATTAATTATATCTCTAATTATATTTCAATGATGACGTGATATTATCCGAGAAAGAACTTTTCAAGGATTACATACATTTAAAGTAACAAAAGGATTACGCTGAGGTATAATTCTATTTATTACTTCAGAAGTTTTTTTTTTCATTTCTTTTTTTTGATCCTTTTTTCATAGATCTCTCTCACCTTCAATTGAAATTGGAATTATGTGGCCCCCCCACGGGATTTTAACCTTCAATCCAATTGAAATCCCTTTATTAAATACAATAATTTTATTAACTTCAGGATTAACTGTAACTTGAGCACATCATAGATTAATAGAAAATAATTATAAACAAAGACTACAAAGACTATTGTTAACAGTAATCCTAGGAATTTATTTTTCAGTTTTACAAGGATATGAATATATAGAAGCACCTTATACTATATCTGACTCTATTTATGGATCAACATTTTTTATAGCAACAGGTTTTCATGGTATTCACGTTTTAATTGGAACAACCTTTCTATTTATTTGTTTAATCCGTCATTATTTATATCATTTTTCCATAAGACATCATTTTGGGTTTGAAGCTGCCGCCTGATATTGACATTTTGTTGATGTAGTATGATTATTCCTTTATATTTCTATTTATTGATGAGGTAAATATTTATATAATATAAAAATTATATTTGACTTCCAATCAAAATATCTAGATTCTAGTGTAAATAATAATAATAATATTAACTATAAGATTTATAATTTTTTTTATTTTAATTATTTTACTAACTCTATTAAATTTAATTTCAAAAAAAACCTTCTATGATCGAGAAAAAAGAAGACCTTTTGAATGTGGGTTTGATCCTAGATCATCTGCTCGACTTCCATTTTCTTTACATTTTTTTTTTAATTGCTATTATTTTTTTAGTATTTGATGTAGAAATTACCCTTTTACTACCATTAATTTTAACAATAAAAATTAGAAATATTCTAAGTTATTCTTATATTTTAATCATTTTTATTAGAATTTTACTATTAGGAATTTATCATGAATGAAATCAAGGAGCATTAAATTGAACAAAATAGGATAATAGTTAAAATTTAACATTTAATTTGCATTTAAAAAATATTGATATTCAATTTATCTTAAATAAGAAGCAAATAAATTGCATTTAATTTCGACTTAAAAATATGATATAATTATCCTTATTTTTAATTGAAACCAAAAAATGAGGTATATCACTGTTAATGATAAAAGTGGATTAATTCCCAATTAAAGAAATAACAGATTGAAATTTAAGCTTCTAACTTAATTCTTAAGCGTTGAAATACGTTTTTATTTCTATTTACATAGTTTAATAAAAACATTACATTTTCATTGTAAAATTAGATTCTATCTTATAAATACTTAAAAGTTAATAACTTCCTTAATAACTTCACTATTATGCTCTAACTATAAGCTATTTAAGTAAATATGAATTAATAAAAATAATAATCATACTAATATTAATATAAAATAAATTTTAATATGATTCAAAGAAAATATTTGAATAAATAAAGTTTTCTTTAATAAATTATTTATATTTTTACTTCCATAATATTCAAACCATCCTTGATCAAATCTTTTAATATAAAAAATACCTAATTGTAATGGATAATAATTAATACCTAAAGTAGATAACACTGGTATATTTCATATTGATGATAAAAAAAATGTACACGAAAAAAATTTTAATGAATTTAAAGTATAAGAAATCTTAAACTTAGAAAATTGAAAACCTAAAATTGATCCTATCAAGATCATAAATAAAGTTATAAGTTTTATGAGTAACCTTAAACAAATAAAATAAGGACTTGAAAATATTATTCATGATAAAGATCTACCCCTAACAATAACAAACATAATTAATCCCGATATACCATGTAATATAACATAACTTTTCTCATAAATAATATTTAAAGATAAGTAATTAAATCTTCCAATTATAGTATAATAAGTTAAACGAAACCTATAACTAACAGTTAATCCAATTGAAATGTAAAAAATTACATAAATATAAATATTTATAATATTTATAGATATAAATTCAACAATTAAATCTTTAGAATAAAACCCAGATATAAAAGGTAACCCACATAATGATCAATTACAAATATTTAAATAAGTACAAGTTAAAGGTAAACTTTTAATTAAACCCCCTATATAACGAATATCCTGACAATTATTTAAACTATGAATAATATTTCCAGCACATATAAATAATAAAGCCTTAAATAAAGCATGAATTAAAAGATGAAAAAATGCTAATTTATATTCCCCTAAAGCTAAAATTCTTATTATTAAACCTAATTGTCTTAAAGTTGATAAAGCAATAATTTTTTTTAAATCAAATTCAAAATTAGCACCCAACCCAGATATAAACATTGTTATTGAAGAAATAAATAATAATATATATATTATTAAATTTCTAAAAGCAAAATTAAATCGAATTAATAAATATACGCCTGCTGTTACTAAAGTTGAAGAATGAACTAAAGAAGAAACAGGAGTTGGGGCAGCTATAGCTGCAGGTAATCATGATGAAAAAGGAATTTGAGCTCTTTTTGTTATTGATGCTAAAATTACCAAAAAACAAATTCATGTTATAACAAAATCATTTTTCATTATTTCTAAATAAAATATAAAATTTCAACTTCCATAATTTATTATTCAAGCAATAGATATTAATAATGCAACATCGCCAATTCGGTTAGATAAAGCAGTTAATATACCAGCATTAAATCTTTTTATATTTTGATAATAAATTACTAAACAATAAGAAACTAAGCCTAATCCATCTCACCCTAATAAAATTCTAATTATATTAGGACTAATAATTATAAATATTATTGATAATACAAATATAATTATAATTAAAATAAAACGATTTTTAAAAAAATCACCTTCTATATATTCATCACTATAATAAATTACTATAGATGAAATAAATAAAACAAATCTTATAAATATTAAAGATATTCAATCAAACAATAAAACATATGTAATTGTAACTGAATTATAAGTATATAAATATCACTCAATAAAATAAGATAAATTGAATGATAATAAATTTAAAGAAATAATTAATAGTAAAATTCTAATAATAGCAAATAAAATTCTAATAAAAAAACAAATAATCTAAAATATATCTATAACTTTAGTATCACAAACCAATATTTTTAATTAAACTATTTAGATAAATTCATTGAAGAAAAAGTTCCATCTTAATAAATAATAAATTTAATGGAAATCAATGTAAAAATAATAGTAAATATTCTCGGTTATAACCTATACAAAAAGAATATATACTTGAATATAATTTACCATGCTGAGAATAAGAATATAAAAACAATGAATATACAGCTCCTATAAAAGATAAAACTGATAATGTAATTATATTAAATACCCTAAAGCTAACTAATGAATTAATTAATATAATTTCACTAACTAAATTTAATGAAGGAGGAGCTGCTATATTAGAAGAAAGTATTAAAAATCATCATAAACTTAAATTAGGTAATAAATTTAAAAGGCCTTTAGTTAAATATAATCTACGCCTATAAATTCGTTCATATCTCATATTTACTAAACAAAATAAACCTGATGAACATAAACCATGAGCTAATATTATAACTAATGAACCACAAATTCCTCAACAATTAATTGTTAAAATACCTGCTATAACTAATCTTATATGAGATACAGAAGAGTAAGCAATTAAAGATTTAATATCACTTTGACGTAAACAAATTAAAGATACAAATATACCCCCTATTAATGAAATTCTAATAAAAAAAATATTTATTGAATTAATATAATATATATATATATTTATTATACGTAATAAACCATAACCCCCTAATTTTAATATAATTCCCGCTAAAATTATAGAACCAGAAATAGGAGCTTCCACATGAGCTTTAGGAAGTCATAAATGTAAAAAAAATATAGGAATTTTTACAAAAAATACTATATTCATAAATAAATAACTATAAATTGAAGTTAAGTTTTTATTTATAAAAATAAACCTTAAAGAACCATAATTACAATAAAAATAAAAAATTATAATTATTATAGGTAAAGATATAAATAAAGTATAAAATAAAAGATATATCCCAGCCTCTAAACGTTCAGGTTGATAACCTCAACCAATAATTAAAATTAAAATTGGAATTAATCTTATTTCAAAAAATAAATAAAATATAAATAAATTCATTGAAGAAAAAGTTATATACAACCTTAAAAATAAAAATAACAAAATTAATACAAAAATTTTTTGATAATCTTGATATATATAAATTTTAAATCTAGCTAGTAATATTAATCTACAAATTCAAAATCTTAAAAGAATTATTGAAAATGATAATAAATCACAACCTAAAAAATAAGAAATTTCAACAAAATAAGAATTTGATAAATTTATAAATATAAAAATAAATATAAAAATTAATAACATTAATTGAATATATCAAAAATTTAATGTACACCTTACAGGAATTAATATACATAAACAAAATAAAATTTTTATCATAAAGATGAAAAAGTTAAAATATAATCATTACCATAAACTCGAACCATTAAAATCAAAATTGATAATCCCAATACACCCTCGCAAACTCTCATAGTTAAAAAAATTATTGATATAAAATATTCATAATTTAAATAATTAAAATAAAAAAATAATCCATAATATAATGAAATAACTATAAATTCTAAAGAAATCAATATTAATAAAAAATGATTTTTATTTAATAAAAACCTAATTACCCCTGAAAAAAATATAAAATAAATAAAATATATTAACATTAAAGTTTTAATAGTTTAATAAAAACACTGATCTTGTAAATCAATATTAAGAATTTTCTTTTAAAACTTCAAGCATAGATTATACTTCTATCATTAATCTCCAAAATTAATATTTTAACTAAACTAATGCCTGATATTTTATTATTATTCTTAGGTTTTTATTCTACTTTATTTATTTTTATAAAACATCCTCTATCATCAGGATTAATCTTATTAAGACAAACAGTAATTACTTCTTTAATTACAGGAATAATAAACTTAAATTTCTGATATTCCTATATTTTATTTTTAATTATAATTGGAGGAATATTAATCTTATTTATTTATATAACTAGAATTGCTTCAAATGAAAAATTTATTATGAATTTTTATTTAAAATATTTATTTTATTTATTTATAATTTTGATTTTAATAAGAATTTTTATTGACCCATATTATTATAATTTTTTTTACCAATTAAATGAAATAAAATTAAATTTTCATTTTTTTAAAAATTATACCTCCATTAAAAAATATTTTAATTTTCCTAATAACTTAATTATATTAATAATAATTATTTATTTATTTATTACCTTGATTGCTATTGTAAAAATTACTAAAACATCGCATGGATCTTTACGTCAAAAATTTTAATGAAAATATCAATTTTAAAAAAAAATCCTTTATTGAAAATTATTGATTCTTCTCTAATTTCAATACCCACACCTACTAATATTTCATATATATGAAATTTTGGATCTTTATTAGGATTATGTTTAACTATTCAAATTTTTACTGGATTATTCCTTGCTATACACTATTGTAATAATATTGAATTTGCATTTAATAGAGTAACTCATATTTGTCGAGATGTAAATTATGGATGATTAATACGAACCTTACATGCTAATGGGGCTTCTTTTTTTTTTATTTGTCTTTATACACATATTGGCCGAGGAATTTATTATAGATCATATAATATAAAAGAAACATGATTGATTGGAGTTACTATTTTTTTTATAGTAATAGGAACAGCATTTTTAGGATATGTTTTACCATGAGGTCAAATATCTTTTTGAGGAGCAACAGTTATTACTAACCTTCTTTCTGCTATTCCTTATTTAGGAAATATATTAGTACAATGGATTTGAGGAGGATTTGCAGTAGATAATGCTACTTTAACTCGATTCTTTACTTTACATTTTATTTTACCTTTTATTATTTTTGCTCTTATAATCATTCATTTACTATTTTTACATCAAAATGGATCAAATAATCCCCTAGAAACTAAAAGTAATATTGATAAAATCCCATTTAACCCTTACTTTACACTTAAAGATTTACTTGGAGGATTTAGAATAATTTTTATTTTAATTTTTTTAAGTTTAAGAAATCCATATTTATTAGGAGATCCTGATAATTTTTCACCTGCTAACCCATTAGTAACTCCAATCCATATTCAACCTGAATGATATTTTTTATTTGCTTATGCAATTTTACGTTCAATCCCTAATAAATTAGGGGGAGTAATTGCTTTAATTTTATCAATTACTATTCTATATTTACTACCTTTTATTAATAATAAAAAATTTAACAGTATACAATTTTACCCTATTAACAAAATATTATTTTGAACTTGATTATCAATTGTAATTTTATTAACCTGAATTGGAGCTCAACCTGTAGAAGATCCTTATATTTTAATAAGACAAATTCTAACAATTTTATATTTTATTTATTATATAATTAATCCTGTAATTGCTAAAATTTGAGATAAAATTATTTTTATATAGTTAATGAACTTGTATAAGTATATATTTTGAAAATATAATAAAGAATATAAATATTCTATTGACTTGTACTAAAAATAATTAACTAAATGAAAAGAGTAAAAATACATATTTTTACTCTTCTAAAAAACAATAAATAATTTAATGAAATAGGGAGATACCTTTTCCATGCTAAATATATTAATTTATCGTATCGGTAACGAGGTAATGTACCACGTACTCATAATCAAAAAAAGAAATGAAAACTAATTTAATAAAAAATATAAATGATAATAAATCACAACCTAAGAATAAAACTACACATACTATTCTTATGAATAAAATATTTCTATATTCAGATAAAAAAATTATTACAAATCCTCCTCTTCTATATTCTACATTAAATCCTGAAACTAATTCAGACTCCCCTTCAGCAAAATCAAAAGGAGTTCGATTAGTCTCAGCTAATCTTGATACTAATCATATTGAACATAAAGGTATCAAAATATAAAAAAATCAAACAAATTCTTGATATTTTATAAAATCAAGTATATTTAAAGATATCACTAAAAATAAAAAAGATATTAAAATTAAAATTAAACTGACCTCATAAGAAATAGTTTGAGCTACTGAACGTAAACTCCCCAATAAAGAATAATTAAAATTTGAAGATCAACCAGCTAGTATAACCCTATACACTCTTAACCTAGAAATACAAATAAAAAATAAAATTGAATAATCAAAACTAATATTAATAGTTAAAAAAGGAATACAAATTCATAAAAATAAAGCAACTAATAAATTAAAAATAGGACAAATATAATATATACTAAAATTAGACATATTAGGAATAATTTGCTCTTTTGTTAATAACTTAATTGCATCCCTAAATGGCTGCATTAACCCTATAAAAAAAACTTTATTAGGACCTTTTCGAATTTGAATATACCCTAATACTTTTCGTTCTAATAATGTTAAAAAAGCTACCCTAATTAAAACACTAATAATTAAAATTAAAGTAGAAATCAAACTTAAAATTAAATCAAAAAATATCATTGTATTATTTGTAATATAACTACATATATAAATTCTAAATTTATTGCACTAATCTGCCAAAATAATTACAATTATTCTTACTTAATAATTATTATATATAAATGGTCCTTTCGTACTAAAATATATTTTAATTTTTAAAGATAGAAACCAACCTGGCTTACACCGGTTTAAACTCAGATCATGTAAAATTTTAAAAGTCGAACAGACTTAATATTTTAGCTTCTACACCAAATATAAATTTTAATCCAACATCGAGGTCGCAATCCTTATTTTCAATATGAACTCTCAAATAAAATTACGCTGTTATCCCTAAGGTAATTTTTTCTTATAATCAGAATAACTGGATCAAATGTTTATTAATCAATAGTATAAATTAAAAAAAGTTTATTAAATTTTTAAATCACCCCAATTAAATAAAATTAATATTAGTAATTTTTAATTCTTTAATTAATATATATATATATTTTATAAAACTCTATAGGGTCTTCTCGTCTTTTAAATAAATTTAAGCTTTTTAACTTAAAAATAAAATTCAATTATAATTAATTAGAGACAGTTATTTTCTCATCCAACCCTTCATTCCAGCTTTCATTTAAAAAACTAATGATTATGCTACCTTAGCACGGTCAAAATACCGCGGCCATTTAAAAATTTTCAGTGGGCAGGCTAGACCTTAAATTTATTTACAAAAGGACATGTTTTTATTAAACAGGTGAAAAATTATTTGCCGAATTCCTTTAATTAACCTAAAATTTTTATTTAATTATAAATTAAAATATACTAATTTCATCATTATTACTAATTCTATTTAATTAAAAACTATATTTTAATAAAATATTTATAAGAAAAATAAATTTTATAACTTTTAAAATAAATTATAACATACTTTTTTCATAAAAATTTTTATTCCTAGAATATTTAACTATTTAAATCTTAATAAAATTTTATTTTTAAGCTCATCCCTAAAAATATTTACTATTATTAATATAATATTAAAAATTAAACATTATATTTATAATAATAAAATTAAATTTTTTTCATATAAAACTAGATATATTTAAAAACGAATAACATTTCATTACAAAAAATTAATTAAAAATATTTATTTAACAATAAATTTAATAAATTTTTAACTCTTTTAAATTCGAGAATAATAAATTCTTAATTAATTTTTAATAAACCCTGATACACAAGGTACAATAAATAAAATTTTCTTTTTCTCAATCAAAAAATTTCTTTTACAATACTATTAACTATAATAAATTTAATTTTTTCAATTAATATTAATATAACAAATTATTACTTTATTTAACAATAACTAAAACTTAAAAATTATTAATAATTCTTAATTTCAAATTAAATTGAATTAACAACTACCTTTTTAATGTAACTAAAATGCTAATAAAGCTTTAATCTGAATCTAGATTCACTTTCCAGTAAATCTACTTTGTTACGACTTATTTCATATTATATGAAAGCGACGGGCAATATGTACATATTTTAGAGCTAATAATCATTTTGATTAATTAAACAAAATTACTTTCAAATCCACATTCAAAAAATTATAATAATTTTTATCTTCAAAGACATTTATTGTAACCCATTTTAACTTTAATATAAACTACACCTTGATCTGATATAATTTTTAATGAAAAATTTAAAATATTAAAATTCTATAAAAATATTTTATTACGACGATATATAAATTAATAAATAAAGTAAATTAAATCGTGGATTATCATTTACAAAACAGGTTCCTCTGAATAGACTAAAATACCGCCAAATTCTTTAATTTTGAAGAATATAACTAATACTAATCTAATATTTTTATACATTTTTAATAATAGGGTATCTAATCCTAGTCTCACATTAAAATTTTTTATCATTATTATATTATTAAATTTTATCTTAAATATAAAATTCCACCTTATAAATTTATTTTTTAAATTTTTAATACAAAATTTAATACAATTAATTAACAATAAATTATATAATTTGTATAACAGCAACTGCTGGCACAAATTAAGTTTATATTCTTTATAATTTCTAATTCTTAATTACTTAAATAATTAAAATTAATTACTACTAATAATTCTTTAAAAAAATTTATATAAAATTAAATATAAAACTTATTTTTTAAACTAAAATCCAATTTTTGTTTATCTTAAAAAATATGTAAACACCTAATGAACTAGCTCCGCATCCTCAAATAAATTCAATGAAACCTCTCATAGTTATTTAGCTATTTCAAGCAATAATTTTCATCGAATTAAATGGAAACTTTTTTTTAGTTCCTCAAAAATTTATAATACCTTTAATTAATTATCCCTAATAATTAAAACACCATAAATTTATTTTTAATATTTTAAAAATTTTAAATTAGCTATCCCTATTAATTTAAATATTTTAAACCATTAATTATACTTATTTTATAAATTTATTTTAATTAAATTAACTATCCCTAATAATTTAATTTATTATTAAATTTACTTTAAATTTTCATTAATAAATTATAATAATTAACTATCCCTAATAATTTATTACATCTATCATAAAAATTTATATTTTTAAATACTTTATTGGATTATTTTAATTATAATTTAGTTAAAATTAAATTTATTAACAATAAAGGTTAACTATGAGAGTTTTTATTTAATTTATATTTTTTTTTTAAATTTCTCAAATTTTGTAAAATGAAGAATATAAGGTTTTTTTTTATTTTTAAACAAAAACTTTTATATAAACATCATTTAATTATTATAATTTAATTTTCTTTAGTAATTTTTAATTTTTATATAAAAATTAAAATATTAATATATATATAAATATTCAATTTTATCTCAAATTTTTATATAAAATTAAAATATAAATTAAATGAAAATTTAATTTTAATTAAGTTTTTATATCTAATAAAAACTTAAAAATTACTAATAAATAGGTTTTTTTTTTTTTTCGTTAATTTTGATTACTATATAAAAGTTATATTTATTAATATTAATATAAATATTTATTATATATATATAATTATTAATTTATTATAAAAAATATATTATTAAAAATAAATAATATTAATAATATATTTATAAATTAATTTATATATATATACCTATATATTAATAAATAATAATAGAATTATATACATATATATATTATTAATTAATCTAATATATAATTAATATTTATATTAAACTATAATATATTTCTTTCTCTAATTAGAGATCTTTATAGTATACCTTTATCATTTATATATTTATCAATATTATTAATAGATATATTACAAATAACATTAAATATATATATATTATTATTATTAAATTTTTAATAATATATATTTATTTATTATAATTAAAACTTATTAATATATATAAAAAAATTATATATTAATATTTTACTATATATATTAATTAATATAACTTTTATTAATAAGAAGTAAATTTTGGATCTATTTCCAGATAAAAATGGGCAATCACACCAATTTCATTAAGTTAATCTTTTTTTATGAAAAAATGACCCCTCAAATTTTGAAAAAAATGTGTCAAAAAATGACCCAAAAATACACTTTTTTTAATCTTCAAAACTTAATAACACCCAATATCTTATATTAACATTTGATGTTTATGATTTTTTTGCATATTTGAAAATTAATATAAGGTGCCTGAAAAAAGGACGATCTTGATAGGATCAATTATGTGGCCCCCCCACCCTTATAATTAATAAAATTATGTTTGACAGATTTAAACTATCCTTATTAAAATCAAAATTTAATGTACACCTTATACTAAAACATAAAAAGATAAGCTAATAAAGCTAATGGATTCATACCTCATTTATAAAGGTTATAATCCTTTTCTTTTTAATTTATTTATTTTATAAAATATTATTTTTCATTACAATAATTACCGGAACATTGATTACAATTTCCTCTTATTCCTGATTTAGGATATGACTAGGTTTAGAGATTAATTTAATAAGAATTATCCCACTTTTTAAATCAAATCTAAATTTATATCCTGCTGAAGCTACTCTGAAATACTTTATTACCCAAACATTAGCTTCAATTGTATTACTTTTTTCAATTATTATTTCTTTAAACACTACTGAATTCATTACTCAAAACTATAATTATTGGATTATTTTAATTATAAATTCAGCTTTATTAACAAAAATAGGAGTTGCACCATTCCATAGGTGATTACCTGAAGTAACTGATGGGTTAAATTGAATAAATATTATAATTTTATTAACCTGACAAAAATTAGCACCCATAATTTTAGTTATTTATAATTTTAACATGAATTTGTTTTTCTCAATCATTATTGTTTTATCATCAATTATTGGAGGTATCATAGGACTAAATCAAATTAGCTTACGAAAAATTATAGCTTATTCTTCTATTAATCATATAGCTTGGATATTATCAAGTATATTTAATTCAAAATTAATTTGATTGCTTTATTTCTTGACATATTTCATTATTTCAGTAAATATCATAATAATTTTTCATTATTTTAATATGTACTATTTATCCCAATTAATGAATATTTTAAACCAAAATAAATTAACAAAAATTTTATTTATGATAAATTTCTTCTCTTTAGGGGGATTACCTCCATTCTTAGGTTTTCTTCCTAAATGGCTGGTAATTAATTATTTAGTCTTTAGGCAACACTATCTTATTGCCTATGTGTTAATTATTTTTACATTAATTACCCTATTCTTCTACATACGAATTTGTTTTTCAACATTAACTTTATTATCTAGAGAAACTTTGATCAAATCTTTTAATATAAAAAACTTCTGGTTAATCTTTCTTAATGTAATTTCATTAATGAAAATCATTATTTGTACAAATTTATTTAATTTTCTTTAAGGATTTAAGTTAAAGTTAAACTTTTAACCTTCAAAGTTAAGAATAGATGAGGTCTAAGCCTTAAAAGTTTCCTTTTCCATTAAATTTGCAATTTAATATCATTATTGAATATAAGGCTTGGTGAAAGAATTTGATTCGTACATAAATTTACAGTTTATTGCTTATAACTCAGCCATTTCACCGAATAAATGGCTGTTTTCAACAAATCATAAAGACATTGGAACATTATATTTTATTTTTGGAATCTGATCAGGTATAATTGGAACATCTCTTAGTTTAATAATTCGTACAGAATTAGGGAATCCAGGATCTTTAATTGGTAATGATCAAATTTTTAATGTAATTGTAACTGCTCATGCTTTCATTATAATTTTTTTTATAGTAATACCAATTATAATTGGAGGATTTGGAAATTGACTTGTTCCTCTAATATTAGGAGCTCCTGATATAGCTTTTTCACGAATAAATAATATAAGATTTTGACTTCTCCCCCCTTCATTATTTCTTCTTTTAATAAGAAGAATTGTAGAAAATGGAGCAGGAACAGGATGAACGGTCTATCCCCCGTTATCATCCAATATTGCTCATAGAGGTTCCTCTGTAGATCTAGCTATTTTTAGTTTACATTTAGCTGGTATCTCTTCTATTTTAGGTGCAATTAATTTTATCTCAACTATTATTAATATGCACCCCGAAGGAATAAAATTAGACCGAATGCCTTTATTTATTTGATCAGTACTAATTACTACTATTCTTCTATTGCTATCTCTACCAGTTTTAGCGGGTGCAATTACAATACTATTAACTGATCGAAATTTAAATACTTCTTTTTTTGATCCTGCTGGAGGAGGAGATCCTATTTTATATCAACATTTATTTTGATTTTTTGGACACCCTGAAGTATATATTTTAATTCTTCCAGGATTTGGAATAATTTCCCATATTGTAAGACAAGAAAGAAGAAAAAAAGAATCTTTTGGTACATTAGGAATAATTTATGCTATAATAGCAATTGGACTACTTGGTTTTATTGTTTGAGCACATCATATATTTACAGTAGGTATAGATGTTGATACTCGAGCCTACTTTACATCTGCTACAATAATTATTGCTATTCCAACAGGAATTAAAGTATTTAGTTGACTAGCTACACTACATGGATCAATTATTAATTATAAACCAACTACCTTATGAATTTTAGGTTTTATTTTTTTATTCACTATTGGAGGTTTAACAGGTGTAGTACTAGCTAATTCTTCTATTGATATTGTTTTACATGATACTTATTATGTAGTTGCTCATTTTCACTATGTTTTATCTATAGGGGCTGTCTTTGCTATTATAGCAGGTATCATTCAATGATTTCCATTATTTACAGGATTAACATTAAATGATTTTTATTTAAAAATCCATTTTTTCATTATATTTATTGGTGTTAACATTACCTTTTTTCCTCAACATTTTTTAGGATTGATAGGAATACCTCGACGATATTCAGACAATCCTGATATTTTTATATTGTGAAATATTATTTCTTCTATTGGTTCATTAATTTCAATAATTGGTATTATATTTTTACTTTATATTTTTTGAGAAAGTTTCTCAGTTCAACGAAAAAGTTTATCTTCATTAAGAATAACTTCATCAATTGAATGATTACAATTTTATCCCCCTAATGAACATAGGTATTCTGAACTACCTATACTAACTGCTTAGTTCTAATATGGCAGATTAGTGCGCTGGATTTAAACCCCAAATATAAAACTTAGATTTTTTTTAGAAATTTCAACCTGAAAAAATTTTATACTTCAAGATAGAAATTCTCCTTTAATAGAACAATTATGTTATTTTCATGATCATACCCTTATAATTTTAATTATTATTACAGTTTTAGTTGGTCAACTTATAATTACTTTATTTTTTAATAAATTTTCCCATCGATTTTTACTTGAAGGTCAATTAATTGAAATTATTTGAACAATTTTACCTACTATTACTTTAGTTTTTATTGCAATTCCTTCATTACGATTAATTTACATTTTAGATGAAATTAATAATCCAATAATTACAATTAAAACTATTGGACATCAATGATACTGATCTTATGAATATTCTGATTTTAAAAACATTGAATTTGATTCATATATAATCCCAATTAATGAATTAAAATCTTTTAACTTTCGTCTATTAGATGTAGATAATCGAGTTATTGCACCTTTTGAATCTAATATTCGAATGTTAGTAACAGCTGCAGATGTAATTCATTCTTGAACAATTCCTTCATTAGGTGTTAAAATTGATGCTACTCCAGGTCGACTAAATCAAATTAATTTTACTCTTAATCAATCAGGCTTATTTTTTGGACAATGTTCAGAAATTTGTGGAGCTAACCATAGATTTATACCAATTGTTTTAGAAAGAATTAGACCGAATGCCTTTTCAAAATGAATTTACTTGATAACTAAACTATCATTGAATGGCTGACTGTAAGCAATGGAATTTTAAACCATTTTAAACATTTTAAATTTTATTTAATTATTATTAATTTTCAAATTTTCAAATTTTAGTATCAAATCTATTAATGTTAGGTTTAATTACTTGCTCGTATACGTCATTACATGCAATTTCATATATAAAACTATCCGTATCAGTATATAATAACTTACAACTCTCATTAAACTGTGGTAACATAAAATCATAATGAAAATTGTACATACATGTTTTTGAAATATCTAAAATAGCCATTCCTATGTAAACAGGTTTATTAAAATATAGTTCAGTCTTTCTTAATTCGATAGCCATTAATTAATTCCTCATCGAATATAGTTCTACTAGTAAAGTTTGGACTTGAAATTAAATTTTTTGCACCATATCTACCTTCCCAATGATTAACTAATTTAACAATACGATGTTTCCTAATATTTTCGGTGGTTTTTCTGTATATAGCATTTACTTTTAATTTAAAATGATCTTTTTCAAAAGCATTTTTTGCTTTTGCTCTAAAACTTGTATTCAAATCGATATATGGTTTCAACTATGCTGATAGTGAAAATTTAAAAATTCTGTAAATCTTGGTGATTTTTAATCCATATGCTACATACTGTTTTAAATCACGATAATGAATTACACAATTATTTTTATCATATAGTGTTGTTAA
This sequence comes from Hermaeophaga mercurialis, assembly GCA_951812935.1. Lineage (NCBI taxonomy): Eukaryota > Metazoa > Arthropoda > Insecta > Coleoptera > Chrysomelidae > Hermaeophaga > Hermaeophaga mercurialis. Next base: position 192,211 of record CATOTN010000002.1, read on the forward strand.
TAGTTTTGGTAATTTTGAACCTTGTGGTATTCTATGTTCAGCACAAAATGGAAAATCTTTATGTAAATCGTGAATCTCATATGGATACTTTAGTTCAACTTCTAAAAAATATCCCTCTGGTGCATCATCAGGAATATCGGTAACATCTATATTGTTATCTACCCACTGGAAATTTCCATATGGGAGTGGTTGGGACATTGCATAACCATATAAATTATTGATATCTAGATATAATAAATACTTAGCAGGTTTCATCTTATCATATCCTATCATATATTTATTGTTTGCTTCAGAATATCGACAACAACATTGACTGATCCCACCTCGTATTGCGCTTTTAATAAACAATATCATATCCACATCACATAATAGTTCTAATTCACAGTTTGTATATTTTAGCATACAGTCCCAAGAATATCCGGATACTGTATAATACCAAGCTGAATCTAACCCGCTAGTGGAATATCCAATAGTTCTAAAATTTTCAAATACGTCTGATAATAGCATTATATCAGTTTTCAAATATAAATCCGAGTATTGACCAAGATTTTGAATATTAAAAGCTTTCCATACTATTTGTGCATGAATATATCGTTCCTCACTGACTTCTTCATCACTTAATTTATTATAAAAATGCGCTGATGCAGGTAACTTTTTTTCCTTTAGTTTTTCCAAATCATCAATATAATCGTAACAAAATACACCTTTTTGTGTAAGTAGTTTTAATTGTTCATCACTATAACCTCTGAATTCACTTTTTTGTATTATCTAAGTGAATCTATAAATCTAAATATAATATTATTAGACATATGATTCGTAAATGAAATATACTTTTCATTATTTATAGGTAAAAATGTAATTTTACCTAATTTTGCAAGGTCACTTATTATAAAGTGACTATCATATCCACTTAGGTTGTGAAAAATTATGGGAACGCAAAAACTTTTTCTAAAATTTAAATTACAATGTTCATGAGCAAAGCCTCTAAAATTGCCGGTAAAGTGATTATGATCACGAACTATAATATCTTTTTGGGTAAATTGGTTTTCACAAATATGAGATGCAGTAGCATTTATTGTTGATATGTTTTGGTTCATGGGAACTATATATTTAAATTTAGAATAAATCATTTGTGAACATGTTTCCATTTCTTTAGCAAACCATTCCATACAATCTATCCCGCGAAAACTTTTAAAAAATGAAAGAGAATTATCATAATCACATTTAACATAATATTCGCAACTATATGCAACATGTTTTTGATATTTCGTTGTTTTTCTAGCATTTTGTTGTACAGGTTGTAACATACATTCGAAATCATCATAAATGACAAACGGCATTCGTTGTTTATGAACAAAATTTTTAAACTTTACAACTTTATCTTTTGGAATGTTAATTTTGAAATCGTTAATGTGTTCACATAATTTTGTATGATATTTTTAATATTTCCTCACTACTAAAATAATTTAAACATCTGTCACATATAATTTTTTTATTTCCAACCTTATTGAGGTGTGAACTTAACAATCTAGATACATTTTTAACATTGACTATAATTGAAAGATCTTACGAGCCTGCCGGCTCCTGGTCGAGAAGTTTTGATCCTATCTGGAATAGATATTTCAATCTTCTGCTCCAAAAGAATGATATTGGAAATGTTAATTAAAGCTAAGGTTTGAGAACGATGCGCAGTACCTAACGCCAACACCACCAGTTTATTTGTCAATTTTTTCAAGGTCAATTCTTCCAACGGAAACCATGTTGCTAATTTATTTAGAACCGGATCTACGTCCCACGTGGATTGATACTTAGGTAAACTGGGCCTTATTTTTGAAGAACCTTTGATGAATCGACTTATCAGCTGATTGTTAGAGATATCTTCACTCGAAATCAATAACAGCGCCGCTCTTGCGGAATTCAGTATACTGTGTCCAATACCACCACTGAATCTGTCTGATTTTTTTTCACTGACACATCAAATGGACCCTGATTATTTTGTTGATTCCAATTCCACCAGAGCTTAAAAGTACTGTTATAATTTTTAAGCGTTGATTCTGTTAATGAGGCAATTAAAACGTCGATCGCTTCTTGTGCCTTTTGACATCAACACCTTGCTGATAATTTGGCGGCAACCAGGGTAAGCTTCGTTGCTAGTAGATGTTGACGCGTTCTGCAAGGGGAAACCAAAATATTAGGATCAACTTCGAAACAGATCCAATCTCCTACTGATAATCTTTTAAAGGCTGGGAACCAAACTTGAGTCGGCCAGTGAGGTACAACTAGAACACCTTCTGCCCTGTCATCTCTAATTTTCTTAATTACTTTCGTAATTATTGAGAAAGGAGGAAAGGCATAAAACATCCAATTAGACCAACAGATTATAAATGCATCAAAAGCAAAAGCTCCAGGATCTCTTCCCCAAGAACAATATTTAACGCACTTAGTATTTATTCGCAAGGCGAAGTTCCCAAACTTCTTCATAATTTTTTTAAATGCATACTCTGCAAGCTCCCACTCAGTATCCGAATTATCAATACGTGATGAATGATCCGCTTCGACATTTTCCTTTGAAGGAATGTACGAAGCATAAACCCATAACTGACGAACTTCACACCAATTCCACAACTCACAAGCTAATTTATGAAGTGTAGAAAAACGGACACCTCCCATCCTATTGATGTAAGCCAACGTCGTAGTATTGTCGACCATAAGTAAAACATCTGCATTCCTTAAATCAGCTGCGAAGCATTTTAAAGCTAATAAAGCCGCTTTAAGCTCTAAATGATTTATATGAAGATCTCTCTCCTCTTTATTCCATAGTCCATTGGCGGTCTCATCATTACAAAAAGCTCCCCATCCTGACATTGAAGAATCTGAATAAATCTTCCTTACATATTGACTATTCCTCACTTTCTTACTAGCCTTTGGCAAGACCTTCAGCCACCAATCCCAGTCTTTCAATGTAAATTTTGGTACAGACATGAACGCATCAAAACAACCCTTATTTTTATGTCTTTGCTATTTCAAATAATCTACAATGTAACAAACTATACTCGACTGCAAGACAACAAGCAACCACCGATCCAATAATTTTTGCAAAATCACGAATTTTTAATTTCTTTTTTGCTTTAAGATCTTCAATCTGCTTTCATACCGCAATCCTTTCCTCCTGAGGAAGTTCAACTCTCATTGTGGTTGAATCTAAAATGAAACCTAAATATTTACATCTATTTTTAGGTATCAATTTGGACTTATCACGGTTAATAATAAATCCAAAAATCTCAAGCAGCTCGATGGTCTGAGACAGATTCTCACTGCATTCTTCAATTGAGCCGCCTAAACACAATAAGTCATCTAAATAAACCACTGAAAGCCAACCTTTCAAACGTAGATAATTAATTACTGGTTTCATTAATTTTGTAAATGTCAATGGTCACGTACATAACCCAAAAGGTAAACAAACAAACTCGTAGATCTTTCCATTAAAAATAAATCTCAGGAATTTACGATGTGATTTCCACACTGAAATTAGGAAATAAGCATCTTTTAAATCGATCGTGCCCATGAAAATGTTCCGTATCGATAAAGGTATTCAACCCTTTTAAATTCAAAATGAATCTCTGCTTACCATCTGGCTTAGGAACTAAGAAAAAAGGTGAAAGAAACTGATCAGGAACTTCCTGAGTCTCCACAATCGCACCTATTGAAAGCATTCGATCAATTTCTGATTTGATTCTTGATCGGACCATATTCTAGATGATGGAGGGTGAGACTGTACAGGAATTGACTCAAACAGTATTTTATACCCTTTGACTGTTTGAATGACAAACTTGTCCTCACTGATCGACTCCCAAACCTTTACAAAATGTTTTAGGCGACCCGCAAAAGTACTTACATTTTGCTGGGAGACGAATGGTTCTGAGAACGTTGACCCTGCTGCCGATATTGATTCGACTTCGGGTAAGATGATTGCTTTTGCGAGTATCTGGAAGTCAGTGTCTTCTTTGCTGCTGCTGTTACTTTCCCGCTCGCTGGAACCACTGACTTCTTTTGACCCAACGAGCTCCTCGCATTTAAATGTACTGGTATTGTGAACGTCTTTTTAAACGGAGCTGACTTCATCTCCTCGCCTACTTTACCAATGGCCTTGATCTCCTTAACTTTATCCACCAACTTGTCACCAAACAAATAGTTATCTGTAACTCTTTTCTCAAGCGCCGTTGCCCATTGCTTGGATAAAGTTGGCAAAATACAAGCTTTACGGGCGACGGTTTGAGACCTGTGAATCTCAATCAATAGTTTTGCAGCGTCCCAGACCTGCTCCAAATTTTTGATATGATCTGGATCCTTTAGAGATGCTAGTGATTCAATCACTGAGGCCAATGCAGCAAAAGCAGATCCCGCTAACGTCTGAGTAGTACCAAAATAATTGTCTTTCTTTAAGGCTGATTCTTTTAAATTTACCGCCACCTCGTCATTTAAAATTGGCGGTTCGAATGACAATTTACCCTTCCTAGGGTGTTTTTTCAACAAGGACTCTTTAACTTCTTTAGATAAACCATCCGACAAATATTTCTTCCAACGGATTGCGACGCTCCTTTCTGAATCGCTGCTCCATCTGTAGATGTTATAACACAATCAGTCATCTGTTTATTTTATTAATGTCAATAAAAAGAGACAAGGTTAGATTAATGACATTGCTCCTATTTTATATCTCGGACAAAACAGGACAATGCAATTACAAAATAAAGTTTGATTAATTGAGTAATATTTTACCTCACGGATAAAACAACCCATTTATATAAACAGATGTTAATGTTATAATTTTTTTATCACAACTAGCCTCACGGGCATGAATGCGTAAATGTATTAAAGAAAAAATGATAGCATCTCGTACTAGCATTTGACTATTTACAATTACCTTCATCGCTTGACTCATTTCTCTGAAGAGTCACTGCTTCTGGATCATTTTGTGCCGAAGTAAGTTCCCGCATCATAGCGAGTCCCGACATAATGTCCCCCATCCTGTCTTCTAATTTTCGGAGTCTTTTAGATGTCCTCTCGTTAGAATGATCCCTGCTTTTAGATCTCTTATGATGACCCATTATTTACTAATTGCACTGACGTGTGATCTGTATGACACAAAAGATATCGATGAGGTAACAGTTGCAAGTCAGCGTAACGGTAACCAGGAGACGCTACTTTTTTCTTTTGTTTTTTAGCTCTGAACTTGTGGTCGAAGATATAAGAGTAGTGACACTACCTTCGTAATCTCGAAGTGCGAGACACGAAGGATAATGAGGATATGATGTAGTGCGATTATATTGATTGTAGACAATGGGTTGAAGTCATTCTAATAAACAATATGAAAAAGATAAATACAAGGTAAGCAATTAAAAAGTGTAACTGTGATACTATTAAAATCAAAATCAAATCATCGATTAACCTAGATTTCATTATTTTCATTGGAAGAGGATCCTTTCAATAAGTTACAATTGTTTTAGTTCATACTATGAAGATGATGATGAATGTGCGTATTGATAAATAATATTATTATTCTCGTATATGTTTTCTAGAATAAAACTTATATTCAACAAATAATTTAATTTTTTTCCTTGTTTTTACTTATTAAAAGAATATATAACCTGAGAACAATAAAGGTCACTTTGATTAGGATATTTGAAGGAAAAAGTGGCATATAAAACTAACGTCCTTTTTGACGTCTTTGAAAATTTTAATATAGAAATCAATTATTCCAGATAACGATGTATGATGTTAATAAAACTTAAGGAATAGTTAAAAAAATATTCGAAAAACTTTACTTAAATTTTTATTTTAATAATCATCAGTAGTGATACAAGGCGGATTCTGGCTCAATTTGACCTTGAAAATGGCCTTTAAAGTGACCTTGGTGGTTTTGGAAAAGTTTCCTCGGAAAATGGCTTTGGAAAATTTTCTTTACCACCGCCCCCGGCCTTGAAATGGGCCTTGAAAGTGGCCTTGATGCTTGTGGAAGAGCAGCCTTTGTAAAATGGCATTGGAAAATATCCACCGCCGCCGCCCCCGGCCTTGAAAATAGCCTTAAAAGTGGCCTAGATGGTTTTAAAAAATGTGTTCTTGGAAAATGGTCCACCCCGAGGACCTTGGAAGAGCCGCCTCTAAAAAGTGGCCTCTAAAAAAGTTGCTTTTGAGGCCCACCCCCCAGAAAATTATTCCAGCGAGCGTCACCGCTGACGCCGGCACTGTGGAGTCCAGCGCAGACACTTTTAATTGCTGCATAGGCAACCCTGTTTACGTTGTAGCGTAATGATGGTTGCCATGCATGCATCCATAATTAAACAAACCAATAATAAGAGATTTTTTTATTCAATATAATACAAATAGAAACGTATTGCCATTTTTAATCACAAATCCACCTTCTTCTTTTTCTAGTTCAATCAATTCGGCTTGAGGAAAATCGCCGCCGCCCATCATTTTCTCCACACTGCTTTTAAATGACTGCAATAATTCAAAAAAAAAAAAATTAAAATTAAAATAAAAAAAAACTTACTGATTTAGCGGCTGAGGCAGCAGCAGCAGCATCGCCGCCGGAGACGGTTTCCAGCGGCGGCGGCGGTGGCTGCGTCGTCGTCGGAATCACTGTGGAATCGCTCATGTTTTTGAACTAGGTGTGCTGACGACGGATGCTCGCGCGCGCGACCGACTCAGCCGCCGTTGAAACCGGGGTCCGCGCGCGCACGCTGCCGCCGGCCACCGCTGCTCTCAGCTGGAATCCGCGCGCCGCCGGCCACCGCTGCTCTCAGCTGGAATCCGCGCGCCGCCGACCACCGATGCTCTCAGCTGGGTCCGCGCGCCGCCGGCCACCGCTGCTCTCAGCTGGGTCCGCGCGCCGCCGGCCACCGCTGCTCTCAGCTGGGTCCGCGCGCCGCCGGCCACCGCTGCTCTCAGCTGGGTCCGCGCGCCGCCGGCCGCCTCAACCTCACGACGATGCTCTCAGCTGGGAGGGGGTGTGGTCCGCGAGCGCGCGTGTCGCCCGCCTTTGAGGCTGCGACGACCTTCATGAGTTCGAGAGCGCCTGCTATCGAAGTCGCGGCGGAGATAACTCATTCATATTTATAATGTTAGAGATGGGACTCAACAACAAGGTTGTTATACCTCAATATTAGATTATTAAAAAAAAAAATAGCGACATATTGAGCAGCAGCAGCAGCAGCAGCAGCTACTAAAGCTCAAAATATTGGTTAAGAATATTTTTTAAATCGAGGTTATTTTAAATCCCCTCTCTCCTTTATCTTCATGCATATATAGAAGTTTTATAGATATGCAAAGTCAGTTGAAAAATAAAAAAATGGCAACTAGTAGTGAAACAAAAGTGAATAATCTTAAAAATCTCTTGCGAGACTTATCATGGCATTTGTTTAAGCAAGAAAGAATTTACGAACGTGAAAGTGTATATGGTATGGGTCGAATGTATACAGAAGAGGAATGTCAAATATTAACTGCTCGATATCGTAAAGGATCTCAAGTCATGAACGATTACGTAGATGGAATTATTTGTATATGCTGCTTGATAAATATACTTAAAAAGTTAGAGTTTGAAGGGTATCTACGCAGAATGAAGAAATATTTACCCTCATATCTTATCGATGATGTGGATAATGATGACATTCTAGTAGACGAAGAAGAAGAAGAAGAAGAAGAAGAAAATATGAAATATACTACTTTATAAAATATTGTTTTAATAAAAAACGTAATTCTTAATAAGCATTTTTTTTATTCATAAAAAGATATTATTTTTGACAGTAAAGTTTTTAATTGTTCTTTTAAGCTGTCTTCAGGACATGGAATACCAAAGAGATTCCAATTAAAGGGACCTGCTGCAACAACTTTTCGTGTATATTCACTAAATTTATAGTAAGTATCTTGTTGAAAAAAGTAAATGTAACCATCTGTAAATCTAAACGCTGACGTAATACCGGGTGGAAGCCCAGGAAATTTATCTGTTATTCGTCCACGATTACGTATTTCTTGAGGTGTTTCCAGAAACTCAATGTATGAAGTGTTATCGTAAAATATAAAAATGCTTCCACTATTTGTTTGAAATATAGCATTTATTAGAACGTCTTTAGATAATGGTAAAATAAAATCATGTTGAATATGCAATTCTGGGAACGAGGCTGCATAACATCTTCCATTAGCATAGGTAATCAGATCTCCTACAGCATTTTGAAAAATGTGAGTTATAGTAGATGTTTTTATTTCTTTAGGAAGATATGATTCAATTAAATCAAAATGTTGTGGTATTCGCATATCATTAAGATCAATTTTCCATAACTTACGACCGCTTCCAATATATAAACGATAATTGGGAAACGATGCGGTGCTAGCGAGAAAGATAAAATCAGGTGATTTAAGGCTACATAAATTATCTGAAGTAGGTAGAGGTGGTGGGGGTGTTGTAGTACTGGTAGTAGTAGTAGTAGTAGTAGTAGTAGTAGGGTTAATTGGCAGATAACGACGTGTTGGTATAGGGCCATAAAGTGCTTCAAGAGCCATTTTATCGTCTTCATGTAATGAGGATATATCGCTTTGATACCATGGATACATTATAGCATTTTCAATGCCACTATGACCCAAACCTAATGTATGACCTATCTCATGAACTAAAACTGCCAATAAACTGTTTTCGTTATCCGGAACATTCGTGATATTCAAGCTAAAATTCCAATTTTCATCAGAATCAAGATGAACCTCAATGCAATTGCTGTCGTCCCTTGGATAATAGGCATGACCCAAAACTTTTCCAGGTCCATCAAAATTCTGTGGACATTCAGCTTTACCCGAACAACTTGTTCGAAAACTATGACGTTTATTTCCGAGGGTTATGGTAATATCCGGTTTTGGCATAGCTATTTTAACATTGGTAAATGTAAACTTTGAATCTTTAGCCCAAATTTCGAAAGCTTTTGCGGCTACTGTAATGTACTTTCTTGATACTGATGGAAAATGCCATTTTAAATTAGTTTTATTCCATTTTCCGTGTACCGTATATGCATCAACATATCCAATATTTTCATCATAATTAGAACATCTTGGTCGCTTCATTAATCGAACAGTTTCATCATTTAAGGTACCATCAACAGGTAAATTAAATTTTTCTTGAAACTCGATTAAATACGATTCGAAATTTTCTAAACTATTATTATTACTAACAGAGGTTATGTAACCATATTGTTTTAGAAAAGAAATAGCATCTTCTTGATTTATATGTTCACAATGAATTACCAATAATATTGAGAGCAACAACGACACGACTATCTTTATCGACATATCGAATGAGAATGAGAGGTATAAAAGAAAAGACGATTTATTTATATAAAATTTATTCTACAGTAAATCCTTGTAAGGCATTTATAAATTTATGTTTATAAAAATAAATAAATTCTCTGAGAGCATTAGCCAATAATGGATCAGTCAAGTTTAATATATTTTTTAATATATTCTTCCAAACTTCTTCTTCTTCTTCTTCTTCTTCATAGTCTTCAAAATACGGTTTGATTATGTTTAATACTTGAAAGTAGTAATTGTTTTAATTAACATTATTCAATTCTTCAATGTAATAGCACAACAAATTTTCATCTATATCAATCAAATAATAAACTTGGTCTTTTGTCAATTCGATACAAACGTTTTTTTTATTTATACTTAGAAATTTTGTATCATCCATTATATATTGAGTTACTTTACAATTTCTTCCACATAGATTTTCAACAGAATCATATTCATCAGGAAATTGAGGAAGTGAGTCATCGAAAAAATTTTTAAGCAAAACTTTCAACATTGACATAAGATCTAACCATTCGAATGTATCAAAAGACATTTGCTGATGAGGTCGAAAGGGTTGACTTAAAACAATTGCAGGTTCAAATTTTCTCGCAGGACTAAGACCGCTTCCTACTGTCGCTGTTCCAGTCGAATACTCTTTATACAACAGTAAAGTATGCTCAAAATCGATTGCGTTTTCACACATTTTTTTGGAGACTTGATCAATTTGTTTATAATAATCACTATCCATTTGTTTATCGCTATAAGAACTTTCTGAAGTACATCCGGAGGATGATGATGAACTATACGTTGAAAACATTTTATACAACTGACTGAGATGTATTGTTAATCTTGTTATTTAAGCGAATCCTTATCTATCCAACTGTTATGCGTAATGTCAAACCCCAACCACTTGACATAAAGTTTTCTACCTTTTCGCTTCAACACTTTTTCAACGAGATAAATGTCAGGATTTTTAACCTTTTGTAATTCTTCTTCGTAAAAAGCTCCGATGATTGGTTGACCACGCATATCTTCCAACAAATATGTAACGGGATTGGTTATTTTAACTTTAATGATTTTAAAATGTTCAGTAGACCAATTTGGTGTGTAACCTTTCTCAAACACATGCTTTGCTTTGCTTATGCGTACAACATCACCGACTTGTAATTTTCGCGGTCCGGCAATTTTCAGATATGAATATCTTTTCGTTAAAAGAATCTTTTCATTAGTCTTGTTCACATCCTTTGGTTTAAGTTTCGTTTTGCTATGTTTCGTATTATTATATTCTTGAGTTAACTTGGGTAAATAATCAATCCATTTATAGGTTCCGTTTAAACTGAAATACTTGTATAATTTTTCTTTTAAAGTACGTATTACCCGTTCTGCTATAGAGGCCTTTTTAACACTAAACGTATTATAATGATTAATGGAATACTTTTTTATTAAATTTTTAAATTTTGCGTTAAAAAATTCCGTACCTTGATCGGTTTGTAAATTTTTCGGACGACGCTGGCGATGTTTCGTATGCGATAAAATGTCTTCGAATGCTTTGGTAATTTCTTCACCGGTTTTCGTTTTTAGCGGTCTTGTCCATAGAAATTTTGAAAAACAATCAATGACAACCATAATCATTTTAAAACCTTTGTTTTGCGGTGCATAGCGACTCATTTCAGCTAAATCCATTTGCCATAAATCATCTAGTCCTTTGATGACGGTACGTCGTCTCGGATAATTTTTTCGTGCATATTTATGAAGTTCATTAACAAGTTGAATCTTTTCTGGTGACGTAACCACCGACGCGATTGGCATGATAATAAATAGACTGATTTATAATTTTACTATTTATGGTGTAGGCGTAAAAGTAGTTCTTGATACCGCAATTAATTTGATAATTTGCTCTTGATTCTTCTTTACATTTTGTTCAAGGTTTTTAATATTTTTTCTAATCTCTGAATAATTATCAACAAGGTTATTTCTAAGAAATAACTTAAGCTCTATTGATAATTTATTATTTGCGTTTTCAATACTTTTTTGCAAAGAATCGTCAACGTACTTTTTTGTCACCCAATCTGTAGTTTGTTGTTCTTGTTTCGAAATAAACTGCATATTTTCATTAATATTATTTTGCATATCTACCATAGCATCAGACATATTTTTAACGTTCTCCAATATTCGATCTATTGATTTTGAAAGGTTTGTTATCATAGAATCGACATACTTTTTGTTTGCGGCATCTTCATCAATTGTTGGTCCCTTAACGTTGCATAACTTTAAATGTTCAATATCTAAATTGCCATCAGAGGTGTGCGGTAATCGTACAATAGATGGTTTGAATGCAAATGCACGCGAACGTGAATGACGTCCGAATTTATCAACACTCATCATTGAAATGACATTCGTGTGGATGTGCAAACTTATTTTATCATATTAGCCTCCCTCAATTCATTCATTATGGCAACAATCTCATTGTTATGCGAAATATTTCCTGCCTCTTTAGATGCGATAAGCAGTCTCAATCTAGTAATAAGCTCTCGGGGATTGTCCCAATAAATATATTCTATAGGTGCATTATTATATTCTAAATGCATTCCTTTACCTTCTTTCGGTGATGAAGAGGCGAAATGTTGAACTAAACTTGAGAGACTGGATTTTTTACTTTTTTCTACGGTTTTAATCAAAGGTTTTATAATGTTATACCATTTTATACTGTTATCTCCTTTTAAATGTCCTCTACTATTCAAGTGCGCACCCGTATGTTCTAATATGGTTTTATAGTTTACGAGATCATCGGGAGCGTACGATGGATCGGAATAAAATATTAATTGATAAAGTCCTGGCGTTCCTTTCACATATCCTCCCGAAAAGTCTTTCTCCGATAACAACATGATAGCACCGGTTTTAACATCAAAGGAAATTCTTCTATTACCAAGTGTCCAATTATCTTGTTCACTATCATATGTAGGACCATATTTTCTATCAATTTTATCACTATTTGTCCAGTAATCTTTAACGTAAGTATGACTTATTGATGGATACTGATCCAGATATTCATCTATTACATCCTGTGAATATTCGATGGACGGTTCAGTGGAACGTTTCGGTGATAAATTAGGTTCCTCTATTATACTGGGCTCATTAAACTCGGCAACATCTTCTAAATCGAGAAATTTAGTACTAGTAGGATGCGTCTTATATTCTTTTTTAATAAATGATTCATTCTTTACTTGTATGGGGGCGGCAGCAGCAGCAGCACTAGTAGTTTTTTTTAAAGCAATTTCTTTTAACGGATCGGTTATTGGTTTAAAAAGTTTATTGATTGAATCGTCCACATTCGTTCGATTTAATTTCAATGCTAAATATTTTTTTCGTATAGCACGCGTTAGTTCAGCAACTTTTCGTTTATGTGTAGCCACAGCAACTCGATCGTCTGACATCATTCCATACAGTGACGTTTAACACAAATTAACAAATTTTTATATACTTATCGAAACCCATTCGATAGCGACCATTGTTAATGGGAAAATCTTTTACGATAACTACCGTTCCGTACCTATTAATCCAACACTTTGAACATAAGGTTTTAAATTCATTGAAGGTTATGTCTGGGGATACGTGCTCCTCAAATATATGCTTTAGATTAATTTCATCTTGTTTAAATAACACAATCAGATTACAATTATCTCTTATCAATTGTTTCGGGATTTTTGAATATGTTTGACATAAGTAGGCAGCATCAATATCTTTATGTCTACACATGGAATAATATTCGCGAATTTTTTGTTGTTTATCACATGCTACATCATCGAAAATAAAAATGGAGTTTTTTTTGGCTTTAGTGGGACTGATGACTTCATCGTTGTCTTTAAACGGAAAATAACCTATACCCTTTGCTTGAGTCATTACTGTTTGTAATAACTGATACTTTGGTTGGTATAAAGATTTTGAGTATACGTAAACATTTTCAAATTTAGCACCATTGGGATTAAACAACAGGGCTAACATTACATTTGTCTTTCCACAGCCACTCGGGCCGCAGATTATGGCGCGAAACGAGTCGGGCAACAACGGACCATGTTTACTAATACCATTTAACTTTTTGTCTTGAAAATCGTCTAAATTTTCGATCGGTAACGACTGCACTTGTTGAATCACCTTCATCGTCTTATAAATATCGAAGCTGTTACGCTCATTTATTAGTTTCAATGTTTGTGCACGAAGGAGAGGGTGTGTTAAATACATTGATTAATAAATTACCCTTTGAAATCCATTTAAGTGGAGGATACCAATTCTGTGGTCCGGGAACAAAACTACAAAAACGATTGGCACGTGGTGATCCGGGTATTAATCCGCTAGACGCTGCGTGCAAACAACACGACATCGCCTATTCGCAGAACGATTCATTGAACGAACGTCATAAAGCCGATAAAATATTAGAAGAAGAAGCGTGGCGGCGCGTTAAATCAAAGGACGCTAGTCTTGGTGAACGTGGTAACGCTCTACTTGTAACCGGAGTAATGAAAACCAAACGTAAACTTGGTATGGGTTGTTCCTTTAACACTCACGTTGTAAAAATAATTGGAAAATCCATGAAACCTGCCAAGACATTAAAGAAGGCCGTATCGTTGGCTTTAAAAGCAGCCAAAGTGGCAGTTAAACGTGCCGGAGGTAAAAATAACATTAGAATACCTAGAATTATTCCATTTGACTCTAAATCTGGAGGATTTCTTCCTCTCATTCCCTTGTTTGCCGGACTTAGTGCCCTTGGGGCGTTAAGTGGAGGCGCCGCCAGTATAGCTTCTTCCGTCGTAAACGCTCAAAATAAGAAAAAGAAGCTGGAAGAAGAGACACGTCACAATAAAGCGATGGAAGCTATCGGTCATGGATTGTATTTACGAAAGAATAGCAAAGGAGGTTTCGGTCTGTATCTTGAAAATAAAAAAAAAAAAAACCTCAAAAAAAACGTCGACGTCATCATCATCATTAAGGCTACCTAATAGAGCACTATACGATAAAGAATTACTGAAATATGCTAAACTTTATAAAATACCTCATTTTCGAGGTGTTTTCATGCGCGATACTCTACCTAGGAGAGTACGCGCACAACGTGAATGTGGTATCGTAAATTTGGATAGTTGGAAAAATCCCGGAACACACTGGATCGCTAATAGAAAAAAGAACGACAAAGTTGAATATTTTGATTCATTTGGTAATTTGAAGCCGCCTATAGAACTTGTTCGTTATTTAAGTAGTCGTAATCGTCCCGTCAAAATTTACTATAACAACGAACAATATCAAACTTATAATCAAATAAATTGTGGACATTTGTGCTTGAAATTTTTACGTGATGAATTGTCGTAGTCATCATCGTCGTTACCTCGAGGATGCAATTCAAATGATTTTATTGAACGTGAGTGATTTACAGACAGTCTGGTATAGCCTTCCCATTGAGTACAGAATGGAGTTAAAACGGTTTTTACCATGTCAAACGAATTCCAGTCGACATGTATGGTCTGATGTATGTGGTACACAAATGCAATCAAAATGTATATATTGTTTTAAAGAGTTTAAATAAAGAATATATTTAAGTTATTGTATTTATTAAAAATTCGTTAGTCTTCGTTATGTCTCAGTTGTTGCGAGTCAATAGCACCAATCATATTTTTACATTTAAACCTCAAACACCCATCGTTTTGAATCCTGAAAAAGAATATGAGCTAGCGTTGAGATCGTTTCATTCATATAATTCCATACCAAACATTGAAGAGGGTCAAAAATTTTACTACTATGATGCACACAACAAATTAAACGAAATTGCCTTTCCAGCAGGTAGTTATGAAATTTCAGATATTGAGAGATTTATTCGGCATCGAATGGGTTTGGAGAATTCCGTTGATCCAGATCGAGATTTTTCATTGAAGCCTAATAATAATACGCTTAAATGTGAAATTTTCAGCAAATTCTATACCATATCGTTTAAGGAATCTAACAATATTGGACGTACGTTGGGATTTTCCGAAAAAAATCTCGTTCCGGCTCAGATACATTCGTCAGATTTACCCGTCAACATTATAAAAGTCTCAACCGTACGTTTTGATTCTAACATTACGACGGGGGCGTTTGACGGAAACACACCTGCTCATACAATCTACGAATTCTCCGTTAAATCAGATCCTGGATATATAATTGACGAAACGCCTTCAAATCTCTTGTATTTACCAGTCATTCCTCAACGCGAAATTCTTAATATTACCGTACTGGCAGTCGATCAAAACGGTGAACCAGTAAATTTCCGTGGTGAAACAAGTACACTAGTATTGGAACTTAGACCTCAACCTAAATGGTTATAAGCGGTGAAAACACAATTAATTATTAGTATAAGAAGATTCTTTGTTGACAACGTGCCATCCACACCACCACCACCACCATGTCATCGTCATCATCAATAGTTTACAAGAAAAGAAAAGTAGCTGAATCAGCTGAGAAATTACCGATGTTTAATCTATACGGGTCACCCGTAATAGATGAATCAATTCGAAAATGTGAATACAAATACTATGCTCCATATGTAAAATCGTTTAACTGCAATGACATTGTGGAAATTGTTATCAACCAAGTGGATTCGTTCTTTGCTATGTACGATTCGCTATTGGATATTAAGGGAAAATTAATAGTTACCGGAACGGGTGATGTTTCATTAACTCAAAATTTCGGAGCATTTCTATTCGATTCCTGTACATACAGCGAAAGTGGCAAAGAGATCGAGACGGTACGAGATCCTGGTATTGTTAGTACCGTTCGCGCTTATACCTGCTATTCGCAGGACGACTCGCGTCACATGTCTATTGCCGGTTGGAATTATCCCTCATCACCAATTCTCACGAATAGTAAATCTTTCAGTCTATTATTACCGCTAAAGCATATTTTCAACGTTTTCAATGATTATCCTAGGATTACGTGTGGTAGACAAACTTTTCGCTTTGTTCGTGCTCGAAACGATAACGATTGTATAACTATTAAGGAAAATGGCGGATCGGTAACTACAGTTAAAATAAATATTGAAAGCATTGAAGTAAGAGTTAAACATATCTACCCCAATTATGAAGTAAATGAAAAACTGTTGAAGGCAATTCAATCGGACCGGCCTATTTTAATACCCTTCCGAAAATGGGAGCTTAATGAATTGCCAGCCATCACGCCAAATGCCAAAAAAGATATCTGGCCTGTGAAGACTAGTACGGCTATTGAAAGACCTCGCTACGTCATGATATTTTTCCAAACCGAAAAACGTGATATAGCCACAGCTGATCCTACAACATTTGATCACTTGAATATTCGTAATATTAGACTAATGTTAAATGGCGATTATTATCCTAATGATCGTTCGCAATTTGATTTTGCTAGTGACCGCTTCAACGATGCATATTTCAACTATACAGAATTTTATCCTAGCTACACAAACTCTAATCGAAAACGTACCCTTCTAACCGTTTCGGATTTTAAATTACGTACATTGTTTATCATAGATTGTAGTAAGCAGGAAGAATCTATAAAGTCATCAACCGTCGATGTAAAGTTGGAAATTGAATCGGACGTAGGATTCCCTGATAACACCAAGGTTTATTGCATCATAGTTCACGACTGTCTCATGGAATATCACCCACTCACGGAAGTAATAAAAAGCCTCTCGTAATAATAGGTGTTGACTCCAGATCTCTCTCTCTCTCTCTCTATCTCTCTCTCTCCGGTAACATCAAGGTTTCTATTGCGACCTCAGTTTCACATACTTCGCTCTATCTCTCCGGTAACATCAAGGTTTCTATTGCGACCTTGGTTTCACATACTTCGATAATATCAAGGTGTATCATAGGTCACACACACGATTCACAGAAGATATAAAAAAGCCTCCCCTAATATGATTAAAATTAGTTGATTTGCAATCATCATGCGAGTGGCACTAGTAGATATTCAAGGTTTTATTATTGAAAAAGTGTTTCATCCAAAAGAGCTCTCCATTCATATTGGACAACAGCGATTAAATTTTCTATTTAAATCGCCAACACCATTTAAAAATCTTAGTGTTAGTGATAAAAAGACAGTGAATTATTTAGAGCAAAATCTGCACGGAATTCGATTTAACTCCGGTTATATTGAATATAGCGAAATTAATGACATTTTAAAAAATTACCTACTTCATTCGGCAGACATAATTTACGTTAGAGGTGAACAAAAACTTTCATTTTTACAAAGTAAGTGTGAGGAACTGCAAATATTTCCTATCATCCATGATGTAGTCAAGTATGATAAAACTAGATGGGATACGGAAAATTTTCGACAGACAATTCCACAGCAGTGTTGCCATCATCATTCAAAAGGAAAATTTATGTGTGCGCAAAGAAACGTGGATCATTTACTTTCTTGGTTTACTAATACTATTTTACCTAATTAAATTTTTTTCCATAAACATGTATAAAATGTTTTATAAATAAATGTGTATAAAACTGTTTTTATGTTTTTTATTTTCCCTTAAATATTAAAAAAAACACTAAATAAAACATATCTCATATATATTATTTATTTAATATTTTCCTTAAATATTTAACAATCATTTTTAATGTGTATAAAACTGTTTTTATGTTTTTTATTTTCCCTTAAATATTAAAAAAAACACTAAATAAAACATATCTCATATATATTATTTATTTAATATTTTCCTTAAATATTTAACAATCATTTTTAACGCTATAAATAACATTAAACCAAATGTAGCACATGTTATTGAAAATTGTTGTTGATCGACTCCTCCTAGTGTGACTTCGCCTCCTCCTCCTCCTCCTACTAATCCTCCAATTCCAGTCCCTATTCCTAGAGGATAAGTACAATTGGTGATAGTTTCACCAATTTTATACCATTTTTCTTGATCACCTTCACTTCTATTCGGAAATAATAATTTCAACTTGTAATATAATTCAGATGGTGTTGAGGGCAATCTTACGTAAAAAACTTGTAACTTTCCATCATTTAAATAGGTTCTACCCATCATTTGCCATTCAGAGCGGTTACATTCTCTTTGGTTTTCATTAAAACATACCGCTATATTAGACACTCCATTAGGTATGTTTGTATACAACAAACCGTTGAATATCGCTGTTAATATCACATAATTTGCGTTTAATAGGACCATCATTTAAACACAAATTTGATAAATCTTTTAAAACTTGCCTGTTTTCTTCGTAAAACACAATATCTTTGTTTAGTCGAGAAATTTTTTCACAATATTTTTTTAGCTTAGTTCTGTACTCAACTACTAATGACATTCTCTACTTTCAACTGATTTATTAAAGACATATACATCACCTTTTATAAGTTGTGCGTGTGGGGGTGATCAGACTATTATCTAATATTAGGGGAATAGTAAGTTTAAATAAAAAAACATAGTTTTAATAATATATATATTTTTAAAATCGCTATCGCCTTCAACCGCTGAGATTTTAAGCGAGGCGTGATAATAGATTTGCCAACAACAACAACAATGGGTTTAATAACCTATCTCAACGTCGTCGTCGCCGTAGTCGTAGTCATCGAGTCAAACGAGACCCGTTCATATTTAATGTTAGAGATGGGACTCTATAGCGAACAACAAGAGTTACAAAATGATTTTAAAATTTTGAATCCGAAATTGCGCAATGATTTTGATCTAAGTAATTTATTATATTAAAATATCTGATAAAAAATAAATTAAAAATGATATGTGTGAATTATGCAGCAAAAAATTATTTTAAAAATTCCGAATCTGATATTGCAAAAATTTCACTATCAATTTGATCTAATCTAACTGCGTATTGATTTATTTTTTTGCGTAATTCACACATATCATTTTTAATTTTTTTTTTATCTTCTAATAATTTTAATATTCTAGTTTTCGACACTAAAAAAAAGTTGTATCTTTCAGTAACTCTGTCTAATAATTTCCGCGTCGTCTCCTCCGTTAGTTTTCGTTTCTTCTTTAAAGATGCTATCGTCGGCGGCGGCGGCGTAGGCGGTGTAGCCATCGACAGCGTCGGAGGGTTCTCCTCTTCCTTCAAAAACACATCCGAAAATATGTTTTTGATGAAGGGATCGTCAGCATCGAACGTCAAATCCATAAATTCCTATACAATAATAATTTAGTAAGTAAAAAAAAAAAAAACAAAAACAAAAACAAAAACTTACTGATTCAATGATAGTGTTGGAGGCGGCGTCATCAGCGGCGGCGGCGGCGGTGGTGACATCAGAGGAGGCACTAGTGGCAGCAGCAACTATCGACTCCAACGACATAGCTGGATTAGACATTTTTTTTTTTTTTGATCGGTACTATTGATATATCACTTAATATTTTAATTTTATTATCACTCATGCCTGTCGAAAGCAAACTGATCGTAAAATGAACTAAATTATTCTTAAATGATGAAGACGACGACGACGGGAGCGAGCGAGGGCGGTAAGAATGATTATGCAAAACGGAAAACCATATGAGGTGATATCATATGCAATAGATTATACTAATTAGTATTAGAATTCAAATTAAAAACATATAAATCAAAGTTTTATTATAATCTAAAAAAATTCAGTCAAGTCTTTGCTCTCAACACGAAAAAATTTCCGATTAGGAAGTGTATGTACTAAAACGTTATCGAACTATAGTTAGAGTAACGTCGTCAGTGGAGTACAAATTATAACCTTGAATGATGCAAAAACGTTATCGAACTATAGTTAGAGCAACATCAGTAGAGTATAAATTGCAGCCTTAAAATAAAGGTTAAGGCTAAGATCTAGGATATAAGGTTAGGTTTTATTATTATAAAGACAGCACACGTGTCGCTAATAAATCAGTTTGATTAATAATTTCATTGTGAAAGCAGCATAATCAGCAGCAGCAGCAGCATATTACTAGTAAATCAGTTTCTTTTGTGTTAAAGTGTTTAAAAAATGTAAGTAAATATTTTTCATTTTTGCATAAAAATAAAAGTATATATTATTTTAGAGAAAAAATGAATTTAAATGAAATAAATTCGTCTCTCCTAGAAGGTGAAAACAAACCGGTGGTTGCATTGAAAAGCCTGCCAATTAATGAGCCTCAGAAAATCTACATTGCTAAATTGGTTAATTCAAAATATGGTGAAACGATTTTGCTTGAACTGGAGAATCGAGTTATATTCTTACCACGTCGATCATTATCTATTTTGAAGAATCACGTTGATGAATTGGGAAACGGAAAATATTCTGTGGTGTATCAAGGCGACTACGTCGATGAGAAGAACGCTGAAAAGGGAAACCCTAAAGCACTCTTTAAGTTTGTGAATAGTAAGTTTTAATTTAAAAAAATGTCCGACCAATTAATAAAGGATATTGATAAACTTATTTTAAAATTTTATGAAAAATTTCCTCATATAGACTGTGAAGCATGGTTAAAACATGTAAAAATTGCGATTGATTTATGCTGTGATAAACTTAAGAATGTTAATTTATTATCAGGTCAAGTTCGATCGTGGCAAACAAAAATTAGTCATTTAAAAGTTATATATAATAAATTACATAATATACCAACGACGACGACGACGACTTCAGTAGAATGGAATGATTTAATTTCAATTTTCAAAAATAACGTTATTACTGGGATTATTATAAATTTAAGACATAAAGATGTTCTACCATTTTTAATGGATGCTTTTAAAATTTTTTGCGAAAAAGTAGAAAAAGTTTTATCAAAAATGTCATTAATAAAAGTAAACACTATTTTTTGTGGACAGTTTATTAGAAAATTAGTAGATGATAATGACATAGTAGATTTTAAATATTTTCACAGTAAATATGCCCCGATTGATTCTTCAACAATATTATTTGAATGGTTTACTAATCATATAATCAACTATATTTTATTTAAACTATCGGAATTTCAGGAACGTTCGTCAAATTGGGCATTAAAATCCGTGATATCGCTTGAAGTTAATATTAATAAGTTTGCAGTAGGAAACGGCTGCGGCGGCGATAGTTCATCGTTTATTAAATTACCAAAACAAATTGCTAATAAACAAAGTTGTGTAAATATTTTTAATTTTGACTTGGCCTGTTTTTATTGGAGCATTGTAAGTGCTCTGTATCCATCAGAAAAAAATTCTAATCGAGTTACATCGTATCCTTATTATGACAATGTGTTGAATTTAGATAATGTGGAGATTCCAATGAAATTAAATAAAATACATGTTTTTGAAAAGAATAATAATTTATCCATAAATGTATATGGATTGGAGTTAATCAATAATAAGTATATAGTAGTTCCAATACGTTTAACTAAAAATAAATTGGAAAAACATATAAATTTATTATTAATTCAAAATCAATATTTTCCCAAGTTAAATGATTATGATGCGCCTGATCCTAACGATACCCAGCATATCGATATCAAATATCATTATTGTTGGATAAAAAACTTATCACGATTATTAAGTAATCAACTCAATAGAAAAAAAAATAAAAAATTTTTCTGCGATAGATGTTTAAATTATTTTTCAAGTGAAGAACGTTTGAATTTACATATAGAATTATGTGAAAAAAATAATGAATGTAAAATTACAATTCCGAAGGAAAATTTTATAAAGTTTTAGAATTTTATTTACAAACAAAAAACACCATTTGTGATATACGCTGATTTCGAATCATTATTAGAACCGATTCTTGATAATGTTAATATTAACATGATTAAATATCAGCGACACATTGCATTCAGTTGTGGCTATTATGTTAAATGTGACTATGATAATAGTCTGTCATATTTTAACAGTTATCGAGGTCCTGACTGTATGAAATGGTAGTATGCGCACAAATGGTTGAATCTAAATTTAAGAATATAGTTCCCATGAGAGAAAATTTTTCAAATTTTAAAGCTCATATTTGTCATATTTGCGAACAAAGACTTGTTGAAACGGACATTATCGTGCGAGATCATGATCATTTTACTGGAGATTTTCGGGGATTTGCTCATAACTCATGTAATTTGAATTTTAGAAAGCAATTTGTAGTTCCAATTGTTTTCCATAATTTAAGCGGTTACGATAGTCACTTTATCATAAGAGATTTGGCTAAATTAGGTAAAATTTCTTTACTACCAATAAATAATGAAAAGTATATATCATTCACTCAACACATGGCTAACGGTATTAAATTTCGTTTTATAGATTCGCTGCGATTTTTAGGAACGTCTTTAGATGAATTAGTATCCCTTTTGGATATGCAAGACTTTAACAATTTAAAGTATGCATTTGAATGTTGTACTCGAGAGCAATTTTACTTACTTACACGTAAAGGTGTATTTCCATACGACTACATTGACAATATTGATAAGCTTAAGGAAACTCAATTACCTCCACAATCTGTTTTTTTTAATAAACTTAACAATAAAGATATTACTAATGAACAGTATGAACATGCTCAAAAGGTATGGAGGTATTTTAATATAAAAAATTTAGGTGAATATTCAGATTTGTATTTGAAAACTGACATTATTTTGTTGGCCGACGTCTTTGAGAGATTTCGAAAAATCGGATATAGTACAAGTGGTCTTGACCCAAGTTGGTATTTCGGAATCCCCGGATATAGTTGGGACTGCATGTTACGGTATACCGGATGTAAATTACAGCTTCTTCATGACATTGATATGATATTATTTATTGAGAACGCGATACGCGGTGGGATTAGCCAATGTTGTTGTCGTTATTCCGAGGCGAATAATAAATATATGCATAATTATGACAGATCTAAACCTGACAAGTACTTATTATACGTAGACGTCAATAATTTGTACGGTTGGGCAATGTCACAACCACTTCCATATGGCGGATTTGATTGGGTTGATACAAATATAGATGTATTGAGTATTCCCGATGACGCAGACATCGGGTATATACTGGAGGTTGACTTAGATTATCCCCATCACCTTCATAGTATGCATAAGGATTTTCCTTTTTGCTGTGAGCATAGAAAACCTGAAGGATCAAAATTTTGTAAACTTTTAACAACGCTTTATAACAAAACTAAATACATTATTCATTATCGAGCTTTAAAACAAGCAATAAATCATGGGTTAGTCATTCGTAAAATACATAGAGTTTTAAAATTTAAACAATCAGCATGGTTAAAACCATACGTAACTTTAAATACACAGTTTCGAGCACAAACAACAAACAAATTTGAAAAAGATTATTATAAATTAAAAGTAAATTCAGTATACGGTAAGACGATGGAAAATATTCGAAAACATCGTGTAGTTAAATTAGTTACGCAGTGGGAGGGAAGATATGGGGCAAAAAATTTAATAGCAAGTCCAAGGTTCCATAGTAGAACCATTTTTTCGGATGATTTAATGGCTATTGAATTACGTAAATCAGAAATTTTATTCAACAAACCCATATACATTGGAATGTCTATTTTAGATATTTCAAAAACATGTATGTATGAATTTCATTATGACTTTATGTTATCTAACTTAGGAAATGACGCTTGTAAGATCTTATATACTGATACAGATTCTTTTATCTATGAGATTAAATGTAATGATGTGTATAAGGAGGTGATTAATGCCCATATTGACAGATTTGACACTAGTGATTATGCATCAAATAACCCATATCAAATTCCCTTGTGTAATAAGAAGGTTCCAGGTCTAATGAAAGATGAGACAAACGGTAAAATTATAACTCATTTCATAGGCTTAAGATCTAAAATGTATACGTATAAAGTTGAGGATAAATCTATAGTTAAAAAATCAAAAGGTATTAAAAGTTCCATAGTAAAAAATGATATAAGTTTTCAAGATTATGTGGATTGTTTAATTGAAAAGAAAGATAAAATTATTTCACAGTGTACAATTCAATCGTTTAAACATAAAGTTTACAGCATAAATCAAACAAAAATTGGTTTAAATTCATTAGATGATAAACGAAAATTATTAGATGATTCACATGACACCCTCCCCTGGGGTTTCCATCATCATTCGGATTAGTGATATCAATATCCTTGGACATTTAAAACTTACTATTATCCATTATATCTATTATAATATAATTTACATTTAAAAAATATATATATTATTAAAACTGTTTTTCTTTTTTATTTAAACTTACTATCCTCTATTATTATTATTAGATAATCGTCCATACATACGACTTATAACAGGTGATGTATATGTCTTTAATAAATGAGTAGAAAAAAAATATTGTGAAAAATTTCTCGACAAAGATATGGTGTAAAAATCTCTGCTGCGACCGCGATAGCGGGCACGCGCTCTCGAGGCTGACGAAGGTCGTTGCAGGGCGATAGCGGCACGCGCTCTCTCGTAATTCACGGTCGAGGATCCAGTGAGAGCATCGTCGTGAGGTTGAGGCGGCCGGCCGGCGCGCGGATCCCAGCAGCGAGGGCGGCCGGCGGCGGCGCGCGCGCGCGGATCCCGGTTTCAACGGCGGCTGAGTCGGTTGCGCGCGAGCATCCGTCGTCAGCACACCTAGTTCAAAAACATGGGCGATTCCACAGTGATTCCGACGACGACGCAGCCACCGCCGCCGCCGCTGGAAACCGTCTCCGGCGGCGATGCTGCTGCTGCCTCAGCCGCTAAATCAGTAAGTTTTTTTTTTCGTTTTTTTTATTTTAATTTTAATTTTTTTTTTTTTTTTAATTATTGCAGTCATTTAAAAGCAGTGTGGAGAAAATGATGGGCGGCGGCGGCGATTTTCCTCAAGCCGAATTGATTGAACTAGAAGAAGAAGAAGGTGGATTTGTGATTAAAAATGGCAAAACGTTTCTATTTGTATTATATTGAATAAAAAAATCTCTTATTATTGGTTTGTTTAATTATGGATGCATGCATGGCAACCAACATTACGCTACAACGTAAACAGGGTTGCCTATGCAGCAATTAAAAGTGTCTGCGCTGGACTCCACAGTGCCGGCGTCAGCGGTGACGCTCGCTGGAATAATTTTCTGGGGGGTGGGCCTCAAAAGCAACTTTTTTAGAGGCCACTTTTTAGAGGCGGCTCTTCCAAGGTCCTCGGGGTGGACCATTTTCCAAGAACACATTTTTTAAAACCATCTAGGCCACTTTTAAGGCTATTTTCAAGGCCGGGGCGGCGGCGGTGGATATTTTCCAATGCCATTTTACAAAGGCTGCTCTTCCACAAGCATCAAGGCCACTTTCAAGGCCCATTTCAAGGCCGGGGGCGGTGGTAAAGAAAATTTTCCAAAGCCATTTTCCGAGGAAACTTTTCCAAAACCACCAAGGTCACTTTAAAGGCCAGTTTCAAGGTCAAATTGAGCCAGAATCCGCCTTGTATCACTACTATCATCATCCTCGTCATCAGACCACGGAGAAGGTGTTTGTTTCCATTTTCCACCCTCGAAAATCCAACAACCCTCTTTGGGTGGTTCAGGAGCATTTTCCTCCTCCTCGGTTAACGGATATGTGAAGACTGTAAACCCGTCATACGCCGCTAATGACATTTTTCTGTAAAAATAAAACCTTTTTGTAGGCAAAAATGTTAATAGTGTTATTGTTTTCCGAATTTATTTTTTATGTAAAATAAATTTAACAATTTTTTGATTTTGTAAATATAAAAATGTTGAATTCTATAACGTTCACAAAAACACAGTTTTTCCTTAAAAATAATATTTACGTATAGTTTTATTTACAGCGAATGAAATAAGATTGAAAAATCTGCAAATGAAAAATTGTTTCTTAAGCAAAGTTCATGTACCAACGAATTGCGAATTGCGAATCGCGAACTTATTGCCCATTGGTTAACGTTGACAGTTGTAACGATTACTTTATTTTCAAGGACTTCGCAAAATTTAAAATCTAGGGAGCGGGAAAATTAAAACAGTTTTAATTTTTATGCGAATTTCGCTAAATTTTCAAACTTACGCATGCGCAGTCCGCAAAGAAGAGTAAATTAACCTTAACGGATATTGTTTTGTTTTGTCTTTTGCATAGAGAAATCTTTTGTCTTTAATGTTATGTTTGGACGACTTAATTAAGTTTTATTTTTTTTAAATATTTCATATTTAAATTTAATTAAGCGAACGAAACGACAGGACTGTGACAGACTGACAGAGTCAACTGTCACATAATTGTAGCCACACTAGTTTTTTTTATATTTTTCCCCAGAATTATCGTTGGTACATTAAACGTTTACAAATTAAAGTAGCGAATGCGAAAAGCGATATTCGCAATTCGTTGGTACATGAACTTTGCTTTAGTTTGATCTTTTTTACAGAACAAAAAGTTTAAGGAACGTTATTAAAAAGTAACAAACAATGTAA
This sequence comes from Hermaeophaga mercurialis, assembly GCA_951812935.1. Classification (NCBI taxonomy): domain Eukaryota; kingdom Metazoa; phylum Arthropoda; class Insecta; order Coleoptera; family Chrysomelidae; genus Hermaeophaga; species Hermaeophaga mercurialis. Next base: position 218,881 of record CATOTN010000002.1, read on the forward strand.
GAAAAATCAAGGGATATTGAAGGTTTGGATTAGAATTACGTTCGGTCCATCAGTTTCTATACATAGTTACATTAATTAAATAAATATATTTATATTCCGTGTAAATCTACATCAACATGTGCTAAATTAATAAATTAAGTATTAAAAACTATTTGTTTTCAATAGTTTTTTCTATTACATTTTTTTTAACTTCTTTTTACTTTGGTATATATTGTAATGAGATTTTTTATAGTAATATTAATAAACCTAAATCTAAAGAATTTGGTGAATAAAATGCTAAAATTGATTTGATTAAAAAGGAAAAGTATACCCACTAAATAGTCTTAAATAAATTTTGTAGTCTGTAATATATGTCTCCACCAAAAGTCAGATCATGTTACTAAAATATTAATTTTATTAAGTACAGAGAATTTTTTGAAAAACTTGTGAAATCTAATGTCTGAAATGTTAAAATTTGTGTGGATATTATTTAAATGTTAGTATATTATAAAACAAATAATTTTCTGTGTAACCTGACACGAAACTCCATGAAAAACTTTATGAATTTTCCAAAATCTATAATATATCTGGTGAAATAAAATAAGTCAAAATGATCTGGATTTCTTTTATGTTCAGTTTAGAGTAAATTTATCACATCATTTAATAGATTTTTAGAAAATTTTTAGCTATTTTGAAAAAGTATCAAATATTTTTTTTTTTTTTTTATATTACTCCAGTTTTAATTACAATCTATCCAAAGGAGGATATTAAGTAATTCATTTGACTTTTACAGACATGCAGGAGTACCTTCCAATGAAGATACCCCTTTAAGGTATTTAGTAATACACTAAATCTAAGAACTAACTAATCTAAGAGAATAATAAAAACAACTATATACAGTTTGATATCACTTATGTAAATCTGTTTACCAAGTCATCAGGTTTAAAACGTTTTAGTCTGCGCACTTCACCTGTGTTGTCAAACAGTCGTTTCGCAAGAGAATTAGGATGTGCACTTACACGATCACCGTACCTGCTGCTGCAACTTTTGATTACTTCTTTTATTGAAGGTACTTGGAGGTATTTCTCTATAGATGCTGATGAAACATACCATGGGGCATCCACTATAACTCGTAGCACTTTATTTTGAAACCGTTGTAGTATTTCTAGATTGGAGTTGCTGGCAGTCCCCCACAGTTATATGCCATAAGTCCAAGTTGGTTTCAGTATAGCCTTGTATAGTGGCAGTTTGTTTTCAAGTGTCAATTCAGATTTACGGCCAATCATCCAATACATTTGTTTAAATTTAATACCTAGCTGTTTTCTTTTTGCAAATATATGTTTTTGCCAAGTTAAGCGTCTGTCGAGATGTATACCTAGGTATTTTGTATCGTTTAGCTGGGCTAATTGTGTACCATTAAGTGTGACTGGTGGGCAAGTGTAACGTTTCATTGTGTATGTTATATGAGTTGACTTGGCTTCGTTCGCTTTAATGCTCCATTTTTTCAGCCATTTTTCTATTTTGTTTAGGTTGTCCTGTAGGTACCTTGATGCAGTTGCTGGATTATGATGTAAAGCCAAGACTGCGGTATCATCTGCGAAGGTGGCAATTTCGGTATAACTGCTCGCTGGAAGGTCTGAAGTAAAAAGAAGATATAAAGTGGGCCCCAGTACACTTCCTTGGGGAACCCCAGATTTAATGGAGTACAATCCAGTGATTTCATCTTGCTGTTTTACTGAAAAATGTCTGTCTGATAAATAGGATTTTAGGATAGGTAAAAATTAATGTGGCAACTGTCTTTTAATTTTATATATAAGGCCTTCATGCCAGACTTTATCGAACGCTTGGCTAACGTCCAGGAAAGCTGCTGAAAGGTAGGATTTTCTTTCCAGAGCTAAAGATATATTTTTCACTATTCTATGTACCTGTTCTATAGTGCCATGAGCTGATCTAAAACCGAACTGGTGGTCTGGAATAAGTTTTCTGCTTTCTAAGATTGGGGTCAATCTTCTTAGGAGGAGTTTTTCGAACGCTTTTAAAAGGACTGGTAACAGGCTGATTGGGCGGTACGAATTTAGTTCTTCTGGTTTTTTACCGGCTTTCGGTATTAGGATAATCTGCGAAACTTTCCACTGGCAAGGGTAATGGCCTACTCGTAAAACTGCGTTGTATAAAAGTTGCAGTAGTTTGAACCCTGTGACTGATAACTCTTGTAGTACTTTTCCTGTTATGAGATCATACCCAGGGGCTTTTTTTGGGTTTATGTTCTCCATGATTGTATTTTTGACTTCTGAAAGTGAAAAATTTTTGATGGGAAGTTCCATTTGTATAGGTGAGTCTAAATAGTTATGTATGTGTTTTCTTGGATCACTTGGCCAATAAGTTGGTTGTCCTGTACTTAGGTAAGTAACCTTATTAGCTATTATAGCTGCGAGTAGTTCCCTGCCTTTAGTTGTTATTACCCTGGAGCCCCATTGGGTTTGTTTAGCGTTCCAGTCGCCTCCAGCTATATATCTATTTCCTAATGTTTTGAGGAATTTTTGGTAGTTTTCCTTTTTGTTGTTGTGTTTGGGTGGACAGTAAGTGGCAGATATTATCATCGGTTGCGTATGCTGATCAACGCAGATTGTTGTTGCTTGTATATATTCTTTCTTATACTCCTCCATTAAGTGGTGTTTGATGTTCCTTTTTACAATTATGGCCGTGCCTCCGTGTGCTGTACCATCTGGGTGTTCTGTGTGGTAGGCAATATAGCCTGGGATTTTGAGGTAGCTTTTGTTTGTACAATGTGTTTCAGCTACAAGCATGATGTCTATATTGTTGTTTTGTATAAAAGTACGTAATTCTTGTGAATGTTGGCATTCCACTCTGAGATTTTAAAAAGCTCCCCCATTAAGACATTTTATTGACTAGGATGGAAATCAAATTCATCATTGTTCCCATTTGATTGATCAATTCTTTCATCATGGTTTTTAGCTCTGTCATGTCGTTGGATTGTTGAGTTATTACGTTGGGATTTGTTGGACAGTTTACTTGCGACATGTCTTGCTGTGCTCTTTGTGCGAATGTAATATTGGGTTGTACAAAGTGTTGAGAAGTATTTTTTGATTGGTTGTTTTTTTGTCTCAGTTTTGAATACATTTTTTCCTGTAGCTGTTTATGAACTATACAGCCCCTATAATTTGCCGGGTGGTTCTCGTTGCAATTAACACATTTAACTTCGTCATCTTTGATTTTTCTGGGGCAGTCCTTTGTATGATGGTTATCTGTGCATTTAACGCAGCGGGGATTTTTATGGCAGAAGTTTTTTGTGTGACCATATTTTTGGCAGCGCATGCATTGAGGGATTTCTCTGCTAGAGCGTGGAGCTTCAAAGCTTACGACTGTGTTCAGTAGGTGCTTTATTTTATAAATTTCTTTATTATTATTGTTTTGCTTCAGATCTACAAAAAACATGGAAAGTGGCTTGTTGGTGTTTCTCTGTTTTATGTTCCAAATGTTTGTGACATCACGGCCTACTTCTTGGAGACTTATTTTTATATCTTCAGTATTTATCGAAGGATGTATGTTTTTTAGCACTACTCTAAAAGTTCTGTTCTCTTTGCTTTTATATGTGTGATATTCTGTCTTTTTGTCGTTTAATTCTTTTATTAATTTTGTATAGCTTAGACTGTTTTCTACTTGAATTTTTACTTGTTCAGCCTCATAAGATTTAATTGTGTATTTGTCAGCAACTACCTGTTTTAATAACTTTATAAGGGGATTTATATTTTCAACTCCACTGACAAAAATTGGTGGGGGTTTGGGTTCTTTCTTCGCATTTCCTTCTGCTGTTTCCATAGCATCTTTTTCTGTTTCTTCTGTTTCTTCCTCTAGATTGCTGAATCTATTACTTGTTGTGGTATTACTAAGCCAATATTCATTAATTTTCGTTTGCCTTTGCGATCTTTTATTTTCTTCTTCTGGACTCCTTTGGCGCTTTTTACTAGTAACTACTTGCCAGTAATTACTTACATTAGATGGTGTATGGGGTGGGAGAGCAGGGTACATTGTGTGGTTCGCTAATTGAAGGTTAACAGTTTGATCTTGTTGATATTGTGGTACAGGGAGGGTTTGAGACATTATCATTTGCGGTTGTTGTTCATGAAACTGAGACTGGAGTGCACGTCACTGGTTGAGAGCTGAAATAACCAGATTGGACCATAGGTATCGGTACTTGACTACCAACCATTTGATGTAGCTGCGATGGGTAACCCATCGCCGTGGTATTAAGGTCCATTTTATTTTTATCAAATTTTTAGGTATTTTAGAAATAACAAGTAACTAAATAGTATTATTACCATCTCTAAGTCGATGTTCTTCACAAAAATCTTCGCAAGATCCTGGTTTTTAACATTTTCTCCCAGACTATTTATTCTTTTTGAAGACACTTTGTTTTGCGTACTATCTTATCGCAACACATAAAAACATAAAAACATGGAATATCCACAGCGATACGTCTTTACACTACGAAAGTCAATAGACAAGTATCAAATATGATATTATAATATGAGTTAGTTTAATAGAAGTAAATGTTTAAAATTAATAGAAAATAAGGCAGTACTTAAAAGTTGAACTGTTGAAATAATGTTTTGTAGTTGTTATAAACTATTTAGAATCTTAGGTATGGTCACAACGATAAGTTAAAAAACGAATACCCCGAAAAGTTATATACTTAAGATCAGTTGTAAAGATAATTTATACAGAACAAAAATTTAAGCTATGTCGAAAAAAGTAGTTAGTTTATACCTCAAAAATATTAAAAGTGAAAGGGTTTTTTGCGTTATAGATGTTTGACTATAGAAAATATTTGAAAAAATTCTGCAAAAAAGATGATAAAATAAATAAAAAGAGAACAAAAATAAAAATATAGAGAATAATTATTTTTTTAACTATTAATTAAAAGTATGGGTTAAAGTATCCATATTAGATAATTCAATTAATTATAAATAAAGATTTCTAAATAAAGAATAAGTACACCGAAAGTCATAATTATTAATTTATCTATATCGTGTTTCGTAAAAAATTTAAAAATAATCCACTTCAATGTAAACAAAAACTGACCGCTAAAAGAATGTGGTAATTGACCTAGTCAATAAAACCAGGTAATAAAAATGCAGATTAGCATTTTAAACCACTTAAAATAAAACACCACTATTGATTTTATCACGCAAGTTTTGGATGTTGATTGCAGGCAGAATGCACATAATATATCAATTTTAGGTAGATGAATAAAAAAAGTACTTACTTTGAGCTGGTTTCGAGTCGACTTTTCGAGATAAAATTATAACAGAGAGAATGGTAGCAGTATTCGATGAAAAAAAATGATATAATGTAAAAACAAAAAAGGATTTTTATAGTTATAAGTAAACAGGTATCTTTAGAGAGTCCCGTTAAAATCATGGGAAATAATTATATAAGTTTATTATGGTCAACATTGCATGTAGCGGATATCAAAAATATGTATGTTAATGAATCGAATTAAAAGTGCGATATTGCAAGAGAAAGTGATACCAAGTTTATTAACAATTTGTATGGTAATTAACTGCTATTAAGATATACTCTCGTTCTCAAGTTATAATTAAATATAAAAATAGGCAAAAGAATGATTTTTTATGTATTTACTAAAATTTCATTTTTATTAGTTCGACTTCTGTTTTTTATATATAGCTGTTAGCGGTACGCCCTGCTCCCCACTTAAAATGCTGGAAAGCCGTGTCAGGAAGAACGAGCAACAGGAAGATGCGCGAGCAGTCAGTCGTCAGCAGCAGGCAGAAAGAGTAGTGTCATATTGTGACGTGATATTATTCAAATAAATTCTATTGAATTAATTTAGAGTTTTATTATGGATAAAATATACCAGTAGCTAACATCAGAAGTGGGATAACTACGCGTACTGTAGTGAATAGACTAAAGTTAGAAATTTAAGTTAGTGTTAGTGACAATGGCCGACGAAAATCCTGAAACTAGTGACAATGTATCTACCGAACACAGTGTAGAAGTGACGGTTGATGTTGAGGACAATGACGACGCGCCTAGTTCAAAGCGTGCTAAATTTCAATGGCAGGAGACCCTAATAAATTTAGTAGCAGTTCAGCAAAAACAAATAGCTGATTTAATAAAGATGGCTACGTCTCCGTTCTCTACGCCAACGCCCAGTGTTACAGGAATTGATGGATCGAAATCGCAGGTTCCAGCATTCACGCATGTGCAGTCATTTAAACTTACAAGCTATGATCCCGACGACAGCACATATTCTATCGAAGAATGGCTGAGCGATGCTTCCAAAATAAAGAAAGAATTAAATGTAAGCAATAACTTAATGATTGCTAAAGCATGCGAGGCACTAAAAAATCGTGCTTATCGCTATTGTTGTGAGTGGAGACCTCTTTCTCGTACGTGGGAAAATTTTTACGACGATTTAATCGTAGCTTTCTCTGATAAAGAAACACCAGGTGATCGTGCCTATAAAGCAGCTACACTACAAAGCCATAACTGTAATTCATTGTGTGACTATGGCAATCAAAAATTGCGCGGCATTCATAGGTTTTATGATGGGTTGCCTTGGCATACAGTACTTAGTATGGTTGAGTACGGTTTAAATCATTCAGAAGCCCGTTCCGCCCTTTGTATTCAAAAACTTAATTCTGAACGAGAATTAATGAAATTACTCAGTGAATTTGATGCACGACATGTTGAGTCATCGATAACGAAAAATACGGAAATCGTTAAAACGCCTCGAACGAACAAATCCGAGAGTCGGTTTAAGGATCGTAGAGAAACCACATTTCAAAACAAAATATTTAAGGGCACTTGTTTTAAACGTGGACGTCAAGGACATCTACAAAGTGCGTGTCAAAATTCAACCCAGGCAAGTGCATCGAATGTGGCTATGCATGAGAAACCCGATACCGATAATGGTACTATTCCCTCTTGTGTATACTGTAAAAAATTGGGTCATGTCGAATCCAACTGCTGGTATAAACACGGAAAACCCAAAAAAACATTTGTGTTATTTGTGTTAAAGAAATGACGCCACTTGAACTCGACACCAATAGCAACATTATTATGTCGTAAGCAAGCTTCGTCGTTCACATATCTCATCGATAGTGATGCTGACGTGTCAATAGTCAAAGAGTCTGTAGTAAAAACTTTAAAAGGGATAATCAGACCAGATAATGAAAACAGACGTGCCTTTATGGGGCTCGGAACGCAAGTTGTTTACAATATTGGTGTCTGTGATTTGTTGATTATTTTTCCGACTATTACATTAGAAATAAATTTTGCTGTGGTTCCAAATAGTGTCATCCCAGGAGGTGTTGATGTTATTATCGGTTGGGATGTCATAAGTCGACCTTGTTTACGTCTGGAGAAAAATGCTAACGTAATTGAGTTACATCATGATCTACAAAATATTCCGAAAGTGTTTACAATAAAAATAATAAAAGATTTAAAAATCAGTCAAATAGATTTAGAGAATTATTTGAAAATACACGTAGAACAACTTTTAACTTATTATAAAAATAAAACTCCTGACCACATAACTACTGGAAAAATGACAATTCGTTTAAAAGACAGTACTCCAGTAGCGTATCGACCTAGACGTCTAGCATATCAGGAAAGAATAGAGGTAAAGAAAATAATAAACGACCTTTTGAGCAGTGGAATCATCCGTAAGAGTCATTCAGAATATGCAAGTCCGATTGTTCTAGTAAAAAAGAAAAATAATGAATTACGGATGTGCGTAGATTATAGAGATGTGAATAAGAGAGTGATACAAGAAACATATCCGTTGCCACTTATAGAAGATCAAATTAATGCTTTTTGTAAGGCGAAGTATTTTACCACGTTGGATATGAAGTCCGGCTTTTACCAAATGGAAATTGAGGAAAATTCTAAGCACATAACTTCCTTTATCACTCCTGATGGACAGTATGAATTTAATCAAGCACCGTTTGGCTTTATTAATAGCCCACCGTTATACCAGCGGGCAATCGATGAAGCTTTAGGCGAATTGAAAGATAATAAAGCGTTCGTTTATCTTGACGATGTAATGGTGCCTTCAGTGACAATTGCCGATGGACTTAAAAATTTGGAAAAAGTGCTAAGTGCCTTGTCTAGTCACGGTTTTTCTCTGAACTATGAAAAGTGTAAATTTTTTAAGTTAGAAACTGAATATCTCGGTGTCGTGTTAAGCCAAGGTACGATACGTCCCAGTCCCAGGAAAATTAACGCTCTCACCCAAGCTCCACCTCCTTCGGATGTAAAGGGTGTTCGCCAGTTTATGGGACTTGCGGGATATTTTCGTCGTTTCATAAAAGGATTTTCTTTAATTACTGCTCCAATAACAGCATTGCTGCGTAAAAATTGTGTTTTTTTATGGACTCCAGAGTGCGAGAATGTAAGACAATCAATTATTAGTAAACTGACTGAAACACGTGTGTTACGTATCTACAACCCTAGTTTAAGTTGTGAAGTCCATACGGACGCCAGTTCAATAGGTCTTGGGGCGGTGCTTTTTCAAAAAGAAGATGGTGTATGTCGACCTGTTGCATACTATAATCGTCGTACGACTGATTGTGAGTCAAGATATCATTCTTACGACCTAGAAACTCTTGCTATAGTGGAAGCGGTTGAACATTTTCATGTGTATTTGTTTTTCATGTGTATTTGTACGGTGTACATTTCGTAGTCTATACAGACTGTAATTCGGTTCGAGCAACAGCTGTAAAGAAACAATTACATCCACGAGTGGCTCGTTGGTGGGTTAAATTGCAAGATTACGACTTTTCAATTGAGTATCGCCCTGGACATAAAATGGCGCACGTAGACTATTTAAGTCGAAATCCTAATACAGAAGAAGAGAGTGTGTTAAAAGTGTGTGCTTTAAAAACAATTAACATTAAAAAAATTGCAGACGTAGAAACACTGCGTGAGTTTTAGAACAATGATCCATTCTGCCTGGAAATATTGAGCAAATCTGATAGTGAACCAAATTATACTGTCATTAATAATGTAGTTGTAACAAAAACAACCCCTCCAAAGTGTTTTGTTCCGATTGCGGCGCGGCTCTTAACTATGAAATTGTATCACGACGAATCATCACATATCGGCTGGGAGAAGTGTATTACAAAAATGCGAGATTTATATTGGCCGAAAATGGGACAGTGCTTAAAAAGTATATAAAAAATTGTAAGGCATGTGTCTTAGGCAAGTCACATACTGGTCCTCATAAAGGTTTAATGCAACAAGGCGAAAAACCAGATGATATTTTACATACGTGGCATATTGATCATGCGGGTCCTTTGGTAAAATCTAATGGCTGTTCTCAAATTTTAGTTATAATTGACGCATTTTCGAAATATTGCAAGCTACAACCAATTCCGAAAAAGACTTCCAAAGATTCTATACTTGGTTTAATGCCGGTTTTCAAAGAATTGGGAAAGCCAAAGCGTATTATAGCTGACCGAGCTGCAGCATTCACTTCAGCTACATTTAAAAACTTTCTAAGTGAACAGAATGTGCAAATTCACCATATAGCAACAGGAGTACCTCGTGGAAATGGTCAAATGGAACGTGTTATGAGAACACTCTTTAATTTGTTAAGAGCCACACTTACAACCCAAAAAGAAAAAAATTGGGCAACTGTAATACCCGAAATAGAAAACAATTTAAATTCAACTGTACACTCTGTAACAGGTTATGCACCGACGGTACTACATCTCGGTACAAATCCACGTTTAGCCGCAACTTTACAATTTTTGGGTGATGCGGCGCGGCGCCAGCTGACAATTTCGTTGACCCGGAAAGGGCTGTGAAAGAGGCACGAACCCGAATTGTTCACAGTGAGAATAAACGAGCTCAACGATTTAACGCAACCCGGTGTCGGGCTTGTTTGTTTAAAGTAGGAGACTTGGTGGCTGTTAAAGATTCCCAGCTGGCTGGTGGCGGCAAATTGGGACAAAGGTATCGAGGACCTTACACTGTTCGCAAAATACTTGAAAACGACAGATATGTGGTTCATAAACAAGGACGGCGAACCACGGTAGCTGCTCACGAGCAATTAAGACCTTGGCCTCCCGAGAATAAAGAACATGTAAGTAACAAAAATAAAATAATTAAATACAAAAAAAAAAGAAAAAAGATAGTGGAGCCCCACTAGGCCTAAATAGTGGCAGTACCACTATAGTAAAAAAAAATGAATAAAAAGGATAGTGGCAGCCCCACTATGCCTAGCTAGTGGCAGTACCACTAGAGTGTAAAAAAAAAAGAAAGGATAGTGGCAGCCCCACTATGCCTAGCTAGTGGCAATACCACTAGAGTATAGAATATAAAAAAAATGATAATGTCTTGTGATGACATAGGTTCTGCTTCCGTTTTTTCTAATTCCAGGTGGATATTTAGCCATGTGGAGCGAGGACGCTTTGATTCCAGGACGGCCGTGTTAGCGGTACGCCCTGCTCCCCACTTAAAATGCTGGAAAGCCGTGTCAGGAAGAACGAGCAACAGGAAGATGCGCGAGCAGTCAGTCGTCAGCAGCAGGCAGAAAGAGTAGAGTGTCATATTGTGACGTGAAAATATTCAAATAAATTCTATTGAATTAATTTAGAGTTTTATTATGGATAAAATATACCAGTAGCTAACATAGATATATATATATATATATAATTATATATCATCTATCAATCTAATAATAAGGAATAAAAAAATATTTATCATTCATTAGATAAAAACAAATTTTATCTAACAGGAACTTTTGGGTGGTCAACATTTTTTTTCAACTTAACTTCCCAGTTTTTTGTGCAATACACCTCTCACTTACGTTCTCAAGTTATAATTAAATATAAAAATAGGTAAAAGAATTATTTTTTATGTATTTACTAAAATCCCATTTTTATTAGTTCGACTTCTGTTTTTTTTAATTTATTGGTCTCAAGATATATATATCATTTATCAATCTAATAATAAGGAATAAAAAAATATTTTTGTTATTTAAAATAAACAACTAATATTGTTTTATTCATTCATTATTATAAAAAAATATACATTTGTAAATGCATATATACATTTATCATTCATTAGATAAAAACAAATTTTATCTAACAGGAACTTTTGGGTGGTCAACCTTTTTTTTCAACTTACCTTGCCCGTTTTTTGTGCAATACACCTGTCACTTACCTTGTCATCCCTGCAATGAAAGGCCGAATCATAACCTTAACCTGTAATCAGGTCAAACATAATTAGAGTGTGGTTGACCTCTCCACCCAGACAACCTTGTGACGTCATCAGTGTAGTATAACTACTCATCTCTATTCGCTAGCTGCATTACATGACGCGACCTCTTGTGTTGTGAAACCATAACCAGTGGTGGAAATTGCAAATGCCAATAAAATACCAGGAAATAAAAAATATTTTCAACTCAAATCTATTGTTAAATTAATAAAGCTCGATATTTGGACCCAAAGATGGTAAGTACTATTATCAATTATAAGAGTAATTTGAATATTAAAAGTCACAAATGTGAGGTTAGATATACTTGAAACAATCGGTACATTGCAGTTCTCAGTTGCAGTTTTTGCATTATCAAATAACTTATTATTTTTGTCAGTACCTGAGTGAAAAATTTTACATGGAAACGTTTCCTTTCTAGTAAGAACCCATGCATTTCTCAATCCGGTGAAAAGTCGCCACTTCAAGCCAAATTTTAAATGTTTTAAATCTAACATTGAATATGTGATTTCCAGATTTATGCAGTTGTCTAGCAAAATGGACATTGTAATCAGAACTGGCTTCGAAAAAATTGTCGATAATACTTCATATCAACCAAAAACCCAATCAAAAGGAAAACAGTTGGTCGAGGCTGGGCATCTACTCAAAGTTCAAGAATTGAGACATGGTGGTAATATTTTAATCCAAGGTGAAGTCATCAAACAAACTAATGTTAGCGAAGGTGAAACTTGAAATAGATAATTGTCGAGCTATAAAAAATGTGTCATGTACCTGTGTCTACAATAAAAGTGACCGATGCAAGCACGTTGCAGCGCTGGTACATTATGTTAATCACGAGGAAAATTGGTCAAAAACAGATCAAGAACAACAATGGGGAAAACCCAGCGCACGGCAATTGGCAAAGGATAAGTATTCAAAGGGTAAATAGTTTTGGGAGATGTTTTCGAGTTCTAACGAAGAAAATGTAATGGGCGGAGCCCAGGTACATACGCCCAATTTGGATTTAAGTGAAATATCAAGCCCGTCAGCATTGAGATCTATTTTGGTTGCTGCAACCGCAAATAAAACTGAGTTTGCAAGGAGGAAGCTAGCTCGATCAAGGTTGAAAGAAATGAAAGAAAATTTAGCTAGGGATGAATGTAAAGCTTGCATTGAACATTTATTTGTTCTTGTTGACCAAAATACCGTTTACAAATCCTCAGCGTACCAACTACCTGAAAATTTGGAGAGATTCTATATTGACTACATTCAAATCACTAAACGTGAAATCATTGAACTATGCTATGATACGGTAGCTCAATCATGTACCAAATGGTTTGAAGCTCGACGCCTTAGAATCTCTGCAAGTACAAACGCCCACAGTATAAAAAGTAGATCTAGAAAATCCATTGATTCCTTAGTTAAGGAAATGCTGTCTCCAAAGAAGTTCTCTACTGAATTAACTAAGTATGGGATTGTGCATGAAAGCTGTGCTAGAAAAGGGTTCATCGTGATGAGTCTTCCATTAAAACCGTGGTTACTCGCAGCGAGGGGTTTTTTTTTAATACTACTTACCTGCTTTAAATGCATCATATGCAAGGAAAACTGTGATACTAATAATAATCCTAATATTAATAATATGGAATTATCTGAGGAAGAAGTTGCTAGCATCCAGGGGCAGAAATGAAAAACCAAATTTATAATTTGAATTCATACTATTGTTCAACATTATATTTTATTACTATCTCAGAAATAAAAAAACATTGTGTTATTGATTTCAATAAATCCATTTTATTCATTCGTCGATGCTTCTCCCTTCTCTGAAATTATCGCAGGCTGAAGATTTACTAAAACACAACATATATGTACAATGTCGTCTATGGAGTTGAACAAATGTTCAGGGATTTTGTCTAGAATCTTGTGCGTTCTCAATCGTTGCATTATTCTCTCAACATGGATGCGTACTTTGGCAGTTTCATATGTCCGGTCAGCCTCCTCTTTGGTAAATTCGTTTTTTTTTTTCAAAAACGGTGGCATCACAAGAATGGTCGCTTTGCCACTTTTGTAAATTTCAGATTTAATTTGAGGGAAACCTTTGTCTGCTAACACAGCATCGCCATCTTCCAACAAGTCGATCAAACCAGATTCAATTGTTAACTGGGAGTCGCTTTTCCGACCCCCAGCAACTTTAGACTTGAAACTTATAAATCCAGATGGAGTAATTCCGACAAGCAACTTTGCTGTGAACCCTTTTTTGTAGTGTGAGTAAGTGTAAACACGGTTATCAACTCCCGCAGGCACTTGAATTTTAAACTCAATACAATCAATGATGACTCTCGTACTCTCATAATTAGGCTTGAAACATTCGGGCATTGTTATCTGCACTGTGTCTTTATCTGGCCAAAAAACCAGATTTTTTGTGACAGAAGCTAAATGACTCAGAATCTTGTGGAAAATTCTTGAAATGCTAGTTTCATGAAGTGAGAAAAATACACTCATCGCACAGAAAGTCATTCCTGTTTTAATTTTTACGAGAAATATCAAGATGACAAATTTTTGAATTATGTTTTTGAATAATTGGACGGAGGCATTCGACTCAAGAGAAACTAGAACGCAGAAAAACTGACCCCGGCAATATCTAAGAGTTGTTGAGGGGTCTTGATTGAAGAAAATCCTGCAATTTTTTTTCACCAGTATCATGAATAGCAAAACTTGGCCCGGAACCCTGGTCTACCAGCTTTTTAGGTACTGTATTAGTACTCTTATCGTTCATTTGCTTTTTGCTGGGAATTTTAAATGGAACCTCTTTTTCAATTAAATCCGTCTGGACACCTGCATCACAATCGCTTTTATCGTGGTAAAAGTGACGTTCACAGGTAAAATTATTCGAAAACTCGTCTTCATGCTTGCATGTAATTGGGAGGAATACTTGGCAGTGCTTGTCATATTTAATCGGTAATTGCTCAGCAAGTACCAAACTTTCATCAAAGTTTTGGTTAATTGGCGCATCTATTGGATCTTGATTTGATGGTGCTTGTAGTACAGGTTGACTTGGTGGTGCAGGTAGAAATACCAATGGTTGGGATACCGATAATTGTGACGTTTCGGATGCAACTCTCCGTTTCATGAATCTTGCATGTCTGTAAGAGCAATATTATATTATGGAATCATCAAGAATCGCTAAACGGCATAGTTCTTTATAAGATAATCCATGGCTCATACCTTTTTAACATGGCTTCATTCTTTCTATTTGAAAGCTGCCACATCGCCAGGAAAAATACTGGTCTCAGGATAGTGTCCGATTTTTCCCCTCCTAAAAAATGCTCACTACAAATTCTTGACTCAGGTTTGGGCGTCCATGAAGCTTCACAGGCACTAAAAAAATCATTTTAGAAAATGTCCCCTTGAACGAAATTTTCAAGTAGGGTTATGTTGTACTCACGTGTGTTTCTTCATCGCAGCAATCCATTTTTGTCTCTGGAGAATTTTATGCGCTACCTTAGGAAATCTGTAGAAATGGAACTTACTGTTGTACCAAGTATTTTTACATTTCAACACGCAACAATTTGCATGGGCCATTTTTTAGCGTAAGTTCAATGCTATTGTGTACGTTTTTCTCCCAATAGTTCGCGGATCGCTCACCATGGGCGCCTACTCCGATGGAACTAAACTTTTGAACCCAATGCAGGTAGCGAATAGAGAATGGAAAAACATTGTATTTAAATTACAGTAGGTCCATTTTTTGTAATGATTCCTGCACAAATTGATAACATTTATTTTTTTAGATATATGTATCAAACAGTACTATTAGCGCCATCTATTTATGTATATATATAATTATTGATGCAATGTATACAGAATGGGATTTTTTTAAATATTTTTTGTAATGTTATCTACTAAAATTAAGAAAATATATTTTACATGTGTATTCACTACAGTCTATAGATATTAAAAAAGTTAATATTTAAGGAGAAACTTAAATACACCTCATTTGAAAGGTCTTTTAATATAGAATGTAAAAACATTTATAAACTATAAGAACTTTTTTTCTCTCTTAATAAAAGTTTTAATAAAAAAATCATTTATTACTTCATATGCAAAAATTAAGAAAATATATTTTACATGTGTATTCACTACAGTTTATAGATATTAAAAAAGTTCATATTTAAGGAGAAACTTAAATACACCTCATTTGAAAGGTCTTTTAATATGGAATGTAAAAACATTTATAAACTATAAGAACTGTTTCTCTCTTAATAAAAGTTTTATTAGAATATTATTTATTACAACACCCGAGTAAGTTGAAAATTTTCAACAAACTATCCCATACGTCAGTAAAAGAAGCATTGAATTATCCCAGCTCCATTGTGATTTGACCTTTGGACCAAAACAAATCCCGTATTTTGCGATCGGACGACCGCACAAAGTTGCCAGATCGCATATAAAATATGGAAAAATTGTATGAGGAAGTGTTGACAAGCAAACAAGAGATTAAAAGCGCTATTGAAGCAAGTGAAGTAAGATTGCTATTGAAAATAGAATCCTATAGTGAAAAAACTAGGAAATTGGAAAAAGAAAACACAGAGGTAAAAGAACAGATAGAGATATTGGACAGAAACATCAGGAAGAATAATATAGTAGTGTTTGGATTAATGAAAAGTGAAGAGGAATCCTCGGTAGATAATGTATGCAACCAACTGAATTCCAAACTTGGTGTAGAATTGACAAAAACTGATATAAGCAACATCGATTCGCTGGGTAAGTCAAGAGATTGCCCAGTCAAAATTGAGTTTGTGTCAACACTCACAAAAAGGCACATTCTACGAAATTGCAAAATTTGAAAGGCACAAACTTATCTATATCAGCCGATTTAATAATAAAACAACAAGAAACAAACAAGATATTGAGAAATTACCTAAAGAAAATACATGCGAGTGGTGAAGAAGGCAGCTACATAAGGGAAGAAAAGCTTTATAGAAACACTATAGGATACACAGTGGAAGATATTTTGGAAATTGAGAAAGAAAATATTGAATTACCACACTGCTCGAAAGCCATTAGTGCATCAAGGCCATTCGCAGAAAGAACTAAAAAAGAGGAGAACCAATCAGAAAAAGCTGCAAAGAAGATAGAAGAGGAAGCAAAAGAGGGGAAAAATAAAACCACAGCTAATAGACATTGTTGGGAAACTAACTAACACCGCCTCTGTACCCCTGTGCACCTGCGTTTCCATGACTTCCAGCGAGAAAAGCGTTTCCATGAATTCCAGCGAAAATAAACAAGTATCATTACAACCGTCGTAGTACAAAGACATTTTTTATATTCTATTCACGCAATTATGTTCATAGTGATTTTAAAATAAAGTTAATACAGTCTACAACCATCGCATACAGTTTACTAAACAGACATATTGACAGCAGTTTCACACAAAGGAAATCGGAGACCAGAGAAAGAAAAAATTCAGCGAAAGAAATTCAAACGAGGTCTACCCAGAAAAACTCAAAGTGAGTAACAATATCAGCAAAACAAAAACACTATATATTACGGGTTATACTACTTTATAAATATTTCAGTTGCTGTAATCTACTATATTATTGGTGAACATTATTGAAAATTCAAAATGAACCAATATCTCAAAGAGTTCCATATTGAAACAGTTGAAACGAAAATAATTGAAGATGTCTCACAACTAATGAAACTAGATGATATTAAAGTAGATATAAAAATACTTCACAATAATATAAGGAGTGTGAATAAGAATTTAGATCAAATGAAAGTATTACTAGAAGAAACTAAACATATTTTTGACATAATAATTCTATCTGAGACTTGGCAAATTAGAGATATAGACACATATAATATGAATGGGTATGATCTCATCTACAATTATGGTAACGTGAACCAAAATGATGGAGTAATAATATTTATAAAAAATATAACCTTTATTTTACTCATGATATAGTATATCGATCAAATGGAATCAAAATTATACAGGTGAAAGTCAAACTTCACAATAAAAATATACATTTAACATCTATGTACAGATCACATCTACATCTACTAATAATTTTATTGAAAGGTTATCAGAATTTCTAGAATCTTGTGACGATAACAATATTTGCAATCATATTTTAATAGGAGATATCAATATTAATATAATGGACAATGATGACATCACAAATAACTACGAGTACTTGAATAAGCTTAGTGCTCATGGATTCATATCTAAAATAAATTCTGTAACAAGGACCAACTCTGGTACTTGTATAGATCATTGTTTCGTGTAAGATAACTCGAATAACTTCAAATACAATTCATTCGTCGTTGAAACAGATATAACTGATCACTTCTCTATTGCTCTACAAATCATTTCACCTGAAACAAAGAAAAATCATCAGAAATACCAAAATATAAGATATTCATCGATAACAAAAAATTAAAACAAAATATATGCGAAGAGAATTGGCTGGATTTATACTCAACAGATAATATTGAACTTGCCACTTAAATATTCATTCAATTAATCAAGGAAATCCTGGAAAAAAGCACAAACACAATTAAAATTAGTAGAAAAGATATAAAAAGGAATCCGTGGATCACTGATGGTATACTCAAGTCCATTCATGAAAAAACCAATCTTTATAAAACAATGAAAGACAACCCAACAGAAGCAAATAAAACAAGATATAAACAGTACAAAAATAGACAAATAGACTGAAAAAATAATAGACGAAGCCAAAATAGATTTTTATCGAAAAAAAAATAGAAAAAAATAAAGGAGAATCCTCTAAGCTGTGGGAAACTAAAATGAAATGACAAATAAAGCAACTAACAACAATACAATAAAAGAGATTCAATGCAATGATGGCTCTATGATTACTAACAATAAAAAAATTGCCAACAAATTTGTCGAACACTATAGCGGAATTGTTGAAATCCTGGCGAATGAAGTACAAGAAAGACTGAATTATAAAAAAAAATAAACCGAAAACCAAAACTATGAATTCCTTTTTCCTAGAAAAAACGGATGAATATGAAGTTTTGCAATTTATTCAGAACTTAAAAAACAAAAAATCTCCCGGAATTGACACTCTTAGAGCTGAAACTATTAAAATGATAGCAAAATAACTGGCAATACCATTGACATATCTAATAAACTGGTCTCTCAGAAGTGGGAAATGTCCAACTCCATTCAAATGTGCTATCATCTCACCAATATTCAAGTCTGGTAATAAACTCTAAGTAGATAACTACCGCCCAATATCAGTAATTACAACCTTTGCGAAAATATTCGAAACCATTTTGGAATCACGCATTGAAAAATATCTAACGAAATATAACATTTTATCAAATAATAAATTCGGATTTCAAAATCGCAAATCAACTGAAGATGCAATAACACTTCTTATCAACAAAATCAATAAATATGTAGACGATAAATTACCATCACTATGTATATTCGTAGACTTGAAGAAAGCATTCGATACTGTTAGCCATAACCAGCTTCTAGAGGTACTTGAGAAAATTGGATTCAGAGGAATATCCCACCAACTTCTCTATAGTTATCTTCATGAAAGAAATCAATATGTTAAAATCAAAGACACTGTCAGTGAATCTAGAATAGTCCAATATGATGTACCCCAGAGGACAGTTGTGGGTCCAATCCTCTTTAATATCTACTTAAACGATGTGTTTGCATTAGATGTGGAAGGGGACATAATAAGCTTTGCAGACGACACAGTAGTTATTTACAAATCGGAAACATAGAGATATCTAAAAGAAAAAGTGGAAAAAAATTTCAAAGCTATAATTCAATGGTTTGAGAGTAAACTACTGATTATTAATATGGGCAAAACATTTTACATTACCTTTACATCTTATGCTAGCAATATACCTAGTTTACAATCTCTAATAAATATGTTAACGTTAATCTCACTATCTCACCAGTAAATAAAATAAAGTATCTTGGCATATATATATATATAGGCTCACTTGAAATGGGATGCACATATTGATTATTTGGTAAAAAAATTACGTAATGAAACATACAGACTTAAATATCTGAAATCCTACCTAGATATAGTTCAAATGTGCATGCTCTACTATACTCTATTTGAAACTCACCTCACCTATGAGATAGTTACCTGGAGAGCAGCAAATACTTCTCATTTAAAGAATCCAGAACAAATACAAAAATTAACTTTGAAAATAATTACTAATAAAAAAAACTTACCCTACAGAAGCGCTATAAAAAGAAACATTGATTCTAGACATAAGACAACTTTACTTTTTCAAAACTGTTATAAGGCAACACAAAAATAAACATGAACTTAAAAAAATTACACCATTATGCAACTCGCCACAAAATAAATTCAACCTATGTGCCAAAGTCACAGAAAAACACTTTACAAAAATGTTATATTTCTTAGCTCCTCGGATGTATAATCTTATTTCAACAGACACCAAAACTATCGTTAGAAATATATTATTTAAAAATAAAGTCTGGATCTTAAGTTTGCCCAGAGCACAGATACACCAATATGTCGATATGAAAAAATCATATTACTACAGTATATAAATGTTAGTTAAAGATATATATGTTAGTTGGAATTGTGAAAACTATAGTTCAATTTCTCCATTGTTTGTCTCAATGATGTGTAATTGATGTTTGATGCAATTTACCTATTTTTTTTGCTCACACTGAAAATAATTTTTTTTTACATTTTTTTACAATTTTATTTATTATAACCCATATGGTACAACCCACGCATAGGTTCATCCTTCTGTGGGAATTCTATATTTATTTATCGTTAACTGAAAACTATTGTATATTTCAAATTGAATGGTAAATAAATATTATTATTATTATTATTATTATTATTACTTCACATGCAAAAATTAAGAAAATATATTTTACATGTGTATTCACTACAATTTATAGATATTAAAAACTTCATATTTAAGGAGAAGGGGGAATGTAAAAACATTTATAAACAAAAAATATTGTCTTATTTATTACATGTTTTGCAATACTTAATTATACAAAAATTCTATAACGGATGCTTGCATGCATAGTAGTTGAAAGAAAATCTAATAAAATTAGAAGGAACTCCTCTTAGATGTTGAACAATATGTTTATCGGATAGAATTTCTTCGAATGGCGATGTCACTTCACAATAACATGAATAACAAATTTTTTTCCATCCAGGTTTATGTTACTTTGGTTTACACAGCATGTTTTGCGAGCAGTGTTATTTAAAAAGATTCGGGTTTGAACTTGTTCGGTACTATATACTTTATATTCTAACTCACTCCTTTTTTATTTAGATTCCATTCACTGTACAGCCGTGACAGTGGATAGACGTGCGAAGAGCGACCCGTGTGTGGCTATTTGCGAAAAAGTGTGTAGAAAGTGAACAGAGTGCAGACAGAGACTGAGTAATAATAGTGTAGTTATTTCCAATCTAAAAGAAAAAGTGGTATCAACCAAAGCTCCCACCCCATGGAGGGAGGATCAACATACGACCGTTTATTCACGGAGACTTAAAGAACGTCTACGGATAAAATCTATGTTAGTAAAAGCTCGACTAGGTAAATTCAGTTTTTTGCCCCGTATGGTCTTAAATATAGACCTTTCCCTTTTTCTAAAACCATATTATGTGTTTTCATTTCTACGAGTTGCAATTGATTTGCCTTTGGGTCATTGATCGCTTTCACAATCCTCGCTGCACCGCTACCTACAGCGCCCAAAGCAACTAAGCTACCTACAGCGCCCAAAGCAACTAAAAGTGGTAGCAAAAGCGGTAAAAATCCACCCTTTTTTGGAGCTCGAATTATGCGCTTCTTTTTTTTTAATGACCCTCCCTCTTTCGATTTTCGATTCTTTTACAATCCCATTCCAAGCTTCGTTTTTCCGTTCATTGCTGTTACCAACCAGGCCGCAGACTTTTCTCCTAAACTATCGTCTTTGGATTTAACCATATCCCAAGCAGTTTTCTAATATTTTATCCGCTATATGACGTTCTTGAATATTGTTGGTTTGCAAATATCTAATATCGTGATTCTTGCAAGCTTCGTCAAGTTTATTTATACCTTTATCTCCTCTGATTAATCTCTTATCTAATTGTGTTCCAGTTCCGTAATATTGGTACCCCGGAATATGAGCTTCAAAATTAAGTTTATTTATCAAAGAATTCAAAAGACCACGTCTTCGATGTGAACTATTTCGCTTACGGGTACTCATTGTGGTATTTATATAAAGCAGGAGCCTTTATATACCTTCACTCAAAAATGAAGAATGAAAAGCAGTGCATCTCTTTACCAATTAAAAATTATAATTTTAGTTTTAATGGTAATGAGGTAGGAAAACATGGATATTTATTTGGTGGTAATTCTAAACGTGGATTAATTGTCGGGAAAAACCAATACGGTGCTATCACTAATTGAACACCCTAATGGATTAAGATTTGAAAATCTCTACATATATTCTAAGACTCAATCTCAACCAAAATATCAGTATTTGAGAAACCTTGTAAAACCCATACATGGAATTGGATACGAAGAATACAGTGACGCCAAGGATGTCGTTTTGACTGAAAATATTACAAATAACTCATTAATAATATTTGATGATGTAATTACATCTGATCAAAATATTATTCAAAGTTTCTTTTGTTTTGGTCGACATAAACAAACGGCTTTTTTTTTACTTATGTCAAACATATTCGGCTATCCCAAAACAATTAATACGAGATAACGCCAATCTTTTAATTGTTTTTCAACAAGATTTGACAAATTTACGTTATATCTATGATGACCATGTAAATATCGATATGTCATTTCAAGAATTCAAAGACATTTGCCAATACTGCTGGAAAGATCAATTTGGATTCCTTGTTATTGATAAGGAATGCGATATAACATCGGGTACATATAGAAAACATTTTGACATAATATTAAAGTATAAAAACACGTACTAAACATAGAACAGTTATTTAACATGGATCCTCAGACAACTAAACAACTTATAAGAACTAGAGAATCACTAAGGAAAAATTATAAAAGTTTAAAAAGTGATATAGCCAAATCTCAAACACAACTCGAGAAAATATATAAACCGATAACTGAACCTCTTAAAGAATTAGTTCTAAATTTGGCAAAGCAAGAGTCATTTAAACCAGAAATCGAAACTCTAAAACTAGAAAGAACCCCAAAAAATGTATGTCATAAAATAGCATTTGATACATCTCCTAATTTAGAAAGTACTAGAATAAATGAGCCTTTTTTAACAAATGAAGAAGTTTTTGAATCAAGAATTAATAATGAAAAACCATCAAATGATTAATTTATAGACGATAATATCAGACAATTTTATATGGCAGTAAATAATCTATAAGTTTATGAGGAATACATTAATGGTTTTCATCCATTACCTAGAACATATATCGATGGGGCTATTCGAGATGTTGAAGGAGAATATGATCATGAACTAGGAGTGTTCCATGATCAAATAAATGAAAAATTTTTTATTGGTAATTCAGAAGTTGATTTTGATAGTCCCAACATTATAATAAATGGTATCAAGTATCTTGGCACTCCTGGACTTTATGAAGTACTTTTTAAGAAAACATCCAACTGGGTATACCGCCACAGTTATAGACAATTCAGATATAGCAAAAAGAACAAATTTACTTTATAGAGAGTACAAAGAATTTCCTAATAGCATTAAACATAAGTATCAATATATTGTTAAAACTAGGGAAGAGCAAAAAAGACGTGGAATACAACCTCAGTTCAGGCCTCGAATATCTTCTCTACCAGAATCAGTAAGTACTGGAGTCCTTACCAGACATAAAGCAAGAAAAGGATCTGGTCTAATAGAATATAATAATAATTCTATCGATTACAAATATTTTGATTAATACAATGAAATAATTGAGAGGTTACAATTATTGGTTGCTTCAGATAATGCAGGAAACACAGGAGTTCACAATGAAATTGTATCCATAATCGAGGTGTTGCGTGAAGACGGAATTATTGCCTAAATATGTGTTCTAATCTTGCTTGTTCGTTAGTATCATCCGACAATGCCAATCAATAAGTTTGGTAGTCATTTTTTGAACGAGTCAGGTTCTTCCGTAATTAATCTTACTTCACCCTTTTATTTGTGCCAATAGGTAGCTTTTCATGGTAAATGTTTCGTCAATATTAGAGGTGTTAGAAACGAGTTAAAAAGTAAATAATATTATATTTTGGATACTCAAAAAACTACCACGCTAGTTCCTGTCAGTGGAAAAATTGAATACGTTCGATATTATGGAGCTATTAGAGATGTTGAAATAAATAAAATAACCTATCCTATAAATAATCTACTATTTCGAAAAAATATTTCTAATGGGGATCAAATTAAATTTAAATTAGGAATAGCTGATGAAGTGTATATTGAATTTGTAGTACAGTGTCCAATTGAAAAAAATGTCTAAATCGCAAGAAGATACTTCAAAAGACGACATGTCATTATTAAGGGGTTGAATATAATATAATAATAATAATGTTTATTCAACAATAAAATAGAAATACATTAAAAATAGAAACACTACAAAACAAAAGAAATACATTAAAAATACAAACACTACAAAACAAAATATCAAGTAAGCTTTAAAACTAAGTAATACGCTTAAAAAAACAGTTGTTGAAATAAACAGTAGAAACACATAAGTGGTATATACCACTTGTATATGTGTAGGCGTAAAAATCTGTATTATAAAGACATTTTTCTGGTGGTTGTAGACATATCTAGTGATAAAATTGACATAATCGGTAAAGTCACAATAGGTAAGTAAATATATAAATATATAAACATTCTCAATTTTAAACATTGTAAGACATGAGGGAAACTAGACGTTCCTTTGATTGACAACATTACTAAACATTGACCGTTCATTACAGATAACCCAGTCTTTTAACTTTTTTTTAAATGATTTTGAATATATATTGTTTTTCAAAGAAATAGGTAACACGGAATAAATGGAGCTAGGTATTTTGCGCATCTTTGCCCTAAAGTTTTTTCACTTTGAGGGAAAAAATGCCATCATTCCGTCGAGTGTTGTATTGGTGCTCGTGTACCTCTAGTATAATTTTAGTTTTATGGATGAAGAGAAGAACTTTTTTACAGAAAAGTTGTCTGACGTCACATATTCGACATTCGTTATATAATTCTTCAGTAGGATACGAGATAGATCTTTTAGATATCACTTTTAGTATCCATTTTTGAGTTACATTCAGATGGTTTAAATGTACATCAAGAACTCCTCCCCATCCGAGAATACCATAATTCAAAAGAGATTCTACTAACGAATAGTACAGGGTTTTTAAATGAGTTAAAAAGTCTCTTAAATATTTGAATTTGGGGATAAGTCCTCTAATTTTATTTAGAATATTTTTTACTTGTGGTTCCCAGCATAAATGTCGATCGATAACAACTCCAAGATATTTTACATTCTCTGATTCGGGTATGTGCTGGTTGTAGCCAATATTTAACGAGCCAAGATTAGGTAATGAGAAACTATAGGAAGTAAAAGGTAAGTAACAGCTTTTTTATGATTTAATGTCAATTTATTTAATTGTAGCCATTTGGATATTTTTATAAAGTCATTTTCTATTTTTTCTTTCAGTTCTTGCCAAGATGGTGCGGAGTACATGACTGCAGTATATCTATGATGACCATGTAAATATCGATATGTCATTTCAAGAATTCAAAGACATTTGCCAATACTGCTGGAAAGATCAATTTGGATTCCTTGTTATTGATAAGGAATGCGATATAACATCGGGTACATATAGAAAACATTTTGACATAATATTAAAGTATAAAAACACGTACTAAACATAGAACAGTTATTTAACATGGATCCTCAGACAACTAAACAACTTATAAGAACTAGAGAATCACTAAGGAAAAATTATAAAAGTTTAAAAAGTGATATAGCCAAATCTCAAACACAACTCGAGAAAATATATAAACCGATAACTGAACCTCTTAAAGAATTAGTTCTAAATTTGGCAAAGCAAGAGTCATTTAAACCAGAAATCGAAACTCTAAAACTAGAAAGAACCCCAAAAAATGTATGTCATAAAATAGCATTTGATACATCTCCTAATTTAGAAAGTACTAGAATAAATGAGCCTTTTTTAACAAATGAAGAAGTTTTTGAATCAAGAATTAATAATGAAAAACCATCAAATGATTAATTTATAGACGATAATATCAGACAATTTTATATGGCAGTAAATAATCTATAAGTTTATGAGGAATACATTAATGGTTTTCATCCATTACCTAGAACATATATCGATGGGGCTATTCGAGATGTTGAAGGAGAATATGATCATGAACTAGGAGTGTTCCATGATCAAATAAATGAAAAATTTTTTATTGGTAATTCAGAAGTTGATTTTGATAGTCCCAACATTATAATAAATGGTATCAAGTATCTTGGCACTCCTGGACTTTATGAAGTACTTTTTAAGAAAACATCCAACTGGGTATACCGCCACAGTTATAGACAATTCAGATATAGCAAAAAGAACAAATTTACTTTATAGAGAGTACAAAGAATTTCCTAATAGCATTAAACATAAGTATCAATATATTGTTAAAACTAGGGAAGAGCAAAAAAGACGTGGAATACAACCTCAGTTCAGGCCTCGAATATCTTCTCTACCAGAATCAGTAAGTACTGGAGTCCTTACCAGACATAAAGCAAGAAAAGGATCTGGTCTAATAGAATATAATAATAATTCTATCGATTACAAATATTTTGATTAATACAATGAAATAATTGAGAGGTTACAATTATTGGTTGCTTCAGATAATGCAGGAAACACAGGAGTTCACAATGAAATTGTATCCATAATCGAGGTGTTGCGTGAAGACGGAATTATTGCCTAAATATGTGTTCTAATCTTGCTTGTTCGTTAGTATCATCCGACAATGCCAATCAATAAGTTTGGTAGTCATTTTTTAAACGAGTCAGGTTCTTCCGTAATTAATCTTACTTCACCCTTTTATTTGTGCCAATAGGTAGCTTTTCATGGTAAATGTTTCGTCAATATTAGAGGTGTTAGAAACGAGTTAAAAAGTAAATAATATTATATTTTGGATACTCAAAAAACTACCACGCTAGTTCCTGTCAGTGGAAAAATTGAATACGTTCGATATTATGGAGCTATTAGAGATGTTGAAATAAATAAAATAACCTATCCTATAAATAATCTACTATTTCGAAAAAATATTTCTAATGGGGATCAAATTAAATTTAAATTAGGAATAGCTGATGAAGTGTATATTGAATTTGTAGTACAGTGTCCAATTGAAAAAAATGTCTAAATCGCAAGAAGATACTTCAAAAGACGACATGTCATTATTAAGGGGTTGAATATAATATAATAATAATAATGTTTATTCAACAATAAAATAGAAATACATTAAAAATAGAAACACTACAAAACAAAAGAAATACATTAAAAATACAAACACTACAAAACAAAATATCAAGTAAGCTTTAAAACTAAGTAATACGCTTAAAAAAACAGTTGTTGAAATAAACAGTAGAAACACATAAGTGGTATATACCACTTGTATATGTGTAGGCGTAAAAATCTGTATTATAAAGACATTTTTCTGGTGGTTGTAGACATATCTAGTGATAAAATTGACATAATCGGTAAAGTCACAATAGGTAAGTAAATATATAAATATATAAACATTCTCAATTTTAAACATTGTAAGACATGAGGGAAACTAGACGTTCCTTTGATTGACAACATTACTAAACATTGACCGTTCATTACAGATAACCCAGTCTTTTAACTTTTTTTTAAATGATTTTGAATATATATTGTTTTTCAAAGAAATAGGTAACACGGAATAAATGGAGCTAGGTATTTTGCGCATCTTTGCCCTAAAGTTTTTTCACTTTGAGGGAAAAAATGCCATCATTCCGTCGAGTGTTGTATTGGTGCTCGTGTACCTCTAGTATAATTTTAGTTTTATGGATGAAGAGAAGAACTTTTTTACAGAAAAGTTGTCTGACGTCACATATTCGACATTCGTTATATAATTCTTCAGTAGGATACGAGATAGATCTTTTAGATATCACTTTTAGTATCCATTTTTGAGTTACATTCAGATGGTTTAAATGTACATCAAGAACTCCTCCCCATCCGAGAATACCATAATTCAAAAGAGATTCTACTAACGAATAGTACAGGGTTTTTAAATGAGTTAAAAAGTCTCTTAAATATTTGAATTTGGGGATAAGTCCTCTAATTTTATTTAGAATATTTTTTACTTGTGGTTCCCAGCATAAATGTCGATCGATAACAACTCCAAGATATTTTACATTCTCTGATTCGGGTATGTGCTGGTTGTAGCCAATATTTAACGAGCCAAGATTAGGTAATGAGAAACTATAGGAAGTAAAAGGTAAGTAACAGCTTTTTTATGATTTAATGTCAATTTATTTAATTGTAGCCATTTGGATATTTTTATAAAGTCATTTTCTATTTTTTCTTTCAGTTCTTGCCAAGATGGTGCGGAGTACATGACTGCAGTATCATCTGCAAAACTTATTATTTTTCCTGAGGTATTAAGAAATAGTAAGCTATTAATATAAATGGTAAAAAGAACGGGGCCCATAACTGTTCCCTGGGGAACACCGAAGGTTACCTTTTTTCGAGTACTGAAAGTACCGTTGATTTCATCACTTTGCTCTCGGTCTGAGAGATAGCTTTTTAATAAATCGTAAGCTAAACCTCTGAAACCATACATTTCTAATTTATCTAATAACCTTTTTTGACCGTGTCAAAGGCTTTAGAAAGGTCTAGAAAAATAATTACCGCGGGAGTTTTTTTATCTATATGATCATAAATAGAGGATGTTACATTTAAGATGGCATCTTCAGTTGATCTACCCTCTCTAAAGCCATACTGATAATCTGATAAAATGTTGTATTTATTTAAAAAGCTTTGGAACCTATTCTTCATTACCCTTTCTATAATTTTAGAAAAAGAGAAAAAGATTTATTTATTATTCTAGTTAATATAAGTGCAACTTCAGAAGCTATTTCCTTTAATGTTTCAGAACGAATATTGTCAAATCCTGCCGATTTTTTATTTTTCAAGTTTTTTCTTACAGATATTACCTCTGTCGTATCTGTAGGTTTTAAGAATATGGTATTTTGTAAGGGATAAGTATTTTCGGTAAAATTGTCAACGTCTGGAATTTTTTCAGCTAATTTTTTGCCTATGTTGGCATAATATTCATTAAATGCATCCGCAATTTCTTGATTTTCTGTTAGCTGATCTTCATCAGATAAATTAATAACATTTATGTTTGTTTGATGTTTTCTTTTTCCACATAAGGTATTAACACATTCCCATAAAGATTTTGATGAATTTTTGTTTTTGTTTATTTGTTTAGTGAGATAATCTCTTTTAGTTTTATTTATTAGTTTTTGTAAAATATTTTTATAATTTTTATATCTGTTTTTTATGTCATCATTGGTCGGGTTTTTTAAAGTAAGTTGGTAAAGATTATTTTTTTCTTTTATTGACTTTGCTAAACCTGGTGTCATCCAACATTTTAGAAAACAAATTTTATTTTCAACTTTTACGGTTTTAGTGTTGTTGTTTATATAACGTAAAGTTTCAATAAATTTATTCGACATAACATCCAAATCTTTTTCTTCAAATATATTTGCCCATTTTTCATTACTTAGGTCTTCCCGTAGTTTAGGATAATTTATATAAGATTTATAGTTGCTGTTTGGAGAGTAGTTTTTATTACGTTGTAACTGAAAAGTTAATGCAATCGGACAGTGATCAGTTATGTTGTAACGGAAAATGAAAGATTTAGTATTTAACTCTAGGTCCTTATTATGATTATACATAAAAAAGTGATCTAGACAGCTACGGCTAGGCAACCTAGTATATTTATTAATGTATGAGGAAAATCCACAATAGCTTAATATATTTTTATAATCCTCTACAATATCGTTGTCATCCAGTAAATTTATATGTATGTCGCCAGTGAGTATATTTATGTCTGCTATAGGGTGCAAGTTAGTCAAAAAATTTAACAGTTCTGAATTAAAAGACTTAGCACACGTGCTAGTGGAACGATAGAGAGCAATAATATTAACAGCGATCTTATGTAATTTAAAGTTAAGAACCATCGCTTTGGTATCTCCGATAAAAATATCCGTTTTCGAATAATTTATATGTTGTTTTAAAAAAACCAAAACTCCATCGTTTTTATTCAATGTACCTTCATTATAGCAACAATCATATCCTTGTATATTGAACAGGTAGGGATCGTGTAATTGGCGGGTTTCAGTAAGAACGATAATATCAAAGTCTGAAGAAATGTTGTCCAATAGAACATTCAGATTATCAAAATGTTAGCAATGTTTGCTCGCACTACGAATATTCATGTGGAAAATTTTAAAATCATTAGGTTCATTAGGTGACATAAAAGATGTAAAACTATTGTTGTCATATATTTCAAGTGCATCTATGAGTTCATTTTCATATTCCCTAATATAATCATTCATGGTTAAATAAAAAAGTGCTTAAAATTAAAATTAAAATTAAAATCTGTTATGCCTAGTTGGGTATCGTTTTGGTGGTTCTTCCGAAGGGCTTGGTTCCACAATTTTCCGTTTCAGTCCCTGAGATTCGCTACCTTCTCCGTTTGAGTTTTGAGAACCGATTTTTTTTAGGTCGATATTCTCCAGTTCCTGTACAGAATAACTTTTACCATTTATTAAGTTATTTTTTTCTATTTTTGTTATTAGGTTTTCTTGGTTGGCTTTTTTCTTGAAGGAGTATAAAGTTTTTTTAATTTGGTAGTCTTCTTTTATGTAGTCTTTAGCTATAAAGACTCCCGTACCTTTAAATTTTTTAAATTATTAAGAATTGTTTCTATCAACATATAACTGATAAACTCGACAATTACTGGTCTTGGTTTTTCTTGGTTTCCTTAAAATTTACCGATTCTGTATATGTCTCTTAGATCTCGGAAATTACAGCTGACACACCTATTTATTAAATCCAGAATTATACGTATGTCGCTCGACTTGTCTTCTTGCTCTTTAAGACCGTAGAATACCAAATTATATTTCTTTTGCTTTCTTTTGTTAAAACTCGTTGGTTAAGGGTGTCTACTTCTTTTTTAAGTTCTTCGTTTTCTTTTTTTACGCTTTGTAATTCGTTCGTTAAATCTGTTGTCAAATTTACTATTTCTGCTTTTATTTCACTGCTCTGTTTTTTTATTTCTTATTTCTTCGTTACTTTTTATTAAATCATTTAGGAGAGTTAAAATATATATCATTCTTTTCATTTTTCGCGTTTTCAGACATTGTTACGAACAAATTTCAGTTATTTTGAATTTTTATAGTAGGTACGCCTATGAAGTTTCTTATACTTCATATACAATTTGTTGTTATATTTTTTAAAAGCCTATTTTTTTAGGAACAGTTTCGTGTAAAATATATTATTTAATCTGAAGTTTTACTCACTGTCTTTCGTAGATTTATCAAGAGCACACTTTTAAACAGTACCTGTTGCTACGACCACTATAATAATGAATTGAATTACTTGATACAAGCCGATTTAGCTATAATGATCCCATATGCTAAACAGAATAGTGGTTATAATTATATTTTAATCGTTATCAATGCATTTAGCAAATTTGTGTGGGCTCTACCCTTAAAAAAAATCAGGAAAAGATATTGTTGCAGAGATGAAAACTATATTAGCTCGATGAAAAGTACCCCCAAAAATTTACAAACAGATAACGGGACTGAGTTTTATAATAATGATTTTAATCAACTAATGAAAAAATATGGTATCAACCACTATAGTAGTTTTTCTAATCTCAAAGCAAGTATTGCCGAAAGAGTAATAAGAACCCTTAAAAATTTATTATGAACAGTTTAGTTTACAAGGCTCTTACAACTGGATAAATGTTTTACCCGAAATTATTAAAAAATATAATAACTCTAAGCATTTGAAAACAGGAGAGATGCCTAGTAAAGTTAACCACAAAAATGCTAAAAAAATATTAGCTTTTAATAATTGGAAAACTTTTGATGTACGAAAACCACAATTCAAGATTGGCGACGATTTTCGGATTTCGAAATACCGACATGTTTTTCAAAAAGGGTATACACCGAATTGGACTAATGAAATTTTTAAAATTTAAAATTTTTCGTGTTATTTTTCAGGGCTTATAATGCCACATTAAAATTTTAAGAGGGACAACCGTCAAATCGCCCAATGATGTGCTAAATAAGGAGTGGGTGTGTGGGATAAAGAAGGTGATGTGCATTGATTGCGAGCCTACGGCATAAGATCGCCTCGTAAGGCTAGACTTTCTAGCGGTAATCCCGTCTTAAGGCGGGAAGTTGCCCAGGACAACGCACATATGATGTAAATTTTGTAAATATAATAATAAAGATTTTAAAACGCAACTAACCAGTATAGAAAATCAATAATAGTTTTAGTAGATATCTAGTACACTCCCCATTTACATTCAGTTGCACCTGTTTTTTTATCTTATATATATCTTTCCAAAATTGGGAACCATAACATTCAAAAGGACATAAATAAGTTTAAATCAATCAGCACTGTTTGAGTTACTCAACAATTACTAAATAATTACCAAATAACGGTACGGAGTGAGTGCGTGGCATAATAATATTAAATAGTGTGCGGGGAAATATGACCGAACATCGCCAGCTCGCTCGAATGGCTGAACAACCATATTCTGAGCCCAACTCCCAGAGCAGGACTATAAATTGTACATATGTAAATATTAATATAGAGCAATTTAAAAATTTTTAGTTGTTATGGTGATTTTAATGCCAGACATACATTATTGGGAGTAAACACCGTATACTCCAGAGAGGGAAACCATTTAGTAGAGATAATAGAAGATAATAAATTAAACTTGTTTGCACCGGATGAGGCGACGAGAGTAACGGAAAACAATACACAGAGCACAATTGACCTATTCATCAGAAAAAACACGAACGTGAGAGAAATAAAAACATTACCCGAGCTAAACTCAGACCACCTCCCGGTAATGCGAATTATCTCAGAAAAAGTAAAAATATTAACAAAACTATCTACACCGCAATATAACATGATCAAAGCAAATTGGGACGATTATAAAAAAGAATTAAACAACAGAAAAATTAATACAGAAGACCAACTCAATAAGGAAATTGAAATATTAGAAAAGACAATAATAAAAGCAGACGATCTAACAATACCCAAAGAAATTATGGTAATAGGAAATCTCCAAATAAATGAAGAGATAAAAGAAGCCATTAAAAAAGAAACCAAATTAGCAGACAAATCCAAAGAGAACAAGGAATTAACACAGGCAATGAACTACACAAAAAATTTGACTATTTAAACAAAGAAATCACAACGAGATTATTATTCCTAGAAGAGGAAAGATGGCTCAAGGAAACTAGAAAACAACGAGGTCAAAATAACAACATCTGGAAGATGATAAAAAATAGGAACATGAACCAAAACCATCTACCACCAATAATAAAAAACAATAAAATATACATATAAGAAAAACAAAAATTATAAGCCATCAGGAGATAGGTGCAAGAAATCCATGAATTAACGTAAAACTTATTGGACGAGAGGACAATCGAAAACATAAGAATAAAAAATAAAATTTTAAATTTTAATTTTGTTGGTTGTACATCCTTCATAGTTTTGAATTATCATTACTTTTTCTATGTATGTTGTGCTTTTTATTAGTTCGTTTTTAATTAATTTTAATATCTCCACCATCTTTGGGATGTTTACGATTTGATTTATTTCGTTTATTAAATTTTTGATTTCATTCATTCGGTTGTTTGTTGTTTCGTCATTTTTAGTTTTGCATCGTCTGTGTTCTTTGGTTAGTTTAATAAGCCTCTGCTGTACAGTACGCCGTGACTGACTTAATTCTTTCTGCTTCGAAGGTGTTTATTTTTGTTTTCTTTCTTACTTCCTCGATCTTTTCGAGGTATTATAAATAGGCTGAGCACATTCTGTGATTGGCAGTGTGCTGTCCGCTACAGTGTGTGCACTTTGCCTGGCTAGAATGAGCTTGCATTCCCTCGTTAGGTGCTGACCAGCGCATTTTACGCATTTAGTTTGCGAATGCCCGAACTTCTGACAATTATGACATTCGCTAACCTTATTTTTCCGGGAGTATGTTTCACATTTGATTTTGAAATTTAGTATTCCAGTTATTTTAAACAGTACCTTTATGTCGTATTCTTTTTGATTAAGACTACATAGCTATGACTTTTTACATTTGGGTTTTTGGCTTTCAAGGGTATCTATTTCTCTTTTGATTTCTGTTGTTTCTAGATTTGGAGCGACCTTTGATACCGTCCTTTTGAGTTTTTTTGCCTGTGTATATATAATGGTTTATTCTATTTTGTTTTAGTTTGCTATATAGGGTTTGTCTATCTTCTTTTGATGTTGTGTAGAGTTTCGTGTTGTATCTAGTGAACTGGATTTTAAATTGATTATTTTTAATGGTATTTCAGACCTCCCCGATGAATTGGGCGTGATTCTCGACTTGGCCCTCGATCACTATTGGTGGTATTTTTGTTTGTTGTTCTTTTTCCTTTTTAGTGTTTATTCCTTCTGAGTCCGTCATTCCGGCGAAATCAACGGCTATGCTTAATTAAGGCCTTGATAGTTTATTTTTGGTTAAACGTGCAGGTACCACTATATAAAATGAGCATTTATCAGTTTGATTTAGTTCTAAAGTATAACATTTATAGATATATTATTCAACTTTTCAAATTTCGAAATTTGTGTCAACAGCATAGGCATTTCTAAACCTGTTGTACTCAAAACTATACTACAATGAGGGTATGATGAGAGTAGTAATACAAGGCAGTTTCTAAATCGGAAGTGCGACTGCGCATGCGTGAACTTGAATGTGTGACACACACATCAGACCACACATGTCGACTGGAATCTGTTTGACACGGTAAAAAACGTTTTAACTCCATTCTGTAATCACGTGGAAGGCTGTACCAGACTGTCTGTAGATCATCAAAGTTCAATAAAATCATTTGAATGGCCTTGAATAGTAAGTGATGATTCATCACGTAAAAATTTCAAGCACAAATGTCCACAATTTATTTGATTATAAGTTTGATACTGATCGTTGTTGTAGTAAATTTTAACAGGTCCTCGACCACTTAAATAACGATCAAGTTCTCTAGGCGGTTTGAAATTACCAAATGAATCAAAATATTCGACTTTGTCGTTTTTCTTTTTGTTTGCTACCCAATGACTGCCGGGATTTTTCCAACTATCCAAATTTACGACACCACATTCACGTTGTGCGCGTACTTTCCCAGGTAGAGTATCGCGTATGAAAACACCTCAAAAATGAGGTATTTTATACAGTTTGGGATATTGCAGTAATTCTTTATCGTATAATGCTCTATTGGGTAGCCTTAATGATGATGATGATGACGACGTTTTTTTGTTTTTTTTTGTTTTTTTTTTCAAAATACATTCCGAAACGTCTTTTGCTATTCTTTCGTAAATACAATCCATGACCGATAGTTTCCATCTCTTTATTGTGTCTGTTCTTCGAGCTTCATTTTCTTATTTTGGGCGTTTATCACAGAAGAGGCTATGCCGGCCGCACCCCCACTTAACGCATCAAGGGCACTTAGACCGGCAAACATAGGACTGAGAGGAAGAAATCATCCATATTTAGAGTCAAATGGAATAATTCTAGGTACTCTAATGTTATTTTTACCGCCGGCAAGTTTAACTGCTACTCCGGCTGCTTTTAAAGCCAACGACACGGCCTTCTATAATGTCTTAGCAGGTTTCATGGATTTTCCAATTTATTTCACAACGTGAGTGTAAAAGGAACAAACCATACCAAGTTTACGTTTGGTTTTCATGGCTTCAGTTACAAGTAGAGCGTTACCACGTTCACCAAGACTAGTGTCCTTTGATTTAACTCTCCCCCACGCTCGCACTTCTAGTATTTTATCTGCTTTATGACGTTCGTTCAATGAATCACTCTGTGAATATGCGATGTCGTATTGTTTGCACGCGGCGTCCAATGGATTAATGCTCGGATCACCGCATGCCAATCGTTTTTGTAGTCTGGTACCCGGACCGCAATATTCATATCCTCCGGTCAAATGAAGTTCAAAAGGCAACTTATTAATCAGTGTATTTAAGACACCCTACCCTCTCATTCGTGCACAAACATCGAAATTGATAAATGAGCGTGACAGCTTTGATATTTATAGGACGATGAAGGTGGTTCAACAAGTGCAGTCGTTACCGATCGAAAATTTAGACGATTTTCAAGGCAAAAAGTTAAATAATATTAGTAAACATGGTCCGTTGTTACGCGACTCGTTTCGCACCATAATTTGTGGTCCAAGTGGGTGTGGAAAGACAAATGAAATGTTATCCCTATTGTTTAATCCCAATGGCGCCAAATTTGAAAATGTTTACGTATACTCAAAATATTTGTACGAACCAAAGTATCAGTTATTGCAAACAGTAACGACTCAAGCAAAGGGTATAGGTTACTTTCCGTTCAAAGACAACGAGTCATTAGTCCCACCAAAACCAAGAAAAACTCCATTTTTATTTTCGATCATGTAGCATGGTATATTATTCCATGTGTATTCTATTTACATTTTTTCTCCTTCGTTATGTATTTACAATATCATTTATTTAATTACCGTTATTTGTAGAGAAGATAATATCCCTAAGCTTCTTCTTCCATTAAAAGATGGTGTAATAGTTTGTAACTAATCCTAAAAGGCGTATTGCGTTATTGAACACACATGTCCAGTGATTTCATTTTTCTTTAAGTCTTCATTGACGAATTTTTTTAGCGTACCGGGATTACTGGTATCTTTGGAAAGTTGTTTGTTTAAGATTGCGATTGTCCACTATGGACCGTAGACATTTATTTTTAGTTATTTGAAGTTTTTTAAGTTTTGTTTTAAATGCATTGATCCATATTGGACAAGCGTACATCATCATTGCTCTAATTGCCGTAATATATAATTGTCTTTTTAGGTTTAAATTTAAGTTTTAATTTCTCGAAATATATGGGTTTTTTTTAACTTTTAATTTTAATTAGTCGGTTTGTCAGGTCGATCAAGTGGTCGTCATATGTAAGTCTTCTGTCTATAGTCACCCCTAGGTATTTCACACTGTTTCTCCGGTATTGGTTCGTTATTTATTTTTACGATATTGAGGTTCTCGAGGTTCTTTTTTCTATTGAAATTAATCAGTTCTGATTTGAAAGGATTTATCTTTATTTTCCATTTATCAAAAATTTTTGTAATATCGGCCAAATACAGGTGAATTTTTTGATATGCCAACTCTACCCGCTTAGATGAAGCAATTACTGCTGTATCATTCGCAAACAGAGCTAGTTTTGTGTTTATATTTTTTGGTATATTATTTATATACAATAGGAAAAGAGTAGGACTAAATGGACTGCCTTGAGTCACTCCTGCTGGCATCTTTTTTATATTTGGAATTTTATCCATTTACCGTTATCTGATTTTCTTTCTTCAAGAAAACGAGACAATACTTAACTATCCATTTAGGCATGCCGGATGTAATAATTTTACTAGCGTCATTGTATCTTTTATATTGTAATTGATATTTATTTTTTCTACTGTTCTGGCAAGCTGCATTTCCGTTGATTTTCCTTTTTGGAATCCAAATTGTTCCTGAATTATTGTCCCGTTTTCTTGAAGAAATTTATTTATTTTTTCATTCACGTCCTGTATAGTCCGGCATACTGTTTGTCTTGTTGCTTTGTCTGATAGTCCATCCGTTAGTCTGTGATTTTCATGTATTACGTCGGCCAAAAGGTTTGCTTTTTGTTTGTTATTTGTTATTTCTGTATTGTTATGTATTAGTATGTCCACTCAGGATCTTCCGTCTTTCCTTTTTTTATTTATTGCGAACTAAGCGTTATCTCCCCGATCTTGCATATTGTTTAAAAATGTTGTCCATTGTTAATTTTCGTAGTTTCTTAAGACTGTCCGTATGTCAATTATTGCCTGTACCAAATCGTCATGATTTTGTCGCATCGGTTGTCTTTGGTACAGGCGTCGTTTTTTATTTCTGACTTTATTCATGTCTGTTATATATGTCGTCAAGTTTTGTCCTTGTCCTGTTAAATGGAAATCAGGAATATAACACTGTAACTTCTTTTAGGATTTCCGTTTGATCCTAAATGGCATTGACAATGTCGTTTGTATTACTAACCTGTCTTATCATATTACTGTTATGTTTAATATAATTTTGAAAGCCAAACCAGTTAGCCTCGGCATAGTTTTTAAGTTGTTTATATTATGTTTTATTATAACTTATTTTTCTGTCGAAAATAACTGGTCGGATATCTGTGTCCATGTCGTCTAAAATTTGTATATTACATATTCTGTCACTTCTTGCCACTATCATATCCAGGGTAGAGCTGTAGTCTCCTCTAGGGGAGTACTAGGTTGGCGTTATAGTCTCCCATTATTATAGTTTTTACAGACGGATCAGTCAGTCCTCTAACATCTTCTTTATTTAATTCTTCTCCGTTAATGTAATCCATAGATATTTGTGTATTTTCTATTTTTATTGTTGTTTTCTATATTTGTTTTTTATTTCACTAAAATTTATACCATTTTTAATATATAAGATTAATTCCCCCCCCTAAAAATCTACTTTGTACATTAGGATCTACCCTATTCCTATATAATTTTTTGTATCCTCTAATATCTGGTGGGTACCTGTTTTCCCCCCAGTAAAAGGACTCGCAAATTCCGATCAAAAAATAACTTTTTTCTTTGGCTAATGCTGTCAGTTCTTGAATTTTTTCTCTCAGTCCTCTGGCATTCCAGAATAACAACCGAGAATGCTCAATATCGCTGTTGTTTATACTTACATGAGCTCAACATATTTCATTATGACCTAGATTCTTTCCAGGTCATTTCTGCTCAACTCAGTTGTAAGATTGTTTATTAAATTTATCATTTTTTTAATTTTCAAAACTTCATTTAAATTTTTTACTGCCGAAAATAAGTAAACAATTTCATTTGTTTCACTATCTAATTTGTCATTAGTAGTTAATTATAGTTCGTGGTAAAAAGGTGCATCCTGTTTCCGGTCTAAAGGTCAATGACCTCAATTGACCTTTAGACTGGAAACAGGATGCACCTAATTACCACGAACAAATATCTAAAGGTCGATGACCGCAAATGAGCTCAAACATCCGGCCACCTGTTTCCGGTATAAAGGTCGATACATGAAAATGTTGTAACATATGTAGTCCATTAATTATAAACTTACTTATCACTTACGGTTTAGACAAGTCTAAACAATCATTGACTATATTGATCATAATTATTTATAGAATTGAACATCTGTCGATGTGCGGTCATCGACCTTTAGACCGGAAACAGGTTGCACTTAATGTGTTTAATCTAAAGGTCGATGACCGCAAATGAGGTCAAACATCCGGCCACCTGTTTTTTAGACAAGTCTAAACAATTATTGACTTCATTACTCATAATTATTTATAGAATTGAACATCTGTCGATGAAATCATATTTAATATACTCCCCACTATTATTTCTTGATATAAAACGGAGAAAAATTTCCCTTTTAATTAGTCTTTAAACAAAAATGTCTTTAAATAGTGAGTTAAATAGCCCTATATTTTTGGGTGAACGTCGGTTTTATTTAAACAAATCAAAATCCAAGTATGTGGCAATTAGTTTATGTGAACAGTTAAATTTTGCGCCCTGCATTATCTTATCCGGAAATAAGAGTATCTCGCTAATGTTTAGTGAAGATGAATGGAACGAGTTTCTATTTTATCAAGACAGAATAACCAATTTTATGGAGTCTCCAACCGATGATCAGGTGATTGATAGTAAAAGATTTTTGTTGGAACTGGAGAAAGCCCTATACAGTACCATATTAAAAATTTCTGACGGTCACTCATGGATTACTGTCGGACCAAGTACTCTTTTGGAACTTTGGAGAATTTCACCTTTAATCAAACAAATGTTGGACATACTGAAAAATGTACAATTTACTAGTAGTTTCAAAATTCTACAGGCAGGTGTTAGAGGATATGATGATGCCATATCCGCCGCTATGAATATAATGGAACCTATAAAAATGGTCAATCCCATTACTTACAGTATAGCTGTAGAAGTGATTTATAAATATCCTCAATTATTAAAAGAAAATAAAAAAAGTGACATTTAACGAAGATCTTAATCAAATACACCTGCTTTGTACTTGGTCTTACACTCACAAGATGGCGCGAAAAGGAAGCTGGGAGTCAACAAAACTGGATGGAATCCGTTTTTTTCATCGCATTGAAGAAGCATATAAATATATAAATCCAATTTTAAATTTAGGTCACAGAAATAAAGTGTATGAAAAATATTTTAATATATAAATCAAAAACTGAAATTTAGCTTTTAATTCCCCTACAATTGTGTATAGACATGGATAAGTACTGCTGTAAAAATAAATGTTTTGAAACCCCTGTTGATCAAGTAGATGGGATCGCTTGTCATATCTGTAACTCTTACTGCTACTGTACGTGTAGATGTATTGAATCGAAGAAAGAAAAGAAGTCTTTGAAAATGAAATTAAAAAAACTGTATGAAAAAATATTTTATAAATAAAACACATTCGTAAAAAATTGGTTTTTATTAAAAAAATATTTTACACAATAGCGTTTTTATGAATCCATGAATTATGTGAGTTATCCATGCCAAGCCATTTCACTCGAATCTGGTTACCTTTTCGTTGTAAAATTTTTTCAACCAGATAGACATCTGGATGAATAGTTTTTTGGAGCTCTTCAGTGTAGAATTTACCCTTGATTTCTTGTATTTTGGAATCTTCTAACTGGTAGGTACGTGGGTTAGTGTGGAAAACTTTTTTAATTCTAAAAATCTCGTTTGTCCAATTAGGTGTATAACCTTTCGCGAAAATATGTCGATATTTGCTAATTCGAACATGATCCCCCACTTTAAATTTAGGTTTTTTCTTATCAACTATTTTTAAGTAGTTAAAAGAAGTGATCTCTTTCGCATTTTTCTGATTTACGGTATTTGGTTTAAATCCTGTTGTAGAGTGTACATTATTATTGTAATTATCTACTATTTCTGGAAGTATTTTTATCCACTTGTACGATCCCTGTAGGCTAAATTGTTTCCATAGCAAATTCTTGAGAGTCCTAATAGCTCTTTCACAGATGCTCGCTTTTAAATTTGAGTAGGTGTGGTAATGATTAATATTGTATTTTTTTATTAGTTGTTTGAAGGATACATTAAAAAACTCTGATCCTTGATCCGTTTGTAAATTTTTTGTCGGTCTTTTCATTCGCATCAATATTTTTTTCATGGCTGCTGTAACATCTTTTCCAGTTTTTGATTTTATTGGCTCAGCCCAAATGAATTTACTAAATGCATTAATTACTACCAAAATATACTTGTAACCGTTATTTACTTTTGAAAACTGTGACAATATTGCCAAATCAGCTTGAAGTAAATCATTTAAGCCTTTAATAATAACACGTCGTCTGGGATAGTTTATTCGTGCTGGTCTATGAAGTTCAGTAACAATTTGTAATTTAGACATTTTTTTCCAATGGGCACTGTATTATAATGTCAATACACATGACATCCGGTGTACCTAACTTAAATTCAATTTTATCTCCTTGATTAATAGTATTTCCAGCTAATTGATGATATTTATATGGTTTTGAATTAATCAGAACATCTCCATCCGCTTTATAATGATTAACATTTTGAATTTTCCCACTAAACGGAAAAACAAATGCAGTACCTTCATGTTCCAAAATATATAGATTTTTATTTAGTTTATTATTTTTTATGCCCTTTAAATGTAAAATACATTTACTATGTAGCGATACTGGCTCACAAAAGTAAATTGATGCTGTAGGTGTAGGACTTGTAGTGACAGTTAAAAAATGATTACCGAATTTGCTGATGGGCATGGTTAGACTAATAATGTTTAATCCAAGGGACGCTATTTATTCAATTATTCCACCTTCACGTAGTTCTTCAATAATGGATACAATTTCATTGTGATGGCCAGTGTTTCCAGCAACTTGAGAAGCAACGAGTAATTTCAGACGATCGATCAGTTCATTATAATCATCAAAATACTTGTAATCAATAGGTTTACTACTATATTCTAACATCAGTCCTTTACCAGTTTGTTTAGCTGCTTCCTTTCTGGCTCTTGTGATCATTGCGATCGATGATGGTAGGGAGGAAAGTCTAGGTCGATATGTAGGTAGGTTCGGCTTAATAATTTCAAAATATTTGCTCTTAATATCAAATGGAAATTTTCTGATTGGAAAATCATCTTTATATTCCATATGAATTAAATGTGTTCTTTTAACTATATCAATGTATTCATCAAGATCAGACTTTTTAAATGATATTGGATTTTTCAGAAATAATAATTCGTACAGCCCTGGGGTACCGGGGTAGACTATATTTTGGATCTTAACATTTGGACCTTCAAAGTCCATAAAGGAATTCCCGATTTTAAATTTTTCTGTCAGCATATCATGAGCAACTCCTAAAATATGATCGTATTTACCATCTACGTCTGTAATTGCACCTTTAATATAATCTCTTGGTAGAGGGTGTGTAAACTGCTCAAGATATTCTTCGAAGACTTCACTCTTGGTTAAATCTTGAATACTCTGTCTAAGTGAGTCTTCATCATATTGATCCAATATATGTACACCTGGTACATCCTCTTCATTATGTGACTCGAAAACAGTACCTTCATTTATAAATTGGGATTCATTTTGATGTTCTGGGGCAATATGAGTGCTATTTAAGTCTGCTAAAGGTCTTAATTGATTCGTTTGAGGATAATTAGTTGAAGGTCTCCCTCTCGGTGTTATAAACGCAATTTGATTATAGTTAGATTTTAGTGGACTGAAATCCGTGAAGGTTTTATCAGTAACTCTAGAGACTTTCTTTTTTTATTTTAGGTTTTCCAAAAGCTGTAACCAACTCTTTGAGAGGCTCAGTTATTGGACGATAAGTTTTTTCCAACTGTGTTTGTGATTTAGTTATATCACTTTTTAAGCTTTTATATTTTCTTTTTAATGCTTGTCTGGCCTTTATCAGTTCTTTAGTCATCTGAGGATTCATTGTAAATAATGTAGATATACATTGTACTTGTTTATATATGAATAAAATTATCAAAGTTTTTTCTATATCGCCCCGAAGACATTAAGCAATC
Source organism: Hermaeophaga mercurialis (assembly GCA_951812935.1). Lineage (NCBI taxonomy): Eukaryota > Metazoa > Arthropoda > Insecta > Coleoptera > Chrysomelidae > Hermaeophaga > Hermaeophaga mercurialis. Next base: position 261,514 of record CATOTN010000002.1, read on the forward strand.
CTTGTCTATAACGAGAAAATCAAACTTATCTCGCCAACAATACGAACACAAGTCTTTAAATTCTTGAAAAGACATATCAATATTTACGTGATCATTAAAAATATGTTTTAAATTTGTCATATCTTGTTGAAAAACTATAAGCAAATTTGCATTATCTCTAATAAGTTGTTTGGGAATAGCCGAATATGTCTGACATAAATTAAAACAATCTGTTTGTTTATGTCTACGAAAACAGAAGTATCTTTGGATAATGTTTTGATCACAGGATGCCACGTCATCAAATATTATAACGGAATTGGATTTAATTTCTTGTGGAGAAACAATGTCTTTAGAATCTCCATATTCCTCATAATCAATTTCTTTTATGGGTACAAGTAAATTTCGAAGATACTTGTATTTTGGTTGATGAAGACTTTTCGAATATACATATAGATTTTCAAATCTTAGTCCGTTGGGATGTTCAATCAGTGATAAAACAACATTTGTTTTTCCTGAACCACTAGCACCAACAACTAGAGCACGTTTCGATTCCCCTCCAAACAAATAACCATGTTTACCAACCTTAGCCTCATTTGAAATAATGTCATGATTTATAACTGGTAATATAATTCTTTGTTTTTTAATCCTCATGGTTAAAAGTGGAGTGAGAGTATATATATAAAGTGAAGTACTTATATAAGATCACAATGCTTACTAATAAACGAAGAGGACTACACCATAGAGGAAGGGGTTTTCTAAATTCTCTAATCAATAAAGTTCCAATTGAACTTCATTTGCCGGGATATTCTTTTTGCGGTCCTGGAACTAAACTTAGTAAAAGACTTCAAAGAGGTGATATCGGTATAAATAAACTAGACGAAGCTTGTAAAAATCACGATATAGCATACGCTCAAAGCAAAGATCTTGAAACGAGACATCAGGCAGATAAATTATTAGAAAATTTGGCTTGGGAAAGAGTTCAATCAAAAAACGCGACGCTTGGAGAGAAAACAGCCGCTTGGTTTGTAACTAACACTATGAAAGCTAAAAGGAAACTTGGAATGGGCTTGAAACGTAGAAGATGTAAAAAATATTTTATAAGAAAATCTAAAAAAGGTGGATCGTTAAGAAAAAAGAAACGCATAATTCGATCTCCGAGGAAAGGCGGCTTTTTACCACTTCTGCTTCCACTCTTGGGAGCCATAGGCGCTCTTGGAGGGGGAGGAGCTGCAATTGCTTCTGCTATAACCAAATCAAAAGCAGAGAAGGCTGCAATAGAAGAACAAAAAAGACATAATCTTGCTATGGAGACCAAAGGAAAGGGTTTATATTTAAGACCTTATAAAGGATATGGAATAAAGTCAAAAAACTGACTCTGCCTCATCGAGCGCTTACGGATGTAGATTTAAAACATTTTATCAAAATTTTACAAATACCATATTTTAGAGGAGTATTCATGAGGGATAATTTACCTAAAAAAGTCAAAAAATATGAATGCGGTATTTTAAATTTAGATTCTACATCTGGAGAGGGAACTCATTGGACAGCATATGTAAAAAACGATGATAATATAAAATATTTTGATAGTTATGGCGATTTAACACCCCCAATAGAATTGATTCGCTATTTTTATAGTAACGGTAAAGTTCAAATCATTTACAATCATGATAGGGTTCAATCTTTTAATTCATATCGATGTGGTCATTATTGTCTCAAATTCTTATATAATGAGCTGAAAAAAACAAAATAGTCATTTAAAAATATAATCTTGTTAAGGTAATATGTCTTATTCTTTCACTTTAAGTGGAAATTCATCAATTTTAAGTTATGATTTTAATCCACAGATTTATTTGGATGAAAACTTGGATTATGAAATTGGTCTCATAAGTTTGAATAGTTTCAATACAATTCCCAATATTGATGAAAGCAATAACGTATTTATATGGGGTGATATTTCCTCTTTGCGTGAGTTTAAGCTTCCAGTGGGTGCATATGAACTGGATGATATTATTAAAATTTTAAAGAAACACATGAGTTTCATCGATAAAGATGCATGGATTGAAATAACTCCAGACATGAACACTTCAAAAATTAGCATTAGTAGCAATCGGAACATTTCGTTCAACTCACCCAACTCAATTGGCAATTTGTTTGGATTTACTAGTACAGTAAGGATTCTACCTAATACAGTTATTTCTTCAAATAAGCCTATCAAAATTTTAAAAGTTAATTCTATCGGCATTGATTGCAGTATTTCGGCAGGATCCTATTTAAATGGTAAACCAGTACATATAATACATCAATTTTTTCCTACAGTCCCAAATGGGTATAAAATAGTGGAATCACCACAAAATATTTTGTATTATCCCGTAAGCGTTAAGACAATCAACAACATTACAGTTAAAATTATTGACCAAGCAGGAAATCTTATAAATTTTCAAGAAGAGGAAATAACAGTTACATTACATATTAAAAAAGTGCAATAATATATATGGTTTTAAAATTTTTTCATCCCTATTCCCTAGAAAACTATAAAAGAACTTCTATAATTAAAAATCGAAATAGTTCTTCCAAAGCTATTAAAGGAATCATAGCGGAAAATAAAAATTTTTTAATTTCCCTGGGATTTAAAGTGATTGTATAATGGATATACTTCATGTAACTGGACAACCATTTGATGATAATTCAATTGAGGATTTCCAGTTTCATTCCTATAAACCGAATATTAGTGGAAATATTAATTATAACGATGAAGTGAGAATTTCTATTCAAGATCTCGATGCATACACCTTACCTTCAAATAGTTACTTATATATTGAGGGCAAATTACTCACAGATAATGGTGCAGTACCAACGAAACTAAAATTTATTAATAATGGAATAGCATTTTTGTTTCGTGAACTGCGCTATGAATTGAATGGAGTAGTAATTGACTCGGTTAGGGATGTTGGACTTGTCTCAACAATTAAAAATTATCTCAGTTTAAATGAAAACGAAAGTGTTTTATATCAAAATGCTTGTTGGTTCCCGAAACCACAAGAAAAAGTTGAAATTGATGCTACAGGAAAGGCTTCTTTAAAGACCCAAAAGATTTTGGTAGATGCAAACGGTAATTTCAACATATGCCTTCCTTTACGATTATTATCTGGATATTTTGAAGATTTTACAAAAATTATTATGAATATGAAACAGGAGTTAGTATTAATTTGATCAAATACTGATAATGATGCTATTATAAGTGTGGATGAAACAGAAAAACCAAAAATTGAAATAAGTAAACTTTACTGGAATATACCTCATATAAAACCTAATTTAAGTCAACAACTACGCCTGACGAATATCGCAAAGAGTAATAAAGATCTCCCAATTAAGTTCCGATCGTGGCAAATTATCGAATATCCTTCATTAAATACCTCAACCAGACATACGTGGGCGGTCAAAACAAGTTCAAAAATTGAGACACCGCGTCATGTAATTATCGGATTTCAAACAGATAAGAAAAATAAGATTACACAAGATATGTCCAAGTTTAATCACATTAATCTTGAAAACATCAAAGTTTTTTTAAATTCTGAAAGATTTCCATATAACGACATGTTTCTAGATTTTTCAACTAACAAATTTGCAACGTTATATGAAATGTTTGCAAATTTTCAAGAAAGCTATTATCATCTCAAAACAAATCAACCTATTTTTAATCCTCAAGAGTTTAAAGACATAGCTCCACTAACCCATGTCGATTGTTCGAGACAAAGAGAAGTAATCCAAGCGGGCAGTATTGTATTAAGAATTGAATTTAATACAAAAAATCCAACTAGTGCAGATACAGCAGCTTATTGTCTAATTCTTCACGAAAAGGAATTTTCATATAACCCATCCACAAAAATTGTTAGGCAGTACTAAAGCGCATGAGCAATATTAGGTATAAAAGAACGACATATTCAAAAATATAGTTAAAATGTATCCTTTAAAGTTAGAGTTGAACAAGAGGCTTGAAAAACATCGTCAAAATATTGAACAACTTCAATGTGATATTGAAAATTATCAACGAAAAAAAGAACTTGTTAAATTTTTTGAAAAATTGAAAATATGCGATTAGTTGTGGACCTTCAAGGATTTAAAATCGAAAACAATAAACTTATTGTCAAAGAACTCGCTGCTTTCGATGGTAATCGAATCAGTCATTATGTCTTCAAGCCACCATTTCCAATGAGAATGCTATCTCCTGATTTATACAGACAAGCAATTTGGTTAATGAAGAATCATCACTGTATAGACTGGAATGTGGGATTCACACCACTACATCAGTTCACAAATATTTTGCAATCTCTAACTCAAAAAGCTGATATGGTTTATGTCAAAGGTTTGGAGAAAGCCCGTTATGTTAAGAAATACTCTACTACACCAGTTTATGAATTTCCAGAAAGTTCAACAATAAAACCGTCAATTCCAAAATGTTTTTATCACACAAAAGATAATTGTATATGCGCTTTATTCAATGTGTATTCTTTATATGATAATTTTATAATGCTTGAATAAAAATTTATTTTGCAAATACAACTAATATTTTTAATTTAAAAGGATATTCTAATTTTAATGAATTCTAATAATTAGTAAAAACTCTTTTTTCCACCTCCACCTCCCTACTATACCTTTTTAGCGGTCTTTAAATATCGTAAAAAAAATTTCATTAGTCGGTCATCATGATGCGTCACGAAACACCAACTGTAGACATTGAGATTTGTTGGGAAAACACTGGTGAGTTCGAAGTTAAGTATAGTACACCTAACCTTCAAAGACTGGCTGCTAATAAAATTTACGAGACGATAAGTGCGAGCGGCTCAATTGGAATTGATCACAAATTCGGTAATAATAAAATGTTTCATGTGTTTGTTATACCTGAAGAACTGTTGAGTGAGTTAAATTTCAGTAGTCTTGTGGTTTTAAAAAAACAGATATTAAAAAACATTACATGGATAAATCTAGATAAGTATACGGGTCAAAGTGCCGATTTGTCGATAGGCATTTTAACCCCCGATTGTGATGACCCGTATTTTTTTTGATATTATACTTTAGAAAAGATATTTACAAGAAACCGGATATGTCGCAAGATGTTATCGTGAGAATGTTACAACATTCTCATAAATCATATAACTAACAAGTGTCAGATGTTTCCGGCTCCACATTTGCTATCCAGATGTTCTATTCTATAAATAATTAATGCCACCGGAAGTGTCAGATGTTTCTCATAAATAACGGTCACCAGATATTATCGTGGGAAACTTAGAGGAGAAAATGAAAATAGGCATTTTAACCCCAATAGTGATGCCCCGTATTTTTTTGATATTATACTTTAGAAAAGATATTGACAAGAAACCGGATATGTCGCAAGATGTTATCGTGAGAATGTTAAAACATTCTCACCATATAAATAACTAGTGTCATATGTTTCCGGCTCCACATTTGCTATCCAGATGTTCAATTCTATAAATAATTAATGCGACCGGAAGTGTCAGATGTTTCAGAAAAAGAAAATGGAAGAAGATATCTTAAGAAAACTTCGTTTAGAAGAAAAGTAAAAAGGAGTGTTTACGGATAAAGAAAGATTTGTAAAATTAATTCAAAAATAAAAGTTTACTTCAATTTCTTTGTTATTATTTAAAGGTATAAATAGCAAAACGTCAAATTTTTTATCATTATACAAAATGTTGCCAACTCATTACATTATTTTATCGGCTATACTTAATGGGGTGTTATATATTCAGTATCCGTACAAAGCTAAAGATATTTTTGTTTGTTTCGATTTAAATGGTATCAAGAATGATAGTTGGCCTTCTAATTGGATAAGAATGACCCCTTATACAGCCAATAACATCCCAACGTTAACTTCTCCTATACCGAAAAACAGCACTTCATATAAATTACGTTTATTAATGAAAAATAATGTCGTGGAAAGCACTGATTGGTTGAGTCTAACCCCCACCATTACAAATACCATAAAAGAAGTTGATCCGACCATATATTGGTTACTCTTTGCAACGACTTTGTGTCCTACATTTCTAATACTCTTACTATTGTGTAAGATATCAAAAAAATGGATAACTGCTCTAAATGTTTCATAAGGAAGTTGATGGATGATCATATGAGTGGTAAAAAAAAGTTATGTGACTTTACCCAAGAAGAGCTAATGTACTTTTCTTTAGAGTACTTAATTCAAATCAATAACTCAATTGAACTGCTGAATGCGTGGCACAAACTTCCAGAGGAATACAAGCGAAATTTTCATCTTCGAATAAAATTACCTTGCTTTTATCATTTCAACAGACCGGAATGGACAACTGAAATTAGCTGGCCTCCACCATCGCAAGAAAAATGTCCTACATGTAAAAGAAGTCTTCTACTACTATGTAATTCATGATTTATTTAAATTGTAATCAATAAAACCTTTAAAATTATTGATGTTTTACTTAAAAATCAAAACCCATTCTAAGTATAAATATTTATATTACAAAGCTTTATATTACAAATATATGTCGCAATCAAAATCTATTGGATTAAATAAATTATCAAAATTTATAGAGTCTAAATCATTTTCTTCAATGGCAGCAAGTAAATCATCTAATGTTCTATTATGTGATTGTGGATTGATTAGCAGATGACCCCATGCTAAAGTGTTAACATCAGAAGGTACAACGTACCTTTTGTCATCTTTGGCAGATAGGGCTACTTTGTTCTTTATCTCTGTATAAATGTTGTACAAATTTGAAACAAATATATACATTTTTCTAAAAATATTTCCACCTTTTTCAATAACTTGCACATAATCATTTAGCTCCATTTGTTTCTTTATTACATGTTTAGATATCCCTTTCGCTTTTTTTATGATGGTGGTGTTTTTGTATGGCTTACTTAATTTCACACAGTAGGCCTTTGCACCTGTTCCATAAAACGATTCGATTGGCACACCGGCGAATTCATCCTTCATTTTTCCAACTACTGAGAGACTTTTGGGTATCCTGTATTCATTATTTGCATCATAATTAGATGTATCAAAGTACTGAAAGTTTTCCTTCATGTCGTTATAGATGTTCTTAGTAGCTACTTCTAAAATTAATGAATCTGTATCTGTATACAGGACTTTTGCAGCGTCTCCATATTGCGACTTGATGAATCCATATAAAAACTCATATATTATGGTTTTGGAAATATCAAGAATTGAAAATCCAATGTATAACGGCTTATTATATACAACTCTTACTGTATTTAAATGAACAGCAACCAAATTTTCATTGAATATAGATCAGGTTCTAAATTCGGGTTTTGCTATCAGACTTCTGGCTCCAAGAGAATTTGTTTTGTTGAACCATCTACTGCAAAGACGAATATCTTTTCTTTTCTCAACGTTCTCCATAGTTTTGCCGAAAATAGCGTTGTTAAGAAGCTTGAAGAGGTCTTTCTCGAAATAATTTTTAGCTTGATTACGAAAATTGGTGTTTAGAAAATTCAATTATTCTATGTACTTTCTTCAATTTAAGTCCAAATTTTAAACATTGTTTCAAGTTCAGGTAATGAATTATACAGGGTGTTATTGAAATACACGTACATATTAAAATGGGGAATAGTATGTAATGACCAAAAACGATTGGCACCAATTTTAACTTCAAATTCTAAAATTTAAATATTGGGGAAGAGTCCCCTTTTCCGACCTACTAGTTTCCATATTTAAAGAAGTAAAATAAATCGAAATTGAACTTACCCATAGAAATTGCACTGTTGCGTAGCAAAACCAATTAATTCAAAATAAAGTTTATTACAGTAATTGTTCAAAATGCCGTCCATTATTATTTACACACACTTGCAATCGTCTTTCCAAAGAACTTTGAACATTAGAAATTAGTCTTGGATTTTGTCGTAGTTCCTCGGCTACCGCATTAACTTTATTGGTTAATTGTTCAACACTATTAATAGGTTCATTATAAACCAGTTGTTTCATGTGACCCCACAAAAAGAAATCGCATGGATTTAAATCCGGAGATCTCGGAGGCCACTTAGTAGGTCCATTTCTGCCTATCCACTTTTGAGGAAATCTAATGTTCAAAAACTGCCGTACGTTTAAATCAAAGTGAGGAGGAGCGCCATCTAGTAGGTACCACATCCGTTGCCTTAATTGTAACGGTATCTCTTCTAGGAGTACTGGCAAAATATCTTCTAAAAAGTGGAGATATCCTGGCCCATTTAATCTGTTCGGGAGAACATAAGGCCCGATTAAATACTGATCTATTATGCCAGCCCAAACATTTATTGAAAATCTTCTTTGATGCCCAGTTTCCCTAATGGCGTGAGGATTTTCATCACTCCAAATATGCGTATTGTGCATATTGAACACGCCATCACGAGTGAATGAAGCCTCGTCAGTATACAATAATATTTTTAGAAAATCAGGAATATCAACACATTTTTGAATCATCCATTCACAAAACTCCACTCTCTTTTCTTCATCACCTGGATATAAGGCCTGGACTTTTTGGATGTGATAAGGATGTAAACCTTGTTCTTTAAGTGTCCGCCACACAACAAATGAGGACACTCCAATTTCAAGACCTAGTCTTCTACAACTTAATTGAGGCCGGTTTTCAACAGCTTCCAATATTTCTTCTTCGGCCGCCAATGTTCTTTGTGTTCTTGTTCTCCCTCGATCTGCATTGACACTCTCAAATTTTCCATGGTCTCTTAGATGCTGAACAGTTGAAATAAACGTACGACAGTCCGGAATTCTCCGATTTGGAAACCGTTCGCGATACAGGATTTGTGCTTGCCGAGAATTTTCTCCAGCTGCCCCATAAACCAGCACTATATCGGTTAGTTCAATATTCGTAAATAGTGGCATCGTAAAAAAATATTTAAAAGTAATCGTAACAACACTTTTTACCAACTTGGAAATGACGCGCTCGTGTTAGCCAGATTCGTAAATCAACTAAAATTTTAGTAATCTATAGTTTCAAAAATGTATAGTTTAAAAACAATCATTTATCAAATATTCTAGTTTTTTGATAACGAGGGTAGTAAAAACCAGTCTTCGGAAATAGAAATTAATTCGAAAATCTTGGCAACATGGTTATTTCTTACAAGACTAGTTTTCTTATCATCTGACAAAAACTTGCATATTAATTACTGTTGATGTTTAAAATAGGTAAATAAACCTAATTTATATAGGTCATCCTCAACATATCAGTGAAGTAGGTTTGTTTTAGAATTAATTTTCAAAAATTAATAACTCCCTTAATAAGGGGTATTTTTAAAAAATAATATTTTTCTACATTCAGTGGGGATCTGCGCAATACCCAGTTTTAATATGTACGTGTATTTCAATAACACCCTGTATATTTAGTTTTGTTGAAGAGATTTGGAATAAGCTTGGAATATTTACTGCCTGGAGGAGCCATATTTTCAGGACAGAAGGGCAAATCGTTGTGAGTATCGTGTAAGTTTGTTGGATATTCCAAATCCACTTCTAAAACATATCCTTTAGGAGAATCATCTGGGATAGAATTTACATCGAAGTATTGAATTTCTCCATTACTTAGCCATCTAAAGCCTCCGGTAGGTAAAAATCTACTCATTGCAGCACCATACATGTTTGTGGCATCCAGGTACATAATATAAGTTTCAGGTTTTGTTGGATCAAAATTAGGAAGAATCTTGTTATTTGCCACAGATTTTCTCTTACTGCATTGTGCTACTCCACCACGAATTCCTTTTTTGAAGAAATGCAGCATTTCGATATCGGTCAACAGCTCCAGTTCAATTTGAGTATATTTGAGCATAGCGTCCCAGCTTAAAGATGGTGCAGTCAGGTATTGTGCCGGATCTAATTTATATGCATCCAAACAAACTTTTCTAAAGTTCTCAAAAATATCTGCTAGCAAAAGCACGTCACCTTTTAAGTAGAGTAATCCATAGTCGTTAAGTGTTTTGCAATTAAAAATTCTCCAAACCTCTTTAGCTCGATCATACTCTTCATCGGAAATAGCTTCACTTTTTAGATTATCAAAAAATTTGTCTTTAGATGGCAACTTTTCTTCTTTTAATTTATCAAATGAGGTAACGTAAGAGTAGGGAAAAATACCTTTTTTCCTCATTAAATTAAGTTCTGGCTGGTTTGGGAAATATTTTTTAATTTCTTGACATTGTTCGGAACCCAGTGCTTTACTTAATTGCTCCAAAAAACTTGATAAAAATCGAAACGAATCGACAAATCTTATTTGGATAAACGTATCATGGCCTTTGGGGTTTTTCGCTTTTTCAACTAAGATTAACTTTGAAAAAGTTATATACTTTTCTTTGGTTTGAGCCACTACAGAGAGAGATTCACCCTTCGATGACAACTCTTTAATAAATAAGTGGCAGTCGTAATTTGTTAGGTTGTGAAAAAATACTGGTATAAATTTTGGAATCTTGTAATTTAAGTTGCAAGAATCATGCGCGGCTCCTTTAAATTTGCAAGTCATATGACAGTGATCTCGCACTTTCCTGTTAAATGGATCGAAAGGATTCTCACAAATGTGACACGTGGCAGCATTTTCATACATTGTATTTTCTTCTATAGTTAAAGGACACATTGTCTTTGGATACTTGAGGTATATTGTATATTGTATATGTTTAGAACAGTTTCATCCAATTTATTAACAAACACTTTTGCTACATCTGGTCCATGGTAAACTTCCAAGTTAGATAAGTTGTCATCATACGAACATTTGACATATAATCCAAAAGAGTATGGTTCGTGCTCGCAAACTTTTACTGTGAAGGAATTTTCATTAGAAGGCTCGTTGTGATCTATTGGTTTCAACAAACTTTCAAAGTCTGCATAAATCACAAAAGGTAGTTTTAACTGCTTTTCAATATTTGTAAACTTTAGAATGTTTTCGGAAATTAGATCGCCATATTTGTTCACTATTAAATTTTGTGTTGGTAATTTAATATATATGTGAGTGCAGTCATTATTTTCATGGTCTTTAAGTTTCTCAATTGTTTGGAAAGATTGCAGACAACCATCACATATAAAAATTTTACTATGATTTTTTGTTTTCTGACTTTTTACTAATTTACCCAAATCAGTTATGAGGCAATAATGGCTATTTAATTCAGTATCAGTTATCAGGAGTAAATTTACATGTGTTGGTCGTCTTTGAGAAGTAAAATGTAGTGGTCCCACAACTTCAAAAGTTAGCTTCCGATTTTCATAAAACGATTCCACTCCAAAGACATTGACAGATATATTATTAAGTTGTTCAAACTTGCTAATGTCCTTTAGTTTTACTGGAAACTCTATATCTTCAAAATTCAGTATAGTATCGTATGGGGGAAATGATGCCGGATCCTCTAAGCTGCCTTCAGCTCTAAATATTGCTGCCATTATACTGTGTGCGAAACATTTTTTATCAAAATTTCTAATATTTAGCACTGCTCCTCTTTTGGCTATTGCTTGGGGTAGTCGGATGTATGAAGAAGCCGAAATACTGGAATACTTGTTGATATTTAAATCCATAAATATTATTTCTTGTAAACTCCAGTTGGATTCTTTCTCCTGGAATTCAGAAGCTTGGTTCATTATTTCATCTTTGAAATCATTATAAATCTGATCCAAATTGCTTGAATGAGTTATGATTTTATTGGCAGTGTTCATCGACTTGATGTCCGAGAGCTCTTTGTCTGGTTTAATGTAAATTCCAAAAACCTCTGTGTTTACTTTAACTGCATGGTGAAGCTCCAGGTACTCCCTTATAAGATTTAAAACTTTTGGTTTAACATGGTTTAAGAAATCAGTGTAATTGTTCTTATTGTTTTTATCACTAGCAAAACGATAGGTGGCAATACGGTTCTTAAATGCAGTTTTTAGCCTACTAATACCATCATCCAAATTATGAATAGCAATGACTCGAAGTCTTTTCTTAGGTAGAAAAATAGAATCACACTTATGTTTTTGCAAATTATTATTTCTGGAAAATTGTTTTCCACATTTATCACAAGCAACTTTGTTTGAGGTTATCCCACAAACTTCTAACTGGTGACGACGTAAACAAAACGCTTTTTCAAAATTTTTACCACAATTAGTACACTTCATTGTTGCGTTTACTAAATCAAAACACATGAGATGTCATTTTTATAGTGTATACAAATTGGTGGGGAGAACACATTCTATTAATAACTGTGACCACATATTCTAAAAATAACTATGACCATATGTTCTATAGATGACCTTATGTGGTCATCAACCTTTAGATCGGAAACAGGTGGCCGGATGTTTCGTGGGAAAACATATCGTACAACATTCTCATGCATTCTAATATTTTTTTTCGTCATATGAACTTATTTAAACGAGTTTGATCCAAAAGCTTATTCATGTCTTTAAGACAAGTTGAATTAAAAAGATGTCTGAGAGTGAGTCATCGTTTGTTTTTGAAGATCAAGATTTTGACGAAAGCGAATTTTTGGAACTCGATGGCTCAGAAATGGACAAAAATTTTTTTTCATTAAAGTCTGTTAGCAGTCTGTCATGGTTAAACAAAATAGCGTTCCACCCATTATGTATAACTCAAAGTTATTACAGGATTAATGAATTCAAAGTGTGTACCAATTGTTTTTTTAATGGTATCAGTAATTTAAATGTTAACATAGAAGTGGATCATATTGCCGAACATTTTACTGGCGCAGCCTCCAGTTTAGCAGATGAGTGTTTTAGTTCGATTTGTGCTGACAAATTATTTCATTATGGTTTAGTAGATTATTGCATACTATGTAATAGTGTTTAAAGTTGAATAAATATTAATTATACTGTTTTATTGTTTTCTTTTATCATTTTTATGGTTCAGAGAAAAAAGTAAATAATTAATAATTATATGTCCTGGTTTATTGGAAATTATTTTATTATAATATAAAATTGTAATACTATTAATAAAAAAGTTATATAAAACATCTCCGTGAAGTACACTGTTACTTGTTGACAATAATATAATTACTAATTTTCAATAAAAAATAAATGATATCTAAAGTAAAAAAATGTATAAACAGATATAAAAAAAATTTTCTATCACAATAAAATTATTTCTGACTAATAAATAATTTTAAATGTCAAATATTTTAAGATCTGCGAAATTAATTATTACCTCTTTTAAAGTTATATTTAACAATCTATTGCTTTGTTTATAATATTACATAAAACAAAGCTCATAAAATGGAAGTGCATACAGTATTATCTGTTGATTTCCCCAAAAACTATAATCCATTTAATACAATGCAACAAATAATGTGACTTGCATATCTTAGCCCTGAAATAATCAGTAATAATTAATTAAAAGTGAAACATGTTGCATAGCTATTAGGTGCTATTATGATATGTCCTTACTTGGTATACGAATACGTAGACTGTGCTATTAATAGCGTATCTGAAACAGACGCGGCTTTATACACATTTTTAAATAAACGCGTTTTAGTGACTTATCCGTTACCATAATTATAATACACAGTTTCAATATTAATATTCATTTAAATGAATTAGAATTTATTTTATTAATTTAGTTAGAAGTTAAGCGGTTATTATGTTAATTGCAGTTTTAAGTGTGTGGATTTTCAAAGATATTTTTTAAGTGTGTATAAGTATATGTGGAATTATTAGAATTATTAAACAGGTTAGTTTAATTTAAAATTTTACCTGATAAGTATTCATTAAACTGATTTAGCTAGTAAATGTGTTATTTGGAACTAGCTAAAATTATATAAGAAATAAATATTTGCGATTTTAATAAATCTTTTTTTATCATATCATTATAGAATAGTTATAAATAAAACAAATTACATTATTTTATTCATCTATTTGTGAGTTTATCAGTTTAATTCTAAATGAAACATGTTTAAGAGACTTGTACAATCTTGATTTCACTAATTCATTTTAATTTTATTTAATTTTCTCTATGCACTATACTAACTTGTTCTAATTTGGATTATAAGATAATATTATTCTTAATAAAACTTTTTAAGTTATTGATATAAATGTTTTACAAAAAGTAAAATTAGTTTGATTGTCTCAAAACTAGTGAAATTAAGCAATAGGTAAAATAATAGGTAAATACTATATAAAATTAACCATTCCCTAAAATTTAGAAGCCGTTGTCTTAAAAGAGAATAAAATACCATATAGTTTTAAAAAATGTATTTGACACTTTAAAATTTAATTGTAACATTTTTAATTTTATTGGCAGTTTCTAAAAATTTATTATTTTTAGAAATGCCCCTTTTTAGTTTAACAACTTTTTTTTCTAATTTTAACAATTTATTCTTCAAATTATTATTTTTCCGAAAAGTTTCAGCATAAAACTGTTCATTCAAAATTAAGAAAGTTTCAACGTCTTTTTTGTATTTTAAACACATTTCTTCATCACTAGTTTCTTGACCACTTTGACTGTCATTTTGTGATTCCTGACCCATTTCATTCTCTTGGTCACTTTGACTGTCATTTTGAGATTCCTCACCCATGTCATTCTCTTGGTCACTTTGATTGTCTGCATCTTCTGTTTCTTGGTCAATACCATCCTTTGGGACACTTTGATTTCCATTGTCTGCATCTTCTAATCGCTCGGACTCTGATATATCCTCATACTTTGGGTCCAAAAGAGGCTCATGTACACTTTCAAAATTAGCACTTCCCTTTACTCTTTGTAAATGACTTTTTAATAGAATGTCTACCAGCGTGGTGAAGAGGTGTGGAGGTGTTTGTTTTCTCTAAGGAATTTTTGAATCTTCTGTAACCAATAGGCATTGGCATTGGCTTATCACTGGACACACATATTATTGAATCAGTCGATATATTTTGTTCATCCAAATTGGTAGTCATATTTGACAAATAATTTTGGATTTTAACACTTTTCTTCCCATTCGAGGGTACTGAAAATTTGACACATTTCATTTTGTTTACAATTAAATTTTAAACTGTAAATTCTGAACTGTAACAATTTATTTTATAGCTACCTCTAAAGGGTAGGGTTAGTACCAATTAAAAGTAGTTTCAATTTTCCACCAATAACATTAATGAGAATCCCTTTACGCTAACCAATGAGAAAAATTAGTATAGTATTAGTTGTCTCCAACCAATGAGAATTTAACAGGGGTGATTTTTATAAATGTTCGTGAGAAAGCATATGTGAAATTCTTAATGTTTATAAGAATAATTTTTTCAAAGGAAATTAGCGCAATAGTGTTTTCTTTTTATTTGAACAAGTGTCTGTGAGAAAGGAAACAATTTTTTAATTCTGGAGACGAGAGTATCTATTTTAAAATTAACATCTGCAATATCAGACCGTTGACACAATTTGAAAACAAAATAATCCTTCTCCGACTTAAGCTGCTGTTAATTATTCAGTAGCTTCCAATAATATAAAAATTTAATGAAAAGGACAATTATAAATTTCCGAGTGTCATTTTTGATTTGTCAATATTTAATTTAATACATACATGTGATTGGTTCGTCTCGGCTATCTAAGAATACTAAAAACTGATTTTATAATTTTATTCATAATATTGAAAATACCGGGGGGAGTCGATGTGTAATGCATATGTAGAAGTAAGACTTTTATTAGTTCTATCTCAAGTTTTAAATTTACGCATAGGTGTTTAAATTTATTAAGGTTGAATTCTATAAATAACTATGGTTTTATATTCTACTATAATTTTATTCATAATATTGAAAATACCTGGGAATTTTCAAAAATTATTAGTCGAAGTTGATGTGTAATGTATATGTTCAGAACTAATGTTCGTGAGAAAGCATATGAGAAATTCCTAATTTTTATAAAAATAATTTTTTCAAAGGAAATTAGCGTAATAGTGTTTACTTTTTATTTGAACAAGTGTCTGTGAGAAAGGAAACAATTTTTTAATTCTCGAGACGAAAGTATCTATTTTAAAATTAACATCTGCGATATCAGACCGTTGACACAATTTGAAAACAAAATAATCCTTCTCCGACTTACGCTGCTGTTAATTATTCAGTAGCTTCCAATAATATAAAAATTTAATGAAAAGGACAATTATAAATTTCCGAGTGTCATTTTTGATTTGTCAATTTTTAATTTAATACATACATGTGATTGGTTCGTCTCGGCTATCTAAGAATACTAAAAACTGATTTTATAATTTTATTCATAATATTGAAAATACCGGGGGGAGTCGATGTGTAATGAATATGCAGAAGTAAGACTTTTATTAGTTCTATCTCAAGTTTTAAATTTACGCATAGGTGTTTAAATTTATTAAGGTTGAATTCTATAAATAACTATGGTTTTATATTCTACTATAATTTTATTCATAATATTGAAAATACTTGGGAATTTTCAAAAATTATTAGTCGAAGTTGATGTGTAATGTATATGTTCAGAACTCATGTTCGTGAGAAAGCATATGAGAAATTCCTAATTTTTATAAAAATAATTTTTTCAAAGGAAATTAGCGTAATAGTGTTTACTTTTTATTTGAACAAGTGTCTGTGAGAAAGGAAACAATTTTTTAATTCTCGAGACGAAAGTATCTATTTTAAAATTAACATCTGCGATATCAGACCGTTGACACAATTTGAAAACAAAATAATCCTTCTCCGACTTACGCTGCTGTTAATTATTCAGTAGCTTCCAATAATATAAAAATTTAATGAAAAGAACAATTACAAATTTCCGAGTGTCATTTTTGATTTGTCAATTTTTAATTTAATACATACATGTGATTGGTTCGCCTCGGCCGTCTAAGAATTCAAAACACTGATTTTATAATTATATTCATAATATTGAAAATAACGGGGGGAGTCGATGTGTAATGCATATGTTCAGAAGTAAGACTTTTATTCAAATTTTAAATTTATTTAGATTTAATTCTATATATAATTTTATAATTAATTTTATTTTTATTTTGGAAACACGTGGCCGGATGTGTGACCTTTGTTCGTGGTAAAAAGGTGCATCCTGTTTCCGTCTAAAATCAACCTTTAGACCGGAAACAGGATGCACCTTTTTACCACGAACAATAATTAACTACTGTCATTATTTATTATTTCTAAATTTTGTTTTGTTAAATTTGGTCCATTTCCCATTACCTTATCGGGCGAATGTGATATGAATAATGTATACAAAATACCACAGCGTAATAAAAAAATTCCTGGTTTAATGAAGAATGAAGTTAATGGTAAAATCATAACACATTTTGTAGGATTACGATCAAAAATGTATATTTATAAAGTGCAATGTTTAAAAAAACCTTTAATTAAAAAATCTAAGAGGGTTGAACCTTGTGTTATCAAAAATAAAATTACATTTGACCATTATGTCAGTTGTTTAAAGGAAAACAAAGACAAGGTTATTTCACAATGTACTATTCGTTCCTTTGCTTATAATGTTTATAGTATTGAACAATCGAAAATTGGATTAAATGCAATGGATTATAAGCGTTTTATATTACATGATGGAATTAATATTTTACCTTGGGGTAATTACTCGCTATTATAGGTCTGTCATGTTTAAAACCATTGTAATAAATTGTTTAAGATTACCAAATTGTTTTAGTTCATAGTTTGTAAGGTGATATAAAGCTGCACATTAACATAATAGAATTAGTTGACTACAAGATGTGTGCTGAAGATTATGGTCATTTGTGGGAGTTTTTTGATAAAAGATTACAATCATTCCAAAATTGGACTGGTTTAGTAAATCCTATAGATTTAGCATTGAATGGTTTTTAGTATTTGGGCACTCAAGATTTGGTTCGATGCTTTAAATGTGGAGTTGAGATATTTAAATGGGAAATAAAGGATATCCCCTTCATTGAACATTTAAAATATTTATTTATTTATGTATTTATTTATTTATTACAACAAAACAATAATATATAAATGCGTAGCCAGTATGGAGAGCACGGTGAATTTTAAAAATTTGTGTGTGCTTCCACCTGACAGTTTAAATACCTAAATACTAAATTCTAAATTATATAATGTCTTTTTATTGCTCAATTTAAAGCAAACCAGACCAGTTTGTCAACAATCTGATCAAAACTTTGTCTCACCCAAACTTTTATTTTAGTTTTATTTATTTTAGATATGTTTTTATTTTTAAGGTGTATAGGTAAGATATTTAATAATCTTGGTCCAGTAAAGTTAATATTTCTCTGCGTAAAGGAAAAGGATTGCAGGGTGGTACAAAGATCCGATTTGGCTACAGCTCTGGTGTGTATACAATGTCTAACTATGTTTTTAAATATGTTAAACTTTAATGAAAATTGTATTATTCTTACACAATAAAGCTGCCTAATATTTAAAAATTCCGTATTTTTAAATAGTAGATCTGTAGGGTACATTTTAGGCTTAAATAACAACACTTTTAAAATATACTTTTGTGCCACTTTTAAAGGTAACAACATAGATTCACATGCTGAGCCCCAGCATAAAATACCGTAATTCAAGATAAAATCAGCTAAAGCGAAATAAACCATTTTAGTCAATTTCGAAGGTAAAATATATCTAATCTGAGAAAACTTATAAACCAGTTTCCTTATTTTTTTACTTACATAATCAATGTGTACATCCCATTTAAGGAAACAGTCAAAGTAAACCCCAAGGTACCTAATTGAGCTAGAAGGGAGTATCTTTGCATTGCAGTTACAAGGCCGAGAAAGACTGCAATCGGAGTTATGCAGGACTATATATTATTTGTTTGTCATGCCTCATTTAGTTATTGAGAAAGATACAAATTTCGTTTTATTTGTGTTTAAAGTAAGTTAATTTGCATCCAACCAGCTCTTGATTATGTGTAAGTCCAATTCTGCTTTCCTAAATGATTCCCGCCAAGATTTTTCAGCTACTAATACGGCGGTATCATCTGCAAAACATACAATTTTCCCGCTTGTTTTTAGATTTAATAAGCTATTGACATAGATTGAAAATTGGACCCAATACTGTACCCTGGGGCACTCCAACCTCTACCTCCTGGAGATCGCTCAATATATGATCAATCTTAGCCGCCTGAGCGCGATTACCTAAGAAAGATTTAAACAAATTATTCACCACTCCCCTAATACCCATACTCTCAAGTTGTTTTAACAGGATAAGATGTGCAACCGTATCAAACGCTTTTTTAAGATCTAAAAATATCGCTACTGGCTTGAGATTGTTATGATGCTATCCGAGATAAATTGACTTACCTCGTACAATGCATTATCAGTACCAACCTCAGGCTTGAATCCAAACTGTTGAGGAGAAATTAGTTTATCAACCTGTAAGTAGTCCCATAATTTTACCTTTATACACTTTTCAACAATTTTGTTTAGAACACTACATAAAGAAATGGGTCTATAATTATTTTTATCGGTTTTATCACCCCCTTTATGTTTGGGTATTATTATTGATTTTTTAAAAATTTGAGGGTAGTGACCTGTTAAAAAAATACAATTAATAAGATGTAAAAGTGGTTTAATAAGATGTTTATGATTGTCTTTTATAATTTTAGAGTTGATTTTATCCTCCCCGCATGAGTTGGTATTTTTCAGTGTACCAATTACTGAAATGAGCTCTGGCTCTCTGATAGGTCTTAGATACATTGATCTGTCGCATAGAGTATTGTAGGTTTGGGGAGTTGGGTGAATTTCCCTAGCAAGTTTGGCACCAAACTAACGGCAACACTGCTTGTATTATTGTTTACAGTTGTCCACAATTTTGCTAAAAAAGTTACGTTTTTCCTTAAATTAATTTATGAGAAAGACTTTAAAGGCCTTTGTTGGCCCTGATGTTGATGTACAAGTGAAGATAGTGAGTTTATTTGTAGAAATATTAACAGAACTTCGTTAAAAACATGCGGCCTTCTGATCAGGTGGCAGGCTCTGTTGCCAACTTGTGTGAAAAATTTCTCCTATGTATGAAAAGAAGAAAACATGGGTGATAATACCTGCATAAAGTGCAAACAAAAACAAAACAAGAAGGACAAAATCTACGTTTTTGCCTGTGATTCTTGAAAAACATATTTCTGTGGAGATTGCTCTGAACTAACAACATCTGAGGTAAGATGCATGCCTCTTGCAGAACGAAAACTAAAATTCTTTTGCAAACACTGTAGAGAGAATGATAATTGATATGCTATAAGAACAAATAAGGATGATAGAAAGCACTAAATCTTATGCAAGTGTTGCTTCCGCTTCTGCTCTGCCACAACCACCAATACGACCTCATACGCCTAAGAATGTCATTCCGGTGCTTATTAAGCCGAAAAATATGCAAGATGCGGAAGTTACTAAAGCCGATATTCAATCAAAAATAAATCCGAGCAAGTTAAATGTTTGCATTAATTCTGTTAAGACCACAAGAAATTGGGTTGTGGTAATCAACTGTAGTAGCGAACAAGAATGCCAAAAGTTATTGAAAACTATACGAGAACAAGACACTGAGGAAAAGTCTGGTCTGATATCGAACAAAACAAGGTTAGACACCAGATAAGTTCCCACAAATGGACCGCTAACGGCCGATACTCGATGGAAAACCATTTCGCTAAATATGTTGGTTTGGCACGCCTACTAACAAAACCGATCCCCGAAGATGTTTTGCTCTCAGAAATAATGAGACATTTTCCACATCATATCCAGTCCCTCTGGATGTTAAAAGAAAATAGAACAATTGCCAAAGCAGCACAATTCCTCCGTCAACAAGACAATATTTCCGCTGCAGGTCCCAGTCGGTACGAAACAGGCTATTTTGCTGGAAATCGCAACCCTTACAAGAAGATCAGAACTGGACCTGACACTGTAAATGGAAATCAGCCCAATAAGGTGTCGGGAAACGAGAAAAGGTCGAACTAAAGAGGCCAGTATGTTCGACCTTACAGCTAACCAGCCGGCCATCCACTACGACCCTCAGAAAGAGCATTGATATTTCGACAATCGCCATTGCTTCCCGCCAGACACCTCTAGACCCTCATATTGGGTGGAATTTAATTCACAAAATGGGGTGGACCCCAGGTACGGGCCTTGGAAAATATGGACAAGGTAGAATAATGCCTGTTGACATAATACATAAAAGATGATTTGACCTCTCCGAAACCTGTGGAAATTTGGCAAATAAAAGAAGCCGAACTACGATCTCATATATCCAATGGAAGAACGATGTAGAACAAATTAGCCTACTTCCTGAGATTTCGAAAAACCTCGGCCATATTTCAACAAGAGCCATGATTGACACGGGAAGTGAAATTTCATGCATTTCTGATGATCTGTACAATAAGATGATGGTTGAAGACCCGAAATTTCATCTTATCCCGACACTACCATTACGGGCTATATTTATAAAGGGAGCATTCGGCCCAAGCAGTAAGAGAGTAACCAAACAAATTCTTCTAAAAATGTTTGTTAACGAAGTTACGTATGACCTATGTTGCCTCGTCATCCCGGGCCTAGTCCGACCCTAGTAGTGTAGCAAAGTTCGTTCTAAATAAAAGTTCCAGAAACTGCCACCAGGGGCGTTGGTGGCGCTAGTGTCGCTGTTGCGCGGCAAATTCAAATTTCGAGAGCGGCCATGTTTAGTCCAATTATGTCAAAGTTCCACAAAGTGTTAGTAGATGGCGTTGGTGGTGCCAAAGTTCCACAAAGTGTTAGTAGATGGCGTTGCAGAGCGGCGGCGGCGGCGGCCATTTTTAGTCCAATTATGCTGAAGTTCCAGAAACTGTCACTACTACTAGATGGCGCAATGAGCGTTGCCGAAAGGGCATTAGTGCTTAACTTCCTTGTTATTGGTCCAATTGAATCGCGGAAAAAACAGGCATTATCTATAAGTAACGTAGATGTCAAATTTAAAGAAAAAACATGCGCAATGATGGTTGCCATAAGGGCACAAAGCGCTTAACTTTGCTGCTATTGGTCCAATTGAATCGCGGAAAAGACAGGCATTATCTATGAGTGGCGTAGATGTCAAATTTAAAGCGCTATGTTACCTTTCATCTGTCACATGTCATCTGTCACCAGATGGCGCCAAATTTCCCAAAACTGCCACTAGAGGGCGTCAGTGGTGCCAAAGTTCTAGAAACTGTCACTAGAGGGCGTCAATGGTGCCAAAGTTCCAGAAACTGTCACTAGGTGGCGTTAGAATACTGGTCTTGAACGTGTTGGCAGTTCAGCCAAAAAAGAAGAAGTCACCTGTCATCTGGCATCTGTCACCTGTCACTAGAAATACTGGTCTTGAACGTGTTGGCAGTTCAGCCAAAAAAGAAGAAGTCACCTGTCACCGGCCATCTGTCACCTCTCATCTGTGACCTGTCACTAGAAATACTGGTCTTGAACGTGTTGGCAGTTCAGCCAAAAAAGAAGAAGTCATCTGGCATCTGTCACCTGTCACTAGAAATACTGGTCTTGAACGAGTTGGCAGTTCAGCCAAAAAAAAGAAGAAGTCACCTGTCATCTGTCATCTGTCACATGTTGCCATAAGGGCACAAAGCGCTTAACTTCGCTGTTATTGGTCCAATTGAATCGCGGAAAAAACAGGTATTATCTATAAGTAACGTAGATGTCAAATTTAAAGAAAAGCATGCGCAGTGAACGTTGCCATAAGGGCATTAGCGTTTAACTTCGTTATTATTGGTCCAATTTAATTATGAAAAAGGTAGGTATTATCTATAAGTGCCGTAGATGTCAAATTTAAAGAAAAACATGCGCAATGGACGTTGCCATAAGGGCATAAAGCGCTTAACTTCGTTGATATTGGTCCAATTGAATCGCGGAAAAAACAGACATTATCTACAAGCGACGTAGATGTCAAATTTAAAGAAAAGCATACGCAATGAACGTTGCCATAAGGGCACAAAGCGCTTAACTTCGCTGTTATTGGTCCAATTGAATAGCGAAAAAGACAGGTATTATCTATAAGTGACGTAGATGGCCAATGTAAAGAAAAAGCATGCGCAATGAACGTTGCCATAAGGACACAAAGCGCTTAACTTTGCTGCTATTGGTCCAATTGAATCGCGGAAAAGACAGGTATTATCTATGAGTGGCGTAGATGTCAAATTTATGAAAAAAATTGCTTGATCATGATTGGATAATTATGTCACGTGATCTAGAGGGGGTTATTATATAATATTTATTAATAATGCTGTGGGGGATTAGTGCTTTAAGACATGCGTCGTCAAGACAAACATATTTGGGAAAAAGTCCTTAAATTTGAAGAAAGACTCAAGCAACCTCGTAAAGATATTAAACTGTACGAAGACAAAGAAAACGTTATAAAGCAGATGGGCGATTTAAATTTGGACAATACAAGAATACCTAAAAAAGTACTATGTTGCTGTTACCCCTTAAGACGAATACAACCAACACCAGTTCCTACGACACCAAGGATGGACAATTAAATGGCGAAATTAACAAGACATTTACAATATCGTGCCTCACGTTATCTGCTATATGTATTTTGTTACTAAAATTTCTTTATAAATGTATTCAAAGAAGGTTTCGATCCTCATGTAATGTTGCAATAAACAACTAAGAAAATATACAGGGTGTTTCATTAAAACTCAAAAATTCATTTCATTTCATTTATTAAAACTCAAAAATTCAGTTATTAACAATAAAGAAATTATATTTTTTTAATTTAAACTTTTAACCACTTCACTTAGTGGGCGGTGCTCCATAAGACAGTCGTGAATTATGATGCAGTAGGCTTTGCTGCCTGCTGGAAATCCAATATCCGTTTCGAGTTCGAGTCTTACGTCCACAGTGGAGGACTTCATGGATTCTTCCTGTTTCGAGCAATCTATGATAAATAGGGCTCTGTTCTTGAACTCCTTGTACGTGAGTATAGGATGTTTTTCGGCGGCGGCTGAGCCGTGCATATAGCTAGGGTAAAATTCCGCATAGTTATGGTAAGCCATGGCGTAGTCGTTTTTGACAAAGTCCAACATGTTTCTTTCGTTGGGCCAATACTCTCCGTTCATTGACAGTCTAATGCTGGTCACATTGACATTGTCGAAAGCCATTGGATCTTGTGTAGTATTGTTTCGTTTATTCGTTTGGAAGCATACAATAACAAATCTTGGGCGTTCAACGGCCTTAGTAGTTTTAACAGCCCAAATTTCTCTTCGTGAACCGCTCGTAACTACAGGCAACTCATTAAGTTCCCATTTTCTGAACGGTATCAGTATAGGTGTATCGCTTCTAATGGCCTCCATCAATTTTATTTTAATTTCATCATTGGGATATATATGTTTGATTTTCAAATCAATGGTTTCGATCTTAATTGTTGCAGAAGTGGTTGTTGTTGCCGTTGTACCACTAGAAGTAGTTTTTTCTTTAATCAAAAGACAATCACTATCATCGCGAGCGCGAACCAATCGAATTGTTTGCCTTCCACAAGTGATCATGGGGTAATCGTTGAATATGTTGAAAATATGCTTGAGCGGTACCAAAAAACTAAACGATTTTGTGGAAGTGTCCATAGGAGGGTTGGAAGTACCATTCCAACCGGCGATAGCCATGTGATTTGCATCTAATGCGCTGTAGTTGAGAAGAGCTCGTACAGCGCTCACTACTCCAGGATCACGAACCGTTTCAATCTCTCTGGCGCTCTCGCTGTACGTGCACGAGTCGAAGAGAAAGGCACAAAAGTTGGGTACTAGGGAAACTTCTCCTCCTCCTGTTACCTCCAATTTACCCTTGATTTCGATCAATGACTCGTTCATGGCAAAAAATGAATCAACTTGATTGACAACAAATTCCACCACATCATTGTTGTTGAAGGATTTGATGAAGGGTGAGCACGTTCGATATTCCATCCTTCTAATAGACTCATCATAACGTGGTTGTTGGTAGAGGTTAAAACTCGGATCAATGCTTTCGGTACGGGGACGTTTACCATAGTCTCCCGCTTGTACGTATTGATTTGCCATATTTTGTTTTTAGCGTAAATCCAAGCGATTGAAGAAACAATTTATTTGCGGGTGTTAGCTCTCGTTGACGACCCGGAGGAGGTCTAGCAGTGAATGGTGTTATTGAACTGACCGCGTTGTTCTTATAATCTATCACCAAACCCATTTATGATCGTCCTACTAACTCTAGATGAAGGACACTTTGTTCTCCTCGAAAATTTATGGGCTTAAAGTTTTGGTCTAGCGCCAGCACTGTGATGTTGCTAATTTCCCCGGTATTCGTAACAGGTAGATATATTGGGTTATTAGGTCTTTCTACAATTGCGTAGCCCGCGTCAACTGTAATCGGAAATTCAGAGATGGTGTGGACAGGCCTGTTTCCGTAGAAGGCACCTTCCGTAATGTTGGACTCAAAGCGAATGTTTGATACTTTTATAATGTTGACGGGGAGATCTGAAGAGTGTACAACACCGGGGGCCAGTACCCTGTTGTTGGAAAATCCCAAAATCTGTCCAAGACTGCTGTTGTAGTGACGACTTTCAAAAGTAATTGCGTGACGTTTGCTGTATATTTCACACTTGAGAGTGTTGTTGTTTGGCTTCAGCGAAAATAGTGTATCACCCGTATTTGGAGCAATAGAATTTTGAATTAGCTTCTCAATGTCCGTTATTTCGTAGCAGCCGGTAGGAATCACGACTTCTCTCAACTTCCCACTATCGTTGTTTTCGTAGTAGAAAAATTTCTCACCGTCAATATTGAGTGGAAGCCAAGTACTGCTAGGAAATATCTCTTTTCGGAATCGAGCACAATTGGAGGCTGAGGTGTGAACAAAAACACGTGAGTTTGACTCGTTAGCGTCAAAAGCAAAGACATGACTAATGTATATAAACGGGGAGGTAGTACTTAAATAAAAAACTGCTTCAAAAAAATTATTTATTTATTTATAAGTAATTCCACAAAATAAACATGTTGGTATCTCATTACCGCAAACATCACTCCATCGATGAAAATCATAATTTTGACATGGTAAAAATTGTGTTAGTTCTTTTCGGTATTTCTGGGGAATTTCTCGCCAAACCTCGTGAGTAATGTTCTTCATCAGGAGTTTAATGACGTCTCTCATTTCATTAAACTCCTGATGATGATGTTGCTCCATTATATAGGAATTGTAGGCAGAGGTGTCCACAGTTGATTTGTCGATAGTTTTGATATTGGTCGTTGTTGTAATAGATTCGAACATTCTTCCCCACATAGTTCACGAGTTCTTTCGGCGGCTTCAAGTCACCAAATGAATCGAAATATTCAACAACATTGTTTTGCTTTCTATAAGCTACCCAATGTGTGCCTGGATTATTAGAGTCATCCAAATTTATGATGGCACATTCGCGTTGCCAGGGCTGCTGCTGATGTGGTAGAGAGTCGCGCATGAAAACCCCTCTAAAATGAGGAATTTTTAAACGTTTGACATATCGCAAAAGGTCCACATCATATAGCGATCTATTGGGTAGCTTTATTGGCAGTTTTTTTGTTTCTTCATGTACAATCCAAAGCCTCCGCGAGCGTTCTTTTTCATATACAAGCCGGATCCTTTTGCCCCAATAACTTCCATAGCTTTATTGTGACGTTGATCTTCTTCCAGTTTCTTTTGCGCATTCTTAGCATCGATTACGGTTTTAGCTATTCCCGCCGCCCCGCCACTGAGGGCTCCAAGTGCCGAAAGGCCCGCAAACAGGTGAATCAATGGTAGAAATCCTCCAGATTTTTTTCCTTCAAAAGGTATCGTCCTGGGTAATCGAATTTGCTTTTTACCACCTGCTTTCCTTACGGCGATTTTCGCGGCTCTCAAAGCTTGCGAGGCGGCCTTCTGTAGCGTTGTGGAAGGACTTTTTTTCATAGCCTTTTTAACCTTGCTGATTACGTGATTTCTAAAGGAACTCTTCGTCTTCTTCTGCTGCCCCACCCCCATTCCAAGTTTACGTTTGATCTTCATGCCACCGGTCACCGCCAAAGCAGCTGCTCTTTCTCCCAACGTCGCGTCCTTTGATTTGACACGTGTCCAAGCTTTGTTTTCTAGTATTTGATCTGCCTTGTGTTGATCGTTCAAGGACTTGTGTTGAGCGTATGCAATGTCGTGCTCCTTACAGGCAGCGTCTAAGGGATTAATGCCCGAATCACCGCGTGCTAAGCGTTTTTGTAGCTTTGTGCCCGGACCACAGTATTGATAGGTCGGAATGTGGAGCTCAAAGGGCAGATTGTTTATGAGCGAATTTAAGACACCTTTACCTAAGTAAAGACTCATTTGAACTGATGCCATATCATCACGTTATATATATTTATATACATATACGTACACGTAAACGTCTCGCACGTCACGTTTTACGTCACACACGTCACGTTTTACGTCACGCACCTCACGTTTTACGTCACGCACCTCACGTTTTACGTCACGCTCCTCACGTTTTACGTCACGCACCTCACGTTTTACGTCACGCACCTCACGTTTTACGTCACGCACCTCACGTTTTACGTCACGCACCTCACGTTTTACGTCGCGCACGTCACGTTTTACGTCACGCACCTCACGTTTTACGTCACGCACCTCACGTTTTACGTCAAGCACCTCACGTTTTTATATATTTATACACAACGACTTGACTCAAAATGCCATACAATGAAGGTCATTCAACAGAAACAAACGCTTCCGATTGAAAACTTGGACTTTACCTCCAAGCATGAGAAAAGTAAACATGGCGAATTATTACCAAACTCGTTTCGTGCAATCATATGTGGACCGAGTGGGTGTGGTAAAACAAACGTAATGCTGTCATTACTGTTTCATCCGAATGGCGCGAAATTTAAAAACGTTTACGTTTACTCCAAATCTTTATATCAACCAAAATACGAGTTGCTTCAAGAGGTGCTAAGTAAGACGAAAGGAGTAGGTTATTTCCCGTTCAAAGATAATGAGGAAATAATAAGTCCCGCTGAAGCTAAATCAAATTCCATATTCATATTTGACGATGTAGCTTGCGATGGGCAACAGAAAATTCGGGAATATTACTCAATGGGCCGTCATAAGGATATTGATGCTGCTTATCTATGTCAAACGTACTCAAAAATACCTAAACAACTGATTCGAGACAATTGTAATTTAATTGTACTCTTCAAGCAGGATGAAATAAACCTGAGGCACGTATTCGATGAGCATGTATCACCTGACATGAGTTTTGATCGCTTTAAAAAACTCTGTTCTGAATGTTGGAGTGATCAATATGGTTCTATTGTTGTTGTAAAAGATTTTGCTCTCAACAATGGAAGGTATCGTAAAGGATTCGACTTGTATATAAAAATGTAATGCCATGTGGTGTATGATTAATATGCAGCAAGATGTTAAACCAGCAGGATGTTCGTAAACGTAAAGTTCTACAACTCTCACGCGATATACGTCGAAAATATCTAGCTCTCAAGTTGGGTAGATCTGAGCAGGATCGGACATTAAATACATTATTTAAACCCCTAATAAAACCTCTAAGAGAAATTGTTACAACGTCTCATGAATCTGCGCAAGTTTTAAAAAATATAAAGAAAGAAGAAGAAGAAGAACCCGAAGTAGAAGAAGAAGAACCATTAAAAACAGAATATACAAGCCATCCCACTGATTTTATTCCGATGGAAGATGAGACTGAGGGTGATGATGATGATGATGAGAGTGTATATTCCAACGCTTCAGAGCCAATCCCAGAACATATTTCGGATGAGGCCTTCAGAGAGTATCTGGAGCAATATCCTGAAATATCACATAAGTATATGCTTGATTACTGGAATAAGAGTCCAAATATAGACCTAGTTTACGGTCCAGTTTACGATTCGACTCACTCTAAATGGCTTCTTGGAGGGAAAAATATCGATTTTGATCGGAATACTGGAGCTATTATAACAGAGGGGGGTTATGTTAAAGGGACACCTGGTCTCTACCAACTGATATTTTATGATGAGCCTGAAGATTATACCGATGATGATAAATTGGCATACAAGACGATTTTAAATTTAACTAACGCTCACAGAAACACAGCTGGACGTCTAAAAGGTACATCGAGATCAAAATATCTAGATATTATTAAACCGATGTTTCCTCCTCCACCGAGAAAGCCATCGAAATCGACTAGCAGCATATCATCGAAATCTGGAGTTGGACTTGCAATGGTCTACAATGAGAACCCTATCGATTACGTGTACTGGGACGATGTCAATGAACTTGTGGAACGACTTAAACTGCTAGTAGCTTCCAAACACGCCGGAAATACATCACACAACAACGAAATAGTTGCAATCATCAATGAGCTGAGAGAAGCCAACGTTATATACTAATGTAACACATGGTTTTAATGTTATTTGCATGATGAGTCTCGACAAATTCGGACGTCGGTCAACGACGATGTCAAATAGACCGCCTCCTCAATCTCTCCTCCGTAATATGTTATTAAAGTTTCCGCAAACGGCTGAAGGTAACGTCGATATTGGCAATGTGAGGATAAGCAATGTGTTACCACCTTCAGCTAGTTCTGATGCTGCCAGTAAAGAATACGTTGACTCCCAGTTAAATATAAGAGTCGATAATTTGTTTAACCAATATAAAAACGCACTTGTAGCTTTACAAGCTAAAACTGGGGAAATTGATGCGTTCGTAACTAAGGATCCTCCTGTATATGCTGGGGATATTGCAACAAAAAAAATATGTAGATACCAGCATTGTAACTGCTAAACAGCATCTACGGGGTGATATAAAAAACGCTCAAACTAGCGTTGAAAATCAATTGGCGAATACTGTGAAAGTTTTAGATAAAAAACTAATGGGAACTAATTTAAAAATAGATATACCCAAAGAAATTGCTAGTGTGATAGGCACCCAGTTTGCTGAAATCGAGCGAAAAATAACTGTTGATGAAGGTATTGTGAAAGATTTGGTTAAAGCTCACCAAGAAACGGCCGAGTTAACAAATAATTTGAAAAAAGAAATGACTGTTAATGAATATGTTTTGAGAGATTTAATTAAATCTAACCACGAAACCGCCGCGTTAACAAAGAATTTGGAAAGAGAACTAAACCAATTTCGTAATACTGCTACAGTATCATCACATATTTGAACTGGGACTGGATATAAAAAATCTGGAAGATGATGGAAAAAAATTGAAGCGAAATACTCCTTAAATACTTCAACACACTTGCACTCGCTTTAGAGCTCTTCAAGATGTCTAAAGAAAAAATTCAAGTTGTTAATGAACTCCATGCTCCAGCACGTAGGAATTATCCGCGCCGTAGAACAATCATTAAGGGTCTCGATGATTTATGGCAAATGGACTTGGCCGAAATGCGACCCTATGCACACCAAAATAAAGGTTACAAAATGATTATGGTTGTTATTGATTGTTTCTCAAAGTACGTGTGGACGATGCCTCTAAAGACAAAGACTGGAGTTGAAATTACCAAAGCTTTCTCCAACATATTAAAACACAGCCGACGACGTCGACATCCTAAAAATCTTCAAACCGATCAAGGTACAGAGTTTTTCAATGCAGATTTCCAAAAATTAATGACGCAATGCAACATTAATCATTACAATACGTTTAGCGTTAAAAAGGCTGCGATGGCCGAGAGATGTATTAGAACTTTAAAGACAAAACTATACAAGTACTTTAGTTTGCAAGGCACCTACCGATGGATCGACATTTTACCGAAAATTGTGGAAGAGTACAATAACACGAAACATTCAAAAATACGATGTAAGCCTTCGGAGGTCAACAAGTCAAACGAGAAGGAAATTTCTCGAAAATTTTACTCGCATTTGAAGATTGCTGGACCACGCAAACTTAACGTTGGCGACATTGTGCGCTTAAGCAAAGCCAAGCATATTTTTCAAAAGGGATACACCCCTAATTGGAGTACCGAGCTCTTTAAAATTACTAAAGTCAAAATAACCAATCCCGTGACTTATCTGCTTGAAGACATGTTGGGTACACCAATCAACGGGGCTTTCTACGAGGAGGAATTGCAAAAGACGAAAGCACCCGATGTCTACCTCGTAGAAAAGGTGCTTAGAAGAAAGGGAAAGAAGGCGTACGTGAAATGGTTGGGTCTCGATAACAAGCATAACAGTTGGATTGAAAACACCGATTTTGTATAGAATCTTATGGAAAATACGAACAAATTTAGCAATTCAAGGGGCCTTTTTTGAATAACCTTCAAACTTACCGCTTTTTCCTCATAGTGGGGGTATATAAATACAAGTGGGTGCGAACCTACATTTTATTCAGTCGTGTGGTGCACCTACAATTTAAATCAACCAACAACAACATGAGTAGTCAAGATAGTGGTTATAGTTCTTGTGAAATTGTTTTTGAAAGTGACTCGGCATGGTCATCATCGTCACCGTCGCCAACACCTCCTTCACCTTATGCAGTGTCGCTTAATGATTGTGTTGAGGAAATCGACCAAGCTTTAATTTCATACGAGTATGCTGCTAAATTGGAGCGATACCATCTACTGGAAACGAACTTTCCCCTAAGAAGTTATGCACTTTTGTGCGGAATAAGTCCAACCAGAACCTTTAATCCTGCAATAACGCTAACACCTTTACTTCGTCCCGGAAGAATTTCGTTTGGTACATTTGAGTGGACTACTTTTATTGAATTGCTGCACCAGAGATATGATGACTTTTTTCACGAGAATCTACCGTCACCTCCTGACGAATACGATCCTGTAGTTTTCCCTTGTGGAGACTTTTGTAAAGTCACTCAATTAGTGTACGACGATACCAAGTTCCTACTTGCAAACAAACATGGAGTCGAGTTCTACCTGGACGAGTATGATGTTTCCGACATCCTTGAAGCAAATTGCAATTTGGTGAAGAACTACATTTCGTTGCTAGAAGACTTGAACTTTAATACATTCTACTGTAATTTAATAGACTCTACACGAGCTTATTTTGCTGTTAATTTCAATAGTATTTGTGTCGACGACGATGACGCCACTAGTAGATTTAATACTTTAATTTTAATTTGTGCTGTTATGCCAAATTGTTTAGAAAAAAATGCTCTACAAGAGTACATGTATTACTATAAAGATGATGTAATTAATGATATATTAAATCATTGTTCAAATTAAAAAAATGTACCAAGTTTTTTGAAATAAAACACTTCTTTCTTATATTTTATTTTTTATTACCCAAGCAAACATATATAACTAATACATAAAAACTATAAATAATTTATTAGGTACACATAGTTCAGTCTGAAAATCGCACTCGTTTATTTTCATGTAAATCATATCGAAACCAAGCACAATATTTCTGCATATTCAATAAATATTTCAAAATTATGGCAAGCTAATAATCAGTAATCACATCTTAATTTATTAAAATTTTGAAAAACTTTCACCGTTAAACTCCACGGTAGGGCAAAAAAAAGAAAAAATTAACTTTTATATCCCCACGGAAGGGTGTCATGTGACTGGGGAAGTAATTGACGCTTATCATCATAGGGGCTAAGTCCAATTTTAGTCTGACTTATGCTATATACATCATGCAAATAAGATCGAACTTCTTCTTCTTCTTCTTCTTCTGTTAAGACGCCGATGACTGTTTCGCTTCAATACAAAAATTTATGTAATATTAAATCACCTGATTTCATGTTTCTTGCAACAGCTCCAACGTTTCCTAATTATCGATTGTACGTCGGATTTAATACATCTTTGTGGAAATTTGATTTAAATAGTATGCTCATACCTTCAAGTCCCGAGCCGTTAAGTAATTATCTACCCAATGAACTTAAGACTTCCTCGACCCCATTTTCTCACATTTTTCAAAATTCAGCGGGGGATTTAATAACGTTTGGTAATCGAAAATGTTATGTAGCCTCATTTCCAAATTTAAATATTCAAAATGATTATTATTTACCTGTGCCCTCAGATGCTTATATTAATGCGTTATTTCAATCAAATAGTGGTAGAACTTTTGTTTTCTATAATAACGTTTCCTATGTAGAATACAATAATGATCCTGGAGAAATAATTAGTCGTGGACGTATAACCGATCAATTTTCCGGTATACCGATGCGTTTAGATATATAGATGGTTTCATTTACTTTTTCAACAAAAACTTAAACGTATATTACAAATATAGTGAATATACGAAAAAAGTTGTTGAAGCTGGACATACCCTGTCCCAGCGTAGGGTTAAAAGAACAATTGAAAACCCTATTGACAAAAATTATATCTTTTTATGAATAAAATGTACCTACCAAGTAAATTGAATATAATAAAAAAATAATTAAACGCTTCGTTCTTTATTATATACTCTTTCAGCACAATTTTTTTGTTTTTCTTCGAAAAATATTACACATGGTGAAATGAAAATTTTTTTGATTTTTAATAAATGATATGAAAAATTTTTGAGTTTTAATGAAACACCTTTTGCATATTTTTAGTTGTTTATTGCAACATTACATGAGGATCGAAACCTTCTTTGAATACATTTATAACGTGAGGCACGATATTGTAAATGTCTTGTTAATTTCACCATTTAATTGTCCATCCATGGCGTCACCGGCACCTGAAGAACTGTTGGTGTTGGTTGAATTCGTCTTAAGGGGTAACAGCAACATAGTACTTTTTTCGGTATTCTTGTATTGTCCAAATTTAAATCACCCAACTGCTTTATAACGTTTTCTTTGTCTTCGTATAGTTTAATATCTTTACGAAGTTGCTTGAGTCTTTCTTCAAATTTAAGGACTTTTCCCCAAATATGTTTGTCTTGACGACGCATGTCTTAAAGCAATAATCCCTCCAAGCGTTATTAATAAATATTATATAATAACCCCCTCTAGATCACGTGACATAATTATCCAACCATGATCAATCAATTTTTTTTCGTAAAATTAGCATCTACGTCGCTTGTGGATAATGCCTGTTTTTTCCTCAATTCAATTGGATTAATAACAACGAAGATAAACGCTTTGTGTCCTTATGGCCACGATCATTGCGCCTGTTTTTCTTTAAATTTGACATCTACGTCACTTATAGATAATACCTACCTTTTCCGTAATTAAATTGGACCAATAATAACGAAGTTAAACGCTAATGCCCTTTCGGCAACGTTCATTGAGCATGCTTTTCTTTAAATTTAGCGTCTATGCCCCCTTTACATGATATCTGTCTTTTTCGTCATTCAATTGGACCAATAATAATGAAGTTAAGCGCTTTGTGCCCTTATGACAACGTTCATTGCACATGTTTTTTCTTTAAATTTAACATCTACACCACTTCTAGATCATACTGGTCTTTTCCGCGATTCAATTGGACCAACAGCGAAGTTAAGCGCTTTGTGTCCTTATGGCCACGCTCATTGCGCATGTTTTTTCTTTAAATTTGACATTACGCTACTTCTAGATAGATCATACTGGTCTTTTTCGCTATTCAATTGGACCAATAACAGCGAAGTTAAGCGCTTTGTGCCCTTATGGCAACGTTCACTGCGCATGTTTTTTCTTTAAATTTGACATCCACGTCACTCATAGATAATGCCTGTTTTTTTCCTCAATTCAATTGGACCAATAACATGGAAGTTAAGCGCTTTGTGCCCTTATGGCCACGCTCATTGCGCATGTTTTTTCTTTAAATTTGACATCCACGCTACTTATAGATAATACCTGTCTTTTTCGCTATTCAATTGGACCAATAACAGCGAAGTTAAGCGCTTTGTGCCCTTATGGCAACGTTCATTGCGTATGCTTTTCTTTAAATTTGACATCTACGTTACTTATAGATAATGTTTGTTTTTTCCGCGATTCAATTGAATCAATAACAACGAAGATAAACGCCTTGCGCCCTTATGGCAACCATCATTGCGCATGCTTTTCTTTACATTGGACATCTACGTTACATATAGATAATACCTGTCTTTTTCACCATTCAATTGGACCAATAACAACGAAGTTAAGCGCTTTGTGCCCTTATGACAACCATCATTGCGCATGTTTTTCTTTAAATTTGACATCCACGCTACTTATAGATAATACCTGTCTTTTTCGCTATTCAATTGGACCAATAACAGCGAAGTTAAGCGCTAATGCCCTTATGGCAACGTTCACTGCGCATGTTTTTTCTTTAAATTTGACATCTACGTTACTTATAGATAATACCTGTTTTTTCCGCGATTCAATTGGACCAATAACAGCGAAGTTAAGCGCTTTGTGCCCTTATGGCAACATGTGACAGATGACAGATGACAGGTGACTTCTTCTTTTTTTTGGCTGAACTGCCAACTCGTTCAAGACCAGTATTTCTAGTGACAGGTGACAGATGCCAGATGACTTCTTCTTTTTTGGCTGAACTGCCAACACGTTCAAGACCAGTATTTCTAGTGACGGGTCACAGATGAGAGGTGACAGATGGCCGGTGACAGGTGACTTCTTCTTTTTTGGCTGAACTGCCAACACGTTCAAGACCAGTATTTCTAGTGACAGGTCACAGATGCCAGATGACAGGTGACTTCTTCTTTTTTGGCACCACTGACGCCCTCTAGTGGCAGTTTTGGGAAATTTGGCGCCATCTGGTGACAGATGCCATGTGACAGATGACATGTGACAGATGAAAGGTAACATAGCGCTTTAAATTTGACATCTACGCCACTCATAGATAATGCCTGTCTTTTCCGCGATTCAATTGGACCAATAGCAGCAAAGTTAAGCGCTTTGTGCCCTTATGACAACCATCATTGCGAATGTTTTTTCTTTAAATTTGACATCTACGCCACTCATAGATAATGCCTGTCTTTTCCGCGATTCAATTGGACCAATAGCAGCAAAGTTAAGCGCTTTGTGCCCTTATGGCAACCATCATGGCGCATGTTTTTTCTTTAAATTTGACATCTACGTTACTTATAGATAATGCCTGTTTTTTCCGCGATTCAATTGGACCAATAACAAGGAAGTTAAGCACTAATGCCCTTTCGGCAACGTTCATTGCGCCATCTAGTAGTGGTGGCAGTTTCTGGAACTTCAGCATAATTGGACTAAAAATGGCCGGCGCCGCCGCCGCCGCTCTCCAACGCCATCTACTAACACTTTGTGGAACTTTGGCACCACCAACGCCATCTACTAACACTTTGTGGAACTTTGACATAATTGGACTAAACATGGCCGCTCTCGAAATTTGAATTTGCCGCGCAACAGCGACACTAGCGCCACCAACGCCCCTGGTGGCAGTTTCTGGAACTTTTATTTAGAACGAACTTTGCTACACTACTGACCCTGCATTATAGGAAATGATTGGTTAGAGCAAAATAAATGTACCATATGTCTTGCAAAAGGGACGATAACCATTAATAAGGATAACTCGCCACCTATTCAGATTAAATTCATACTAAAGAAAGCCGAACAAACCATTATCGAAATAGAAGATGCTGAAATTTTTACAATTTCACGAAATCAGCCCGATACAGAATTTAGAGGTTTATTACGTAAAAAGACAGAAGAAGGGAATTTAGATAATCATCAGAAAGACAAATTATATGAGCTCTTATCACAATTCAGCCACTTATTCTCAGACAAACCGGGTCTGACTTGTGTATACAAACATGAAATCAAAATGAAAAACGAGACACTTTTCGTCAAGAAGAGCTATCCAGTGCCCTATTCTTTACGTCCCGCTGTAGATAAAAAATTAGAAGAAATGTTAGTCCAGGGGGTGATAGAAAGAACTGACTCACCATACTCAAATCATATAACTGTTGTTAAGAAAAAGGATAATACAATCAGGATCTGTCTAGATGCTAGAATCCTAAATTCACAGATGGTTTCAGATAACGAATGCCCTCCTGCAATCGATGAAATTCTACAACAGTTCCATGGACGAAGTTATCTAACAAATATTGATCTCGTTTCTTCATTTTGGCAAATTCCTCTCCATGAAAGAAGCAGGAAATATACTGCTTTCCTTTATAATGGTAGAAGCTATTGTTTTAAAGTTTTACCTTTTGGACTGAAAACTGCTGTTGGTAGTTTTTCTCGATGTACGGACCAACTTTTGGGTACAGAAGTTCGAGATTTTACCCATCTATATTGACGATCTATTAATTGCTTCACCGACCTACGAGACACACCTAGAACATGTTAAGATGGTACTGAAGAAATTGGAGGCAGCTAATATGACAATTAATTTGGAAAAGTCATATTTTGTACGAAATGAGGTAAAATTTCTGGGCCACATCTAACTCCACATGGTATTAAAACGAATCCCGAAAAGGTCAATGCAATACAAAATTTCCCTACACCAACTAAACAGAAACACTTAAGATCCTTTCTGGGACTCTGCAATTACTACAGGAGGTTTTGCCCCAGGTTTAGTAACTTTACTACTGGATTATATACTCTTTAAAAAAAAGGCGCTATATGGGTATGGAAAGACAAAGAAGAGAGCCAATTTAACCAAGTCAAGGAACAATTTTTGCGATCTGTAACATTAATCCATCCAGATAACAAACAGACCTATTATCTAGAGACCGACAGTTCCCACTATGGTATAGGTGCAGTACTATACCAAGAACTGAAACCAAATGAGAAAGGAGTAGTGAGTTTTCTCAGTAGAAGTCTCAGAGGCCCTGAGCTAAATTATACAACTACAGAAAAAGAACTTTTAGCAATCGTATATGCAGTTGGTAGATTCCGTTTGTACCTGCAAGGAGTCCCCTTCGTCATTAAGACCGACCATCATGCCCTTGTATTCCTGAAACAGTGCCGCTTCCTAAATGAGAGAATAACCAGATGGCTCCTTTTTCTACAACAGTTTGAGTTTGCTGTAGTACACATAAAGGGGTCCGAGAACATAATAGCAGATATTTTGTCCCGCTATCCAACAGATACCGAAGAAATCAAGAGGGAAACTGTGGAACCAATATTAGCAAGTTTTACAGTCGAAGGAACAAAGTCACTAATTAACGATTTGAAAAACCTCAAACACTTACAAGAAAATGATCATTTTACGTCAAGAATGATAGCACATATACAGGGTAAATCAGTAAATGACGAAACAATAAGACGAGTGGCGGATAATTATGTTATCGAAGAGGGTATCTTATTACATATAGACCATTTCAAAAAAATTAAAACCATAGTAGTACCAAGCTCACTACAAGAGAAAATCATCAACCAGTACCATCAGGAAATGGGTCACTTTGCCGGAGGGAAAGTATTTGCCATAATCCAACTATATTTCTATTGGAAGAATATACATAGACACATAAATCGGTACATCCAATCCTGCAACATATGCCAAAGGGCGAAACGACCAAATAAACTACCACATGGACCATTAAGACCAATCCACGGAAAGCAAGTTGGCGAGCTAGTTGCTGTAGATTTTATGGACCATTGCCCAGAGGACGAGGGGGTGTAACCTACGTTTTAGTTGCAGTTGATATCTTCTCCAAATATATACAACTATTTGCCTTAAAAAAAGCTAATGCTGCAGTAACAGTTAAGAAAATACTAGAAGATGTGGTAGCCACTGTAGGAGCTAAAAGAATTCTTAGTGATCATGGAACACAATTTACCTCGAAACTTTGGAAAAATAAATTAATCGAAAATGGATTACAATTTACCTATGCATCAATCAGGAACGCAAAATCAAATCCCGCAGAAAGATATATGAAAGAACTAGGACGTTTATTTTGCACATACTGCCATGACAAACATTCCAGATGGGCCCAGTATCTCCCAGACTTTGAAGAGTGTCTAAACAGCATACCACACTCTAGTACAGGATGCAGTCCCATGGAGTTAGTAAAAGGAAACTGTCCCAGATTCCAACTCAATAACGTGATAAGCAAATATCGAAAAGAAGAACCGCCAACCCCCCTTGAACAATTAAAATTAAACGTGCAAAGATATTTGACGAAAATGTCCGAAAAGAGAGTTCGCCAACAAAAGGGTAATTGTGTCATCTACAAAGTAGGGGAACTTGTCTTATTAAAAACGCGTACGATGTCAGACGCTGAAAAGGGTGTTGTAGAAAAATTCGCATTATTATATGAAGGCCCTTATAAAATTACACGTATTCCCCATGATAACGTGTACGAGATTAGAACACTGGACGGAAAAAAGAAAAGGGGAACATATAATACAGACAATCTATTAGGTACCACTCCGACTAGGATGAAAGTTCCATAAAAGAAATATATGCAGTATAACTCAGATTCATCAAAAGGAGATATAAACGATAGATCGATGGCATATTAATGTATAAACCTGTGAGAAGGGGAAAATTTATTTAAACCAAAGTGTTCATCCAAAGGGTAAAATTACCCATTGCCGTTTAAACTCTCAAACATCTCGTATTATTTAAGCATGGCAAGTAAACTTACACGAAATGAAGTTAGCCGAAAATTTAAAAACAGAATGTGGGCTCGAAAACACATAAATGAGCTCACATTCGAAAAACAAGCAGACGGTACAATGGAAGTGAGGTATGGAGAGACTGGACGCCCATTGACCCCTGGACGTGATGTCCAGGAAATTTTATCGCAGTACCAGGAGGTTGTGTCGAAGTACCAGGAGACACCAAAAGACCCACGTAGACCTAGACCCTATGGACGAAGTTGAGATATCCTGGAGCTGGAAGTGCCAAGATATGAGGAAGTGCAACGCAACAAGTGTAAGTGTTGTGAGTGCGTATGTCCTTGCCACGCGTATGTGGTATAAATGACAGATAAAAGCGGAGTGTAAATTGTAATGATCGTAAGCTGTGTTATTTATATTATAATTTCAAATGTATCGCAATTATAGATTAAATTTTTGTTAATATCCCCAAATTTTATAGTGTTGTAACGTAAGTTCCAATTTTTACTTTAAATTTTATTCTGATAAATTGTATTTGTCTTTAGATAATTTTTTTATGTTTTCTTTTGTGTTTCAATAATTTAACTTTGTGTAACAGATTATTTGGCCCACTACGAATATATAGACCGATTAACCATTATCAGATGTTAATTACTAAACATCTTCAATGTTACTACGCAATTAACATCTAGGGGGTGTGTGTGACCAACCTGACCCAGGTAGCGTCATAATTTCTATAATTCCCATTTTATAAAGAAATTTAAATCATTTACATTCAAATCCGTTTTTCTTAGGAAGAATTATTCCCACGAATTTCAGTATTTTTTTTAGATGTTTATAAAACAAACTCGATTTCTAAACATTACATGTACCCCCAGACATCATAACCATAAGACACATAAAAATTAATTTTAGTTTCATACAAAATTCTATTCCAGCCATAACTATAAAAATGACACGAATTTATTAGTAGATAATAAATAAGTCTGGCGACACTGTGGGAATATGCATCGTCGGTAATTAAAATCAGTATAAAAAGCCGAGCTCAAAAAGAGCTCGGGATAGTTAAAATGTAAACTTCAAATCATCAGTACTATATATCGTCAACAACGTTCCAACCGTCCCGACGCTCTGACAACGCTTGAAAATCCGTACGAGACCGACGCCCATCGTATCGTTCTGACGAACATATTTTCTGCCAAATTTCGACGCCCCTTTATTTGCCGGTACTCTGACCGGCGCCTCTTTTTCTTTCAAACTCAAACGACGTCTCAATTACATTGCGACGCCGTTGACATGTCGGAACCACTAACCGAAGACATACTCCCTATGGTCTGTGTATCTGATGGTGGGCTAATAATTCACGGTGAGTGAATTATCCAAAGTAACCTAGCAATTAGTAACAATGTAACAATAAATGTACATATAGACAAACATCGGGATTTCCACTTGTGTCCTGCCCATTGAATGGGACACAGGAAACATTTGCCTTTAAATTGTACCAACATAAAGACACTACGAATTTGGTGCGACCGAAGTGTTAGTTTACCCTCGACCTATAGTAAATTACCAGCTGATTAGGGGTGAATGACACGGCGGTTGGCTAAGTTCTGTTTGCACTGATTCACATAAATATGGTCGATGTTACTACAGGGTTGGACTCTCTTAACTCTCTCAAATTCTGCAACATTAGGTAACTCTGAACATGAGGGGTAGTACGCTGGTACTGATCCGGCCCTACCTCAGTAGGATTACCTAAAATAATTTCCCTGCCTAGGTGGGCCTGAACATAAGG
The DNA here is from genome assembly GCA_951812935.1 of Hermaeophaga mercurialis. Taxonomy (NCBI): domain Eukaryota; kingdom Metazoa; phylum Arthropoda; class Insecta; order Coleoptera; family Chrysomelidae; genus Hermaeophaga; species Hermaeophaga mercurialis. The sequence goes on from CATOTN010000002.1 coordinate 302,601, forward strand.
GTTACTCGTCGGTATTGATCCGGCCGTAACTCAGTAGGGGCACCTAGAAACCATCTCTAGTACTTTAAAGAGAATCGAAACTTGAGTATATCTGCTGTATATCAAAGTACAAATATCTGAACTTGTACATATTTGATGGCAAATGGCCTGTGGCCGATTTTACTGAGCGGGACCCCACGAGGTCCCAATGAGGCATTCAAATTGCCGATGTCTATTCCATTTAAACAAGTATTAAATAAATCAAGTTAAATGGCTTCTTGTGTTTGATTTCATTCGCAAATTTGCACCAAACTTTGCAAAAAGGATTTGGGTTATTTTTATACAACGTGGGGCATATAAATACAAACAAAACTTTTAACTAGACGATCACTACCGGGGAGAAAGGCCAATAAAGGTAAATATAGAAATATCGGGAAAAGGGGAACGGGATGGGTTTAATTATTAAAGTTTCTTTGTTTTTCAAATTAACTAGTACCCAGGGGTAGGTAGGTTACAAGCTGCCGCAAATGAAGAAACCTAGATTCAAGATTATTATGTCAACAACAAATATGAACATGGAAGATATCACCAACTGTTTGAAACAACAAAACCAGTTTATCCAAGATGATGATGATTTTAATATAACATTCACTAAGCCAATAAAAAACAACAAATCTATCGTCTTTGGCGAATGCTCTGGGGACCTTTTTGGAAGACTAATGGCATGCGGGAAGGTGTTTATATCATGGGAACGCTGTCCAGTCTACGAAGATACTCGAATTCCTAGATGTAAAAAATGCTTTGCGTATGATCATAAAGAAGCAGACTGTAAGAATAAACTTTCCTGTACATACTGTAGTTTAGAGCACAAATCTGAAAATTGTCAAAAAATATTTAAAAAATGTTGCAAGTGCTCTCGAGCAAATGAGAAATTCAATTTAAATTAAAATGTTGAGCATGAAGCTTTTTCTTCTGATTGTCCTACATATAAATATTTTTTGCAAACATATAAATCAAGTATAGACTACTATTCAAAGTAGTAGTCTTTTGTTTCTGTTTTGTTATTTACTGATAGATTTCTCTTTTTTTTCTGTATTTTTTTGATGGATATTGCTAATATTCTTAATTCATTGGAAACAGAAACTGATTTAGAACAGTTTCAAAAAGTCATAGAAATGAATGACTTTAGGACCGGAATAAAGGCCAGCAAAAAGATTCTGGATATTTTACACTTTAATGTATGTAGTGCCCCTAGACACTTTGACGAAATTTTGATATTTTTGCAAGCTTGTAACCTTCAAAATGTTGACATTCTAATTATGGGTGAAACAAGAAACAATTTTTCACCAGACCAATTTAATATTCCCGGTTTTTCTACTTTTTTTAATAATAGTAACCTAAACCAAAATGATGGACTGCTGATCTTTATAAACAATAAAATTAACTCTCACATTAAACACACTGTAACACTGTCTTCACATGTGACTTTAACAGAAGTTAGGTTTGAAATTGATTATGTCTTTTAATGTTGTAACTAGTTACAGATCACCCTCCACTTCAGAACAAAATTTTGTAATTGATTTAGAAAACTTTTTAGGTAACCTACAGAGTGAGGATTTTACAATATTCTTGGGTGACATAAATCTAAATATTTTGAACCGCGAACTGGCTATTACAAATAGTTACTTCACTGCACTTATGTCTCTGGGATACAAATCATATATAAATACCCATACAAGAGTTACAGCAGATACCAAGTCATGCATAGACCATATCTTTGTTAAACAAAACTTAAACAATGCCAATTTAAACCTATATTCTGCAGTTGTTAATAACAATACAATAGATCACTACCCTATATATCTACAAATCTGCAATAAGATCCAAGATAAACCGCAGCCCCTTGAAAAAACTATCATAAATTTTGACCATTTAAAATTTAAATATTTAATTAGTCAAGAGTCTTGGATTTCGGTTTTGACAAATAATGAAGCAAACACTGCGTGGAACTTATTTTTTAAAACTTTTATAGAAATATTTGACAAGTGCAGAACAACAAAAATGTTAAAAATTAAAAAGCATGTTAAAATCAAACCTTGGATCACAAATGCCATTATAACTTTTATAAAACACCGTGACCAATTAAAGAAAGACCTAATTAAAAATAGGACCAATAATCTACTTATTCAGACATACAAAACATATAGGAATAACCTAAAAAGGATTATAAATGAAGCCAAAGCCAAATATTATCGCGAAATTGTAAATTGTAACAAAAATGACATGAAAAAAATATATAACATAATCAATGAAGCCACAAACGCAAATAAAAATAAAAACAGTTACATTGACATATTAAGTAGCAATAAAAAACCATTTGAAAACACAAAACAGATGGCAAACTATTGTAATGATTACTTTACAAAGATAGGACACCAAATGGCGGCCAAAATAACAGCACCTACCAAACACCATTGCTTCGATAATTGCCGCGTCACTCAAAACATGTTTCTAAAGCCAGTTCGATAATTGCCGCGTCACTCAAAACATGTTTCTAAAGCCAGTTCATAAAAACGAACTTATTTTACATATAGCGTCACTTAAAAACAATAGTTCCCTAATCTTCCTACAAGGATCTGTTCCAAATGACTTTAAAAAATCTGTAGTGGTCCCAATCTATAAATCTGGAAATAAAACTGAAATTGGCAATTTTCGACCAATAAGTCTGATAAGTACTTTTGCCAAATTATTTGAGAAATGCCTTAAAGACAGACTATCCAATTTTTTTATTAAAAACAAACTATTGAATAAAAATCAGTTTGGCTTCCAAAGAGGTGTTAGCACAAGTCATGCTATATTTAGACTTATTGACTCTATTAAATCTGACCTGGACAAAAACAAAAAATGCCTGGGTGTCTTTTTGGATCTTGCAAAGGCTTTCGACACAGTGCCTCATAAAAAACTGCTAGAAGTGCTTGAGTACTATGGAGTGAGGGGCACTGTGTTGGACGTTTTTCGCAGCTATTTGAGAGACAGAACTCAGCAGGTGAGAATAAATAACATCATGAGCGACCATCTAACGATCCACTTAGGCATACCGCAGTGCACTGTTCTGGGTCCCCTCCTGTTCATCATATATATCAATTCATTACTGAGCAAAAAAATACAAGGCTTAATTATATCATATGCAGACGACACAGTTTTGGTATTTAGAGATGATAGTTGGGAAGGAGTGAAAGGTAAAGCAGAACTGGGCATTGGAGTAGTAAAAGACTGGCTAGACTTTAACGAATTATCCCTTAATATAGATAAATCAAAATACATCGCTTTTTCTCTTACTGATGTCAACAGACCAAATTTTGACTTTTTACAGCTGACAAGAACAGGACTTAAAATTAATGAGGTTAGCAATATTAAATACTTAGGTGTCATAGTTGATAAGAATTTAAAATGGTCTAATCATGTTAATAGTTTAGTTATTAAAACAAGAAGGCTAGTTTTCAAGTTTTATGATCTACGTAAATTTATGAACAAAAAACTACTTATATCCATCTATAAAGCTTTAGTTGAGCCTATTCTACAGTATGCTATTACTGTGTGGGGTGGTCTGTACATAAACTCGCTCGAACCTCTGAATGTTGTACAAAATTATATTTTAAAAGTCATATTTCAAAAAGAAAAACGATTTCCTACCGAACAGCTTTACGACGATAATATACTTAACATCAGAATGTTATATTTTTATAACATTTGTCTTTTTCTGTACAATAACAAGGACTTACAAACAAAAGTTGAGCATACATACCAAACTAGACAAATATCCAACCAGAATTTAATTGTTCCTTTTTACAGAAAGGATGGTAACCAAAGATTTATTACGAGCTTAGCTCCTAAAATATATAATTCTTTGCCAATTAAGATAAAACGTATCGCTAAATATGATGCATTTTCCAAAAAATGTAAGCCACTCATCTACAGGAACTACAAAAATTTCTTGATTATCTGTAATTCTCAGCATAAGTACTGTGCTTAAACTTTTTTGTCTCTTATTATTTTTTTCTCTGTATTGTTTCTCACTTTCCTTAATAGCTTTTTATTTTAGTACATTCAGGTTGTAGAATAATTTATTTCACTCCATTATATTATAAGAAACTAATTTAACCCCTTAGATTTTGCACATACAGATTGCTTGTAATCTAGGTGCAATAACTTATTTAAGTAGCCCAAATTGTAAAATGTTATTTAATTATGGTATTGTAAACCTATTGTAAATTATCTGAATAAAAAATTATCTGAATTATCTGAATCGTGCTAAAAAAAGCATTAAGCTCATTAGCGATCTCCATACTTGTAGAGACAGGTTGACCATCGTCTGTTTTTATTATATTAATTATGTTTTGACTTTGGAACTCATTAGAGGCTTCCTGAATGGTTAGCCATATTTTTTTAGGGTACTTTAAGTTTTGGTTTATATTTTATTTATAGTAGTCCAATTTAGCTTTTCTAATGGCTTTGGTCAAACCGTCTCTATATACAGTATATGCTCTTATTGCCTATTGCGATTTATAGTAGAAAATCGTTTCGATTTACAGATGAAGCAAGCTTGTACGTTGGCCTAAACAGGGAGGGTGCGCCCAGATGGGTTACGAAAATTTATTAATGTCAAATCCCGTTTTATAGTTGTTCAGGGAACAAATAGTAATAACATTAATATTAGGTAAAAATGTTTATCAGATTTTGTTGGTGTCGATCCGTAAGTTAATGACTATTAGGTATAGGGGAAAAATAATTGATGACGTTAAATTCAGGATTTGATCTACCTCTCTTAATACTAAAGACTTGACGAACAACTGTATTACAAATTCATGATCAGGAGATTATTTACTCGATGTTTTTCTTGAACTTGAATAGTCATTAACTTAGACAGCGATAAGTTTTCAGAAAAACCCCGAGTCAAGTCGCTTTCTCTTCTGTCATTTAGAAACACAAATTGTCTTAATAACACTGTAATAAATGGATTAAGGCATTCAATTACGATTAAGGCATTCAAATTTAAAGTGAAATTTATCTACCGGATTAAGGGAACAGGTAGTCTTAGGATCGAATTTACCATGGTCGCTTTAGTTTAGTTTTGAAGTTTATGTGGTTCGGTACTATTTTAAATAATTATAGAAAATGAATGAGTTAGTGAATTGTGATCAGTGTTCTTCCGAAATAAATTTGGACAAACAGGAATTCGAAAAGCGAAAGCGTAGTCATCTTTCTAGTGATGCCAAGGAAATAGTTCTAAACGTTTATTCTGGTGAGTAATTGTAATTATACTTACCTGTAAAACATATTACGTATGTAATATAAAAATATATTTGATTTTGACACAAGTCTTATTTACAGGGCTAAAAAATGAATTGTCTTCCTCCGAAGCCCTAAAAGAAACTGTTTTTTTAACAAAAGTGCCACAGTCAACTGTATACAAAATTATTCATGAAGGGGTTCAACCTAGAAAAAGGCGAAAGGATTCTGGGTCATCTCATTCTATTCCACAGGTTCTTTTAGAAACGATTTATAATATGTTCTCTGTAAATAGTTTTCCTACTTTAAACACATTATTTTTACGTCTAAAACAAAAAATGATAATAGAAGACTGTCATAAAACGACATTATGGAGATTTTTAAAATCCAACGGTTTTAAATTTAAAACCATTGACAAAAGACAAACCATCATGGAATCCAGCCGTTTAGTAAAATGGAGAATAGAGTATCTTAATTCTATTACTCAGTATCGGCGAGAAGGCAGGGACATTTATTTTTTAGATGAAACCTGGTTCGACACTCACGATATCCAAAAAAAATGTTGGACTGATGGAAGCTCAAAATGTAATGTAGACACTCCTCCATCTCGAGGAAAAAGAATATGTATTTTGCATTGTGGTGGAAAATCAGGTTGGGTAGAAGGAGCTCTCTTGTTGTCTGCAAAGGATGTACGGGATAGTAGTTTAGACTATCACCAGGACATAGAAAGTACTCTATTTGAAAAGTGGTGGGAGACTACATTATTACCAAAACTGAAAACTAACAGTGTAATAGTTTTAGACAACGCCCCGTATCATTCCCGGTTGGTTCGAAAAAAACCAAATAGCAATTCTACTAAATCCGTCATTCAAGACTTTCTGATGGAGAATGATATATTTTTTGAACAAGATTACACGAAAAAACAGTTGTTGGAACTTTTACAGTTAGTTGATTTTAAACCAGAATTTGTTGTTGACAACATCGCAATAAATCAAGGATTTAAAATTTTACGTTTACCACCCTACCACTGCATACTCAATCCTATAGAATTGTTATGGGCACAGTTAAAAAATATTTCTCGATCAAATAACTCTTCTCCTAAGTCCACTTCTTGTGTCATCAATGTAATAAGAAATGCATTTAACGATATAACTGTTGACAATTGGAAAAACGCAATCCAACATGTTAAAAAAATTGAAGACAAATATATGACATTTAATAATACCATTGAAAAAATTATAATAAATTTGGACGATACAGACGAAAGTGATATTTCGGAACCTAGTGACTGTGAAAGTGATTTAGAAATGTAGACATTTAGGTATAGGTATTTCTACCAAATAAATCGAGTTATTATTTTTTTATTAATAATACTTAATTAGTTTGAATATTTTTGTTAGCTAAACATGTCTATAATATTAATCTTTTTGAAATGTATACTTTCATACCAATGGAAATCTTATTTATTTTTTTATAGTTTCAATTAAATATTACTGTGTAGGTCAGAGTTTGGTCATTAAATAGTTAGTAAAAATTTAATAGGAAATATTTTTTTCTTTAAAAAAAATTCTACCTAAAACTCACTTTTTAGTAAAAATTCTATTAATTTTTATTAAAACTACTACTAAAACCTCGACTAAAACAAATACAAAAAATCAAATTCTCGAAATCTAAACCTCGAGATCTATAAAAATACCAATGTTTAAAACTACCCTAAAATCTTCCAAGTAACCCATTTTTTGAGCACCAAATGACAACTACAACCTAAGCCGATTCTGATCAGCATATTGGCGAACGTTTCAAGCGGTTGCCAGATCTTTGCGCTTTCTACTATAAATCGCAACGCACAATAAAGCGTTAGGTTCATTGTTTGCTCTGGTAATTTCTTTGCCTTATACATCTAACAAGCCCTGGAGTAATTTCAAGGTTTTATGCATTTATATTTGTTGGTAATGCGTACTTCTTTTGTGGAGCTTTGTATATACATCTTAAGTTTGTTAGTTAGTTTTTCAGCTATTTTATCCGCATTATTTTCCAACAAAATGTCATTCCAAGATTCATTTTTTATGAAATTCCTTAATAAGGAAGAGTCCAGTTTTTCAAAAAATCCCTGATCTGATTTAGGTTTAAAAATATTTAGTTTAATACTTATGATAATTGGAAAATGGTCTGTAAGGTCATTATTTAAGAACGCTGATTTACATTCATTATGACCCTTAAAAAAAAGTGATCCAGACAAGAATTGTTTCTAGTGGCAATGTTAATGTACGGAAAGTAACCCAAACTAGACAAACAAGTGAGATAGTTAGCGACACTTTCCTTTGCCCCGTCTAAAATATTAATGTTGGTGTCACCTGCATAGATTTAAATTGGAAACAAAGAAAAATGGCCCTGTGTAAGTAATTTTAGCAGCATTTCATGATAAATACTGTCGTTTAATGATGGAAGCCTATAGTGGGCTACAATACCAATTTTTGTATCATTTTTCATAATTTCTAACCGCAAAAATTTATAGTTATTTATAAAAATTACTTGATTATGTAGAACTAAGTTACTCTTAACATAAACAATGGTACCATCGCACCAATTAATATAGCTATCATTATAAAAAACTGAGTAAGTATTTATGTTAAAATCCAAAGGATTTTCAACTATATATGTTTCCGACATTATAATAATATCAAATACTACCTCCAAAGAACTAAGTAATAATAAAAGGTTATCGAAATTAGTTTTAATACCGAAACTGAGAGGGCATCCAATTTTTTGGACTTCTGAAATTGTCGCCATAACTTAAGACCCGAATAATATTGCTGAATAGTGGATTTACAAATAGACATATTTCTAAGGAATCTTCTGGAATCGAACCCGCCTTTAGGGCCTGTAGGATAAGACTCCTGCTACCAAGGAAATCCTGTGCCACAGTGGATGAGGTAATTTTCTGAAAGAAAGCAAATTCTCATGAGGCTCAAATATTCATGGGTTGGACTCTACTAAAGAACAAAGTAGTGGGTACCATGGCTGAGAGGTCCATAATGGTACAACTACAATTCCTCTAGCTTTTTCCTATCTTATTTTTTGTAGTAGACGAAGAATTATAGAAAAGGGAGAAAAGGCGTAAGAAAAAGAAATTGGTCCATTTCAATGTAAAGGCATCGGTGGCAACACTATTTGGATCTCCTTGCCATGAAACAAATTTTTCGCATTTTGTATTATGAGTACTAGCAAAAAGATGTAGTTTTCCAAATTTGGAAATTATATCTTGAAAAACTGCATAATTTATTTCCCACTCTGTCTACTCAGATAATTTGACTCTAGATTCTGCATCTGCTTCAACATTATCCTTTGAACTTATATGTGAAGCGTATAAATAAATATTTTTCTTTCCACACCACTGCCAAATAGTGCGGGATAACTGATTTAATATGGGATGTTGCACACCTCCCATTTTATTAATATAGGCCAATGCCGTCGTATTGTCAACTCTACACAGTCTATTACAGTTTGACATTTCACTTGCAAAATACTTTAAAGCCCAAAAAACGGCTTTGAGCTCCAAATAGTTAATGTGGTGTTTCTTTTCCGCTTCCGACCAAAACCCATGGGCTTTTTTCCCATTAGCATATGCACCCCCTCCTGTTTTAGCTGCACCAGTAAACATCTCTAATTGATATGAGTCATTCTAAATCTTATTTGTTGCTTTTGAAATATTTCTCAACCACTATTCAAAATCCCCTCTACGGGTAGGTGGTAATTTCAAACCTGAATTAAAGTTACCTCCAGTTTCCCTTAAGGTTAAAAACTTCTGGCGTTCGAAGTACTTGGTATAAATCCAGTCATATTTGACCACAGGACAAATCGAACAAAGTGTCCCGAGAAATTTGGCAAATTCCCTAATACTACAAGAATAAAGAACGGAGAACTTTTGAGAAGTCTAGTAACTTTTACTTCTGCTCGGGAAGTGAAAGAGACATTTGGAAAGAATTATATACAAAACCTAAATTTCAAATACTTCCTGTGATTCTCATAAATAGGAATCAAATGATTAGTATAACAAGGCGGATTCTGGCTCAATTTGACCTTGAAAATGGCCTTTAAAGTGACCTTGGTGGTTTTGGAAAAGTTTCCTCGGAAAATGGCTTTGGAAAATTTTCTTTACCACCGCCCCCGGCCTTGAAATGGGCCTTGAAGCTTGTGGAAGAGCAGCCTTTGGAAAATGGTCTTGGAAAATGTCCACCTCCGCCGCCCCCGACCTTGAAAATGGCCTTAAAAGTGCCGTTGATGGTTTTTTTGGAAAAGTGGTCTTGGAAAATGGTTCGCCCCGTGAGCCTTGATTCTTGGAAGAGCCGCCTCTAAAAAGTGGCCTCTAAAAAGTGGCTTTTGAGGCCCACCCCCCAGAAAATTATTCCAGCGAGCGTCACCGCTGACGCCGGCACTGTGGAGTCCAGCGCAGACACTTTTAATTGCTGCATAGGCAACCCTGTTTACGTTGTAGCGTAATGTTGGTTGCCATGCACGCATCCATAATTAAACAAACCAATAATAAGAGATTTATTTTTTTTTATTCAATATAATACAAATAGAAACGTATTGCCATTTTTAATCACAAATCCACCTTCTTCTTCTTCCTCTTCTTCTGCTTCTAGTTCAATCAATTCGGCTTGAGGAAAATCGGCGCCGCCGCCGCCGCCGCCTATCATTTTCTCCACACCGCTTTTAAATGCCTAAAAAAAAAAATTAAAATAAAAAAAATTAAAATAAAAAAACGACTTACTGATTTAGCGGCTGAGGCAGCAGCAGCGTCGCCGCCGCCGCCGCCGGAGACGGTTTCCAGCGGCGGCACTGTGGAATCGCTCATGTTTTTGAACTAGGTGTGCTGACGACGGATGATCGCGCGCAACCGACTCAGCCGCCAGCGTTGTTGAAACCGGGATCCGCGCGCGCGCGCCGCCGCCGGCCGCCCTCGCTGCTGGGATCCGCGCCGCCGGCCGCCCTCGCTGCTGGGATCCGCGCGCCGGCCGGCCGCCTCCACCTCACGACGATGCTCTCACTGGATCCTCGACCGTGAATTACGAGAGCGCGCGTGCCGATATCGCCCTGCAACGACCTTCGTCAGCCTCGAGCGCGCGTGCAACCGCTATCGCGGTCGCGGCGGAGATTTTTACACAATATCTTTGTCGAGAAATTTTTCATAATATTTTTTCTACTCATTTATTAAAGACATATACATCACCACCTTTTATAAATCGTATGTATGGGCTATTATCTAATAATAGGGGATAGTAAGTTTAAATAAAAAAGAAAAACAGTTTTAATAATATATATATTTTTTTAAATGTAAATTATATTATAATAGATATAATGGATAATAGTAAGTTTTAAATGTCCAAGGATATTGATATCACTGGTCCGAATGATGATGATGATGGAAACCCCAGGGGAGGGTGTCATGTGAATCATCTAATAATTTTCGTTTATCATCTAATGAATTTAAACCAATTTTTGTTTGATTTATGCTGTAAACTTTATGTTTAAACGATTGAATTGTACACTGTGAAATAATTTTATCTTTCTTTTCAATTAAACAATCCACATAATCTTGAAAACTTATATCATTTTTTACTACGGAACTTTTAATACCTTTTGATTTTTTAACTATAGATTTATCCTCAACTTTATACGTATACATTTTAGATCTTAAGCCTATGAAATGAGTTATAATTTTACCGTTTGTCTCATCTTTCATTAGACCTGGAACCTTCTTATTACACAGTGGAATTTGATATGGGTTATTTGATGCATAATCACTAGTGTCAAATCTGTCAATATGGGCATTAATCACCTCCTTATACACATCATTACATTTAATCTCATAGATAAAAGAATCTGTATCAGTATATAAGATCTTACAAGCGTCATTTCCTAATTTAGATAACATAAAGTCATAATGAAATTCATACATACATGTTTTTGAAATATCTAAAATAGACATTCCAATGTATATGGGTTTGTTGAATAAAATTTCTGATTTACGTAATTCAATAGCCATTAAATCATCCGAAAAAATGGTTCTACTATGGAACCTTGGACTTGCTATTAAATTTTTTGCCCCATATCTTCCCTCCCACTGCGAAACTAATTTAACTACACGATGTTTTCGAATATTTTCCATCGTTTTACTGTATACTGAATTTACTTTTAATTTATAATAATCTTTTTCAAATTTGTTTGTTGTCTGTGCTCGAAACTGTGTATTTAAAGTTACGTATGGTTTTAACCATGCTGATTGTTTAAATTTTAAAACTCTATGTATTTTACGAATGACTAACCCATGATTTATTGCTTGTTTTAAAGCTCGATAATGAATAATGTATTTAGTTTTGTTATAAAGCGTTGTTAAAAGTTTACAAAATTTTGATCCTTCAGGTTTTCTGTGCTCACAGCAAAAAGGAAAATCCTTATGCATACTATGAAGGTGATGAGGATAATCTAAGTCAACCTCCAGTATATACCCGATGTCTGCGTCATCGGGAATACTCAATACATCTATATTTGTATCAACCCATTCAAATCCGCCATATGGAAGTGGTTGTGACATTGCCCAACCGTACAAATTATTGACGTCTACGTATAATAAGTACTTGTCAGGTTTAGATCTGTCATAATTATGCATATATTTATTATTCGCCTCGGAATAACGACAACAACATTGGCTAATCCCACCGCGTATCGCGTTCTCAATAAATAATATCATATCAATGTCATGAAGAAGCTGTAATTTACATCCGGTATACCGTAGCATACAATCCCAACTACATCCGGGTATTGTGTAATACCAACTTGGGTCAAGACCACTTGTACTATATCCGATTTTTCGAAATCTCTCAAAGACGTCGGCCAACAAAATAATGTCAGTTTTCAAATACAAATCTGAATATTCACCTAAATTTTTTATATTAAAATACCTCCATACCTTTTGAGCATGTTCATACTGTTCATTAGTAATATCTTTATTGTTAAGTTTATTAAAAAAAACAGATTGTGGAGGTAATTGAGTTTCCTTAAGCTTATCAATATTGTCAATGTAGTCGTATGGAAATACACCTTTACGTGTAAGTAAGTAAAATTGCTCTCGAGTACAACATTCAAATGCATACTTTAAATTGTTAAAGTCTTGCATATCCAAAAGGGATACTAATTCATCTAAAGACGTTCCTAAAAATCGCAGCGAATCTATAAAACGAAATTTAATACCGTTAGCCATGTGTTGAGTGAATGATATATACTTTTCATTATTTATTGGTAGTAAAGAAATTTTACCTAATTTAGCCAAATCTCTTATGATAAAGTGACTATCGTAACCGCTTAAATTATGGAAAACAATTGGAACTACAAATTGCTTTCTAAAATTCAAATTACATGAGTTATGAGCAAATCCCCGAAAATCTCCAGTAAAATGATCATGATCTCGCACGATAATGTCCGTTTCAACAAGTCTTTGTTCACAAATATGACAAATATGAGCTTTAAAATTTGAAAAATTTTCTCTCATGGGAACTATATTCTTAAATTTAGATTCAATCATTTGTGCGCATACTACCATTTCATTGGCGAACCATTTCATACAGTCAGGACCTCGATAACTGTTAAAATATGACAGACTATTATCATAGTCACATTTAACATAGTAGCCACAACTGAATGCAATGTGTCGCTGATATTTAATCATGTTAATATTAACATTATCAAGAATCGGTTCTAATAATGATTCGAAATCAGCGTATATCACAAATGGTGTTTTTTGTTTGTAAATAAAATTCTTAAACTTTATAAAATTTTCCTTCGGAATTGTAATTTTACATTCATTATTTTTTTCACATAATTCTATATGTAAATTCAAACGTTCTTCACTTGAAAAATAATTTAAACATCTATCGCAGAAAAATTTTTTATTTTTTTTTCTATTGAGTTGATTACTTAATAATCGTGATAAGTTTTTTATCCAACAATAATGATATTTGATATCGATATGCTGGGCATCGTTAGGATCAGGCGCATCATAATCATTTAACTTGGGAAAATATTGATTTTGAATTAATAATAAATTTATGTTTTTCCAATTTATTTTTAGTTAAACGTATTGGAACTACTATATACTTATTATTGATTAACTCCAATCCATATACATTTATGGATAAATTATTATTCTTTTCAAAAACATGTATTTTATTTAATTTCATTGGAATCTCCACATTATCTAAATTCAACACATTGTCATAATAAGGATACGATGTAACTCGATTAGAATTTTTTTCTGATGGATACAGAGCACTTACAATGCTCCAATAAAAACAGGCCAAGTCAAAATTAAAAATATTTACACAACTTTGTTTATTAGCAATTTGTTTTGGTAATTTAATAAACGATGAACTATCGCCGCCGCAACCGTTTCCTACTGCAAACTTATTAATATTAACTTCAAGCGATATCACGGATTTTAATGCCCAATTTGACGAACGTTCCTGAAATTCCGATAGTTTAAATAAAATATAGTTGATTATATGATTAGTAAACCATTCAAATAATATTGTTGAAGAATCAATCGGAGCATATTTACTGTGAAAATATTTAAAATCTACTATGTCATTATCATCTACTAATTTTCTAATAAACTGTCCACAAAAAATAGTGTTTACTTTTATTAATGACATTTTTGATAAAACTTTTTCTACTTTTTCGCAAAAAATTTTAAAAGCATCCATTAAAAATGGTAGAACATCTTTATGTCTTAAATTTATAATAATCCCAGTAATAACGTTATTTTTGAAAATTGAAATTAAATCATTCCATTCTACTGAAGTCGTCGTCGTCGTCGTCGGTATATTATGTAATTTATTATATATAACTTTTAAATGACTAATTTTTGTTTGCCACGATCGAACTTGACCTGATAATAAATTAACATTCTTAAGTTTATCACAGCATAAATCAATCGCAATTTTTACATGTTTTAACCATGCTTCACAGTCTATATGAGGAAATTTTTCATAAAATTTTAAAATAAGTTTATCAATATCCTTTATTAATTGGTCGGACATTTTTTTTTTAATTAAAACTTACTATTCACAAACTTAAAGAGTGCTTTAGGGTTTCCCTTTTCAGCGTTCTTCTCATCGACGACGCTGACGTCGTCACCTTGATACACCACAGAATATTTTCCGTTTCCCAATTCATCAACGTGATTCTTCAAAATAGATAATGATCGACGTGGTAAGAATATAACTCGATTCTCCAGTTCAAGCAAAATCGTTTCACCATATTTTGAATTAACCAATTTAGCAATGTAGATTTTCTGAGGCTCATTAATTGGCAGGCTTTTCAATGCAACCACCGGTTTATTTTCACCTTCTAGGAGAGACGAATTTATTTCATTTAAATTCATTTTTTCTCTAAAATAATATGTACTTTTATTTTTATGCAAAAAATGAAAAATATTTACTTACATTTTTTAAACACTTTAACACAAAAGAAACTGATTTACTAGTAATATGCTGCTGCTGCTGCTGCTGATTATGCTGCTTTCACAATGAAATTATTAATCAAACTGATTTATTAGCGACACGTGTGCTGTCTTTATAATAATAAAACCTAACCTTATATCCTAGATCTTAGCCTTAACCTTTATTTTAAGGCTGCAATTTATACTCTACTGATGTTGCTCTAACTATAGTTCGATAACGTTTTTGCATCATTCAAGGTTATAATTTGTACTCCACTGACGACGTTACTCTAACTATAGTTCGATAACGTTTTAGTACATACACTTCCTAATCGGAAATTTTTTCGTGTTGAGAGCAAAGACTTGACTGAATTTTTTTTTAGATTATAATAAAACTCTGATTTATATGTTTTTAATTTGAATTCTAATACTAATTAGTATAATCTATTGCATATGATATCACCTCATATGGTTTTCCGTTTTGCATAATCATTCTTACCGCCCTCGCTCCCGTCGTCGTCGTCTTCATTTAAGAATAATTTAGTTCATTTTACGATCAGTTTGCTTTCGACAGGCATGAGTGATAATAAAATTAAAATATTAAGTGATATATCAATAGTACCGATCAAAAAAAAAAAAAAAAATGTCTAATCCAGCTATGTCGTTGGAGTCGATAGTTGCTGCTGCCACTAGTGCCTCCTCTGATGTCACCACCGCCGCCGCCGCCGCCGATGACGCCGCCTCCAACACTATCATTGAATCAGTAAGTTTTTGTTTTTGTTTTTTTTTTTTTTCACTTACTAAATTATTATTGTATAGGAATTTATGGATTTGTCGTTCGATGCTGACGATCCCTTCATCAAAAACATATTTTCGGATGTGTTTTTGAAGGAAGAGGAGAACCCTCCGACGCTGTCGATGGCTACACCGCCGACGATAGCATCTTTAAAGAAGAAACGAAAACTAACGGAGGAGACGACGCGGAAATTATTAGACAGAGTTACTGAAAGATACAACTTTTTTTTAGTGTCGAAACCTAGAATATTAAAATTATTAGAAGATAAAAAAAAAATTAAAAATGATATGTGTGAATTACGCAAAAAAATAAATCAATACGCAGTTAGATTAGATCAAATTGATAGTGAAATTTTTGCAATATCAGATTCGGAATTTTTAAAATAATTTTTTGCTGCATAATTCACACATATCATTTTTAATTTATTTTTTATCAGATATTTTAATATAATAAATTACTTAGATCAAAATCATTGCGCAATTTCGGATTCAAAATTTTGAAATCATTTTGTAACTCTTGTTGTTCGCTATAGAGTCCCATCTCTAACATTAAATATGAACGGGTCTCGTTTGACTCGATGACTACGACTACGACTACGGCGACGACGTTGAGATAGGTTATTAAACCCATTGTTGTTGTTGTTGGCAAATCTATTATCACGCCTCGCTTAAAATCTCAGCGGTTGAAGGCGATAGCGATTTTAAAAATATATATTATTAAAACTATGTTTTTTTATTTAAACTTACTATTCCCCTAATATTAGATAATAGTCTGATCACCCCCACACGCACAACTTATAAAAGGTGATGTATATGTCTTTAATAAATCAGTTGAAAGTAGAGAATGTCATTAGTAGTTGAGTACAGAACTAAGCTAAAAAAATATTGTGAAAAAATTTCTCGACTAAACAAAGATATTGTGTTTTACGAAGAAAACAGGCAAGTTTTAAAAGATTTATCAAATTTGTGTTTAAATGATGGTCCTATTAAACGCAAATTATGTGATATTAACAGCGATATTCAACGGTTTGTTGTATACAAACATACCTAATGGAGTGTCTAATATAGCGGTATGTTTTAATGAAAACCAAAAAGAATGTAACCGCTCTGAATGGCAAATGATGGGTAGAACCTATTTAAATGATGGAAAGTTACAAGTTTTTTACGTAAGATTGCCCTCAACACCATCTGAATTATATTACAAGTTGAAATTATTATTTCCGAATAGAAGTGAAGGTGATCAAGAAAAATGGTATAAAATTGGTGAAACTATCACCAATTGTACTTATCCTCTAGGAATAGGGACTGGAATTGGAGGATTAGTAGGAGGAGGAGGAGGAGGCGAAGTCACACTAGGAGGAGTCGATCAACGACAATTTTCAATAACATGTGCTACATTTGGTTTAATGTTATTTATAGCGTTAAAAATGATTGTTAAATATTTAAGGAAAATATTAAATAAATAATATATATGAGATATGTTTTATTTAGTGTTTTTTTAATATTTAAGGGAAAATAAAAAACATAAAAACAGTTTTATACACATTTATTTATAAAACATTTTATACATGTTTATGGAAAAAAATTTAATTAGGTAAAATAGTATTAGTAAACCAAGAAAGTAAATGATCCACGTTTCTTTGCGCACACATAAATTTTCCTTTTGAATGATGATGGCAACACTGCTGTGGAATTGTCTGTCGAAAATTTTCCGTATCCCATCTAGTTTTATCATACTTGACTACATCATGGATGATAGGAAATATTTGCAGTTCCTCACACTTACTTTGTAAAAATGAAAGTTTTTGTTCACCTCTAACGTAAATTATGTCTGCCGAATGAAGTAGGTAATTTTTTAAAATGTCATTAATTTCGCTATATTCAATATAACCGGAGTTAAATCGAATTCCGTGCAGATTTTG
>OX638363.1:7500-47500 GCA_951812935.1 Hermaeophaga mercurialis
CCTAACCTAACCTAACCTAACCTAACCTAACCTAACCTAACCTAACCTAACCTAACCTAACCTAACCTAACCTAACCTAACCTAACCTAACCTAACCTAACCTAACCTAACCTAACCTAACCTAACCTAACCTAACCTAACCTAACCTAACCTAACCTAACCTAACCTAACCTAACCTAACCTAACCTAACCTAACCTAACCTAACCTAACCTAACCTAACCTAACCTAACCTAACCTAACCTAACCTAACCTAACCTAACCTAACCTAACCTAACCTAACCTAACCTAACCTAACCTAACCTAACCTAACCTAACTTACTTAAAAAATCATATTTTTTTTTATTGAAATGGACTAAAATCGAAAGGTAGGGACCTTTGCAATTAGAGGCAAGTCAAAAATTTTCATTTTAAAAAATCATATTTTTTTTTACTAAAATGGACTAAAATCGAAAGGTAGGGACCTTTGCAATTAGAGGCAAGTCAAAAATTTTCATTTTAAAAAATCATATTTTTTTTTATTGAAATGGACTAAAATCGAAAGGTAGGGACCTTTGCAATTAGAGGCAAGTCAAAAATTTTCATTTTAAAAAATCATATTTTTTTTTATTGAAATGGACTAAAATCGAAAGGTAGGGACCTTTGCAATTAGAGGCAAGTCAAAAATTTTCATTTTAAAAAATCATATTTTTTTTTACTAAAATGGACTAAAATCGAAAGGTAGGGACCTTTGCAATTAGAGGCAAGTCAAAAATTTTCATTTTAAAAAATCATATTTTTTTTTATTGAAATGGACTAAAATCGAAAGGTAGGGACCTTTGCAATTAGAGGCAAGTCAAAAATTTTCATTTTAAAAAATCATATTTTTTTTTATTGAAATGGACTAAAATCGAAAGGTAGGGACCTTTGCAATTAGAGGCAAGTCAAAAATTTTCATTTTAAAAAATCATATTTTTTTTTATTGAAATGGACTAAAATCGAAAGGTAGGGACCTTTGCAATTAGAGGCAAGTCAAAAATTTTCATTTTAAAAAATCATATTTTTTTTTATTGAAATGGACTAAAATCGAAAGGTAGGGACCTTTGCAATTAGAGGCAAGTCAAAAATTTTCATTTTAAAAAATCATATTTTTTTTTATTGAAATGGACTAAAATCGAAAGGTAGGGACCTTTGCAATTAGAGGCAAGTCAAAAATTTTCATTTTAAAAAATCATATTTTTTTTTATTGAAATGGACTAAAATCGAAAGGTAGGGACCTTTGCAATTAGAGGCAAGTCAAAAATTTTCATTTTAAAAAATCATATTTTTTTTTATTGAAATGGACTAAAATCGAAAGGTAGGGACCTTTGCAATTAGAGGCAAGTCAAAAATTTTCATTTTAAAAAATCATATTTTTTTTTATTGAAATGGACTAAAATCGAAAGGTAGGGACCTTTGCAATTAGAGGCAAGTCAAAAATTTTCATTTTAAAAAATCATATTTTTTTTTATTGAAATGGACTAAAATCGAAAGGTAGGGACCTTTGCAATTAGAGGCAAGTCAAAAATTTTCATTTTAAAAAATCATATTTTTTTTTATTGAAATGGACTAAAATCGAAAGGTAGGGACCTTTGCAATTAGAGGCAAGTCAAAAATTTTCATTTTAAAAAATCATATTTTTTTTTACTAAAATGGACTAAAATCGAAAGGTAGGGACCTTTGCAATTAGAGGCAAGTCAAAAATTTTCATTTTAAAAAATCATATTTTTTTTTATTGAAATGGACTAAAATCGAAAGGTAGGGACCTTTGCAATTAGAGGCAAGTCAAAAATTTTCATTTTAAAAAATCATATTTTTTTTTATTGAAATGGACTAAAATCGAAAGGTAGGGACCTTTGCAATTAGAGGCAAGTCAAAAATTTTCATTTTAAAAAATCATATTTTTTTTTATTGAAATGGACTAAAATCGAAAGGTAGGGACCTTTGCAATTAGAGGCAAGTCAAAAATTTTCATTTTAAAAAATCATATTTTTTTTTATTGAAATGGACTAAAATCGAAAGGTAGGGACCTTTGCAATTAGAGGCAAGTCAAAAATTTTCATTTTAAAAAATCATATTTTTTTTTATTGAAATGGACTAAAATCGAAAGGTAGGGACCTTTGCAATTAGAGGCAAGTCAAAAATTTTCATTTTAAAAAATCATATTTTTTTTTATTGAAATGGACTAAAATCGAAAGGTAGGGACCTTTGCAATTAGAGGCAAGTCAAAAATTTTCATTTTAAAAAATCATATTTTTTTTTATTGAAATGGACTAAAATCGAAAGGTAGGGACCTTTGCAATTAGAGGCAAGTCAAAAATTTTCATTTTAAAAAATCATATTTTTTTTTACTAAAATGGACTAAAATCGAAAGGTAGGGACCTTTGCAATTAGAGGCAAGTCAAAAATTTTCATTTTAAAAAATCATATTTTTTTTTATTGAAATGGACTAAAATCGAAAGGTAGGGACCTTTGCAATTAGAGGCAAGTCAAAAATTTTCATTTTAAAAAATCATATTTTTTTTTATTGAAATGGACTAAAATCGAAAGGTAGGGACCTTTGCAATTAGAGGCAAGTCAAAAATTTTCATTTTAAAAAATCATATTTTTTTTTACTAAAATGGACTAAAATCGAAAGGTAGGGACCTTTGCAATTAGAGGCAAGTCAAAAATTTTCATTTTAAAAAATCATATTTTTTTTTATTGAAATGGACTAAAATCGAAAGGTAGGGACCTTTGCAATTAGAGGCAAGTCAAAAATTTTCATTTTAAAAAATCATATTTTTTTTTATTGAAATGGACTAAAATCGAAAGGTAGGGACCTTTGCAATTAGAGGCAAGTCAAAAATTTTCATTTTAAAAAATCATATTTTTTTTTATTGAAATGGACTAAAATCGAAAGGTAGGGACCTTTGCAATTAGAGGCAAGTCAAAAATTTTCATTTTAAAAAATCATATTTTTTTTTACTAAAATGGACTAAAATCGAAAGGTAGGGACCTTTG
This sequence comes from Hermaeophaga mercurialis, assembly GCA_951812935.1. NCBI lineage: Eukaryota > Metazoa > Arthropoda > Insecta > Coleoptera > Chrysomelidae > Hermaeophaga > Hermaeophaga mercurialis. Next base: position 10,520 of record OX638363.1, read on the forward strand.
CAATTAGAGGCAAGTCAAAAATTTTCATTTTAAAAAATCATATTTTTTTTTACTAAAATGGACTAAAATCGAAAGGTAGGGACCTTTGCAATTAGAGGCAAGTCAAAAATTTTCATTTTAAAAAATCATATTTTTTTTTACTAAAATGGACTAAAATCGAAAGGTAGGGACCTTTGCAATTAGAGGCAAGTCAAAAATTTTCATTTTAAAAAATCATATTTTTTTTTATTGAAATGGACTAAAATCGAAAGGTAGGGACCTTTGCAATTAGAGGCAAGTCAAAAATTTTCATTTTAAAAAATCATATTTTTTTTTATTGAAATGGACTAAAATCGAAAGGTAGGGACCTTTGCAATTAGAGGCAAGTCAAAAATTTTCATTTTAAAAAATCATATTTTTTTTTATTGAAATGGACTAAAATCGAAAGGTAGGGACCTTTCTTTACACTAAATACACATCTTCATTACGTCACGATGAAAAAAAATACAAGTGTTCCATTTGTGAAAAATCGTTTTCTCTAAAAATACACTTAAAAACTGCATTTACTTGTTCATAATGATGAAAAAACTTTTTTAAGGACAATATATAATTTTTTTGTTATTTCTTAGTTTATCCAAAAAGATTGTTGTTCGTTGATTAGACCGGTATTTCGATGATTATAATTGCGGGGTTTTTATGGGTCCATATAAAGTATCCGAACTGTACTTTATCAAACAAGATTTTTGGCATAATTTAAACCTTCAAACCAGTTAAATAGGATAATATTATTATTCCGTCAAAACCGCCTTGTATATAAGTGTGGTTTCCGGTTCTTTTTTAACATGTAAAATGATTGAATATTCACTAACAAATTAAATTAATATTGCTTTGTTTAATAAAATGTCAGTATCATTTTACAAATTTTTAATGTTTTTACAAAATCGCGAAAATTATGATACGTTGTCAATGAATAAAAGAAAGAAAATGCTTTTAACAAGTGTTTATTTCAAATACAAAATTTAACATTCTCATTTTTGTTAGAAACAAACATATAATTTATACGTCAAATGTTATTTTTGAATAACACAACAAAACTTATTACATTATCTTAACAATAAATAAATAAACATGAAATTATTGAACAATTTATAATAAAATAGAAATAGAATAAAAAAAAACTTGTAAATACGTTTCTTTAGATTGTTTTTTTTTTTTTGCTCCTGGTAGTTTTCTTTCGAGTTTTACAATGCAGCAGTGAGTTCATCCATTGACCATTTACCCGAATTTTTGTTCACATGGTTTACTTAGTTCTCGTAGTATTGAAATAGAGCAATAGAGCGTGATTACTACAAAAGAAATCACAATCAAAAGACGAATAATTATATTAAAAGATTTCAAAAACGAACGCATCGTTTGAATTGATATTCTCAGGAAAATGTACATGTACAAACCGTTGTTTGGTATTAGATTAGATTTTTCTGTTCCAGAAATTGTTGAGAGATTGTTGTTAATTTATAGAATCTTCAGGATTTTTTTTTTTTTTTTTTAATTTTATCAGAGGTCATCAGACAAGATATCCAGAATTTTGATTTTGGCCTCGAGGACCGATTTTTGTAAATTGTCCAAAATTCGTTCAATTGCAGTGCTCCTAAAAAAAAATTTTAATAGAAACTGCTTTGAACTAATAAAAAAAAGATTAAAAAATAGGTTTATTTGCCCTAATATTTTGAAAGACTTGTTTTTATTCATAGAAAAGTAAATTGTTATTCTTTCACTCGGCCTCTTTAATTTCCATTAATTAGACAAGTTACGAAGTGCGGGTTAAAACCCCCCCTTTTAGATTGCAATTTTATATTCGTTCATAAATTTATTGAAAGAAAACAACCCAATACGTAACATTATTGTTGAAATAACTATATAAATTGCATTATTATTATTCGTAAAGCATCTAGTTTGATTCGATTCTAATTTTTAAAATAATATTGTACAATTCTCTAATAATTACATTTAACGTTTAATTAGACATTAAAATTTACTTCTATACCAAAAGTTTACATATTTTTTAAATATTATTTTTAATAATAATAAAAAGCTTACGGTTATTATTTATCCAATTCAAAGTTATACTTTTAATTTAAACTTAACTTAAAGAAGCACGTTTGATCTTATAATTTTATAACATAATGCACGACTTAATACATAATTTCCTTACAATTTGTATATAATACGTTCACGTAATTTGTAATTTTAAAATAGACGGGTTATAAACTGCCGAGACGTCTTTTAAGAAAAAACAAAAATTTTTAATTAGATTTTATGGTTCAACTCATCTGCCACGTTTACGTTTGCTTTTGCTTATTATTTCTACATTTATTTGAGGTTGTCTTTGAAAACAATATCACTTTTTATTATTATTATTTTTATCAGTGAAGTATTTGCGAAAAATAAAAAGACAAAATATCGTTCAATGTTTTAAGAATATACACCACTGTAACAGCTGAATTGTCTCTTTTATTTCTATGTAATGTTAGAGGCAATTTTTTACATTAACTATCCAAACAATAAAGTAAGAAAAGAAAACATTTCGAAAAATAATTTTACACGGATATTAAGAGCTGATCGATTCAAAATACCGAATGAATTATTTAAAAAATTCATAAAAATTATACAATTATAAGAAAACGTACTTGTCTCCTTTTTGAAGGGGTTCCGAAACTTCCAAATCTTTAACTTTATCCTCCGATTTACTATTCCTTCTTTTGGTACATTTATTCCGATTGCTTAGCGGATCTTCTTCTTCTTCTCGATTTGTTGTAATTTTCTCTAATACTAAAAGTAAAATCAAAACCAGGATTAAGTTTAGCAATTTTTATATAATTTCTCACAAACATCCATAATTTTGTAACGTAAACGTCTATTGTATGTAAAACTGAATAAAGATTATTATCGTTATTACTACTAATTTTTTATTATTATTATTATTATTATTATTATTACTATTGAAATAAGCCCCCAAACTATTAAACAATAATAAAATGTATCTATTAATAAATCTGCAAAGCAAGTGAATGGGACGACATTCTACCAAAAGAAATGTACATAAACGTCCAATCAAGAACTAAAACAGATTTATGGAAAATAAAACATTTAAAATGTAGAAGGTAATACAGGAATTTCTTTATGGTTTCAATTTTGTAAGGATTTTAGTTATAATTTACCAAAAACAAATCTCTTTATATTTACCAGTGGATATCTGTTCCATTTTTTCATGTATAAGTACATCTGATACTGTAATTATTTTACTTTTATTAGGTTTTTCACATGTAATTTTAGAATTTTGATTGTCATATTGTATTACGGCATTCTCAGGCATATTTAAGTCATTTTGTTGATTATTCTCAAGATCAACTCCAGGAGTTCTAGTACTCTTTTTCATAGAAATTTCATTTGATTTTCTCGGTGAAGTTACAGTTTTGATCGTTTGTTGATCAACGTTTCTTTCTTCTATACTAGAAGAACTTGAATCTTTAGTTTTCTCATTATTCTTAAGAGATCTTTTTCTTAGAAAGAATTTTCTTGTACAATTTGGTTTAATCACCTCGCCACAATCTCCGGAGATAGAATTACTTAAAGTATCAGTATCATTCATGTTTCGCGAGTTGTTTGAATTAGTTGCGTTTTTATTGCCACTGTCTAATAATTTACTTTCGGCACTTTTTAGTGTCATGCCGCGCTCTTTCTCGTCTTCATCTTCTTCATCTTCTTCGTAGTCATAGAGTTTCTCCTTTTTTAAGGTTTCACTTTGTAAATTATCGTCCTGCAAATTTATATGAATTATAAAAAAAATAATCAATCAATAACCTCTACTTTAAACTAACAACTTTACTTACATTTTGTAATTTTTCGCAATAATCTTTTTTTTCCATTTGATCAGAATCATTGTCACTAGGAGGAGAACCGAGTATCGTAGAACTGGAAATATTGAAAAATTTATTTAATTCAAAAATATAGAAAAAATTATAATGCTAATAATAAATTAATTATTGTGAATCGTATCGCGGTGCGGTACATTCACATTATTATTATAAATAACAAGTGTTAGTGCATCTTTTTTGGAAACAAAATTACTTTTTCGACTCGATATTATAAATAAAACCGCTCCTCATTTAACCGAATCGAATACTAAATTTATTCTAAGGAATTCAGGAACAAACAATAAATTCATTACTACGTAGCATTTCGAAATAACTTCAATTTGGCATATAGATAATTAGAGACTCCTTTATATATATATAATCAACATTTTAACCACCAATTTAGTCCCCTTTATTAATGTATTAATGTATAATTTATTTAACTTATTTGACGCCTTTTTGTATATATACTTACTATGTACTTAGACTAAAATAAATCCTAAATACATATATATGTATTTTGTTTTACTGGGCACACACACACTTATTTTATGATATCGGTGAATGTTTTATATGTTTTTTAACAAATACAATCTGTATAGTTGGAAAAGTTAATAACGCACATCCAAATAAGTAGTTCGTTACAATTAACCGGCTTCTATATTTTTAATATTAGCTTCCTTAAAAAAATGTAGTACTTTTCATTCTATGCAACTATAATATTATGAGGTACATATTAGATTCTAATGTATGTTCATTGTTACAGGCCAAGATATAATTAATAACAAGGTGCGTGCGAGATAATTTAGAGTTGGATTTCATATAAATAGGGGCTGCTGATCAAACTAATGTATCTGATATACTTAAAAAACGCTACGACGTAAATATAAATTGAAATATAACTAAGTCTGGATAAAAACACACACAGAAAAATAGTATAACGCCGTCACATTTTCGGGTCTTAACAATAAAAACGCTCATCTAAAAATAAAACTGCGACAACTAAGTTTACATATTTTTCACTTGTTTCCATTTAAAAATGAAACTCGACCACCCCGTTTACTATAAACACGTTTGACAAAAATTTAAGATAAACAAGAAAATCTCAGACATGTTGGGTGGGAGACACGGTCGCGTTTAAAAAAACAAAAAATATATAAATAGCGGGTCATATACATAAAAAAATTGGTGAAGGCCATAAAAGAATAGAAAACGAAGAAGAAGAAGAAACTTCTTGTGACAGACAAAAGCTAATAATTTTTATTTTTTAATTGGATCCGTTATCTTGTCGTTAGAAAAATTGTATTTATATGTTTAAAACAATCGCATCGTACATTTGAGCGACAATAACTTAATTCGCAGAGATTCAAAACCAGGTGTACACCTAAATCGATAGTTTTATGTACGGCTACTTTGCCTTCTAATTTAATTCCTAACAAAATTGCGTATTATTATTATTATTAATATAAATTCTATATAGAAATGACACGAAAGTTTGATTTTATATAAAAAAGGAAAACTTATAGGAAACATTATGAAGTTTGTCCGAGATGATGGATGATAATATGCTACAGTGTATATAAATTAACGGATTTCAAGAGGGAGGGCAGTATTTTCAATCATTTTACGGGACAGAAGTGTATATCATCTCTACTTTCTGTGATGTGCATCGAAGAGCGGTATTATTACGAAAGCGTGCTAATAAAACTTTTGGCGTTACCATTGATTTATGATACCATCTATTGCTACAGGTATAGAAAACACGTTTTTCTCGTTCCATTCCTAAAAATAATATATATAATAGATTGGTTATAGTTGCAACTTCTTTATATTTTCTTAGTTTGTTATTTACGGTCTAAAGAAACTTACTACACAGAACAATATGGTCGTTTGATAAATGTTCTAACAAAGTGGAAGATGTCTTGTCCGGGTAAGTAAGTTTTTAATATTTTTCCCGTTAATGAAGCCCAATTAATCAAAGTTTACATTTTGCCAGATGAGAAGTATGAACACCTACCGCGGACTTGACACAATTCAGAACAAAAAGATATTAAAGAGGATCAAATCAAATTTTACTTTATCGAAGCGGTTTACTAAATAAAAATCTTGTTAAAGATTATAGACGTCAGCCACGGGTTCCGTCCCCTCTTTTGCTAACTCAGAACATCCTTTTTTCTTATTCAATAGAGAAAATAATCGATCGGGAGTTGCCAAAATTTAGTCTAGTCGTCAGTTGTTAATTTAAAATGTGGGGATATCAAACAACATAGATCTTTTATCATTCCTAAAGCAACGCATCAATCTAATATATATATATATATATTTTAGTGTCGCTGAAGCCCTGCAAAATTGATAGAAAAAACACTCTTACTTACTTCTTGAAAAGTGGACCCGTCGCCTCGCTGAAGGTTTCGCATAAAGAAAGAACAAACCGTGCACTATTTACGCTATTGTCTATTATTCTTCTAATTAAAGCATGTGGTACTTCTCCTATAGATTTGGTTTTATAAATTTATCTTCGTTAATAATAGTTGTTAATTTATTTCCTAGTTCCAGCCAGTTTTCATCTCCCAAATTGGTCAATTGACGGGATAGATCAGTTGTAGGTATGAGGTCTTGTACGTTCATTTGTTGTGGTTCTAAAATAATTTTAATATATTTGAAAAAAATTATAATTAGTTGGCTAATAGTGGGATCGGCGCTTATTGAAAAAGGTAGTGATCGGGTAAAGAGAGCAGAGTAAATAAAACGTGTAAAACAGGTTCAAAGGAATATGAATACTTTAAAGGAGGATTAGTTAGAAATACAAGTAGATAATTAAGAACAATATATACCGCAAAATAGAAATATGAAGGCGCGAGAAGAGTAACGGAAAAAGAAAACACAAAACAAAAAGACACAATTTTAACAATGAAGTTATGTAAATTCAAAGCCGCGATGAAATATGAAATAAACTACTCAACCTAATAGTTAAGTATACGAGGATAGGCTGAAAAGTAATTTAAGCTTCAATACGCATGATATATTTATTTTTTAACATAGCACATTTCTCTTGTAACTTGTAACAACTTTTTTCATTCCGTCACTGCGAAATTCTTACTTTTCTCGGATTCAGAACTTGACACCTGCCATCATCTCAATGATGTCCGGGGTGTAATGATTACACCCTTAAGTATCTCGCGAATAGAATCGTGGCGCCACTAAATTACATATAATTCACTAAACTAAGCGTAGGATTTAAAAAAAAAACAACATTTACAGGCTCAGTTAAACAACATGAAATCGAAATCATATAAGAAGACGTAAATAATTATTAACAAACAATTACCACCCCCGCGTCACTGTTATTCGAATAATATCTGGATGCTCCCTACTAAATCAAGGAAAAACCTGTTTAATGGAGCTCCGTAGAAACGAAAACGAATGTGGTTCATTCTACAAAATTACACACAACGCGTTATTTCCGACAGTCAAATTAAATTACTAAATAAAATGAAAAAGCACACAGATCAAAAAATAACATATTATACTCTCGAATACATCAGCCGTATTCGGTGGTTTTACAACTTTAATATCCATACGTTTTACTTCCTCAAATCGTCATGGCAAATAATAATAACCGTACATTCCGCAGACAAACACAGTTTTCTGGAATTTATTCTTAGGGAAAAATAATTATCATTATTATCAGTTCATAAAAAAGCTATATATATACCATAAAGTTTAAGCATTCACTAACCTGTCGATGTCGACGCTTTCGGTTCACATTTATTTGAAGCAGTTTTGATAGTTTTCGCATATACTGGAGCTGTGCGCCTGGGATTTTTACACTTACAATGACTCTGCCTTATCACAAAATTTTTTAATTAGAGCCATTTTTAATTTCTCGTTCTCCAGGGGTCTTTCAAAAAAGGCGCTATAGTCTTTTCTCCGACCAGTTTCATTATTGTTCCCATGGCTTGTTGGGCACTTGCTGCTCTTACATAGAAATCTAAAATAAGAAATTTGATTAATTAGAAGCGCACACCCTAATAACCGTGTTAAACATGATTAAAAATAGGTTTTATTTGCACAGTTTATCAAATAATTTATGAAATATTATTACCGGATTCGTTAATATTTTTAGTTAATGCAGCTGTTATGGCCTTTAGCAGTTTTTCGTTAACAGCTGCGGGTGTAGTTTTTGCAAAAGCTCTTGCCAGAAATTGTGAAGTTTCAGTTTTAACAGAAAGATTTTTTCGATTAAGCGCCTCTAAAACATCTTAAAAAATTGCTTCCAAAGTAGTCTAAAACATTTTTAAAAGTCGTCAAAACTTAAATAAATAAATCGGTTGTATCGTTTTTTATTAATTACCGTTACATAAATGGCGTCGATGGCCTCTCATAAAACTGATTTTACAATTTGTTTTTTTATTCTGAACTTTTCCAAAAGAATTGGTACGCAAAATCCGCAATATATCCGGAATTTATTTTTTAAGCCTGTCGCCAAACCGGCCATGCAACTAATCGCAATTCTAACACAACTTACACTCCTGTCTTTCGTACCACCTAAAATAAACAAAAGAATTTGCATATCTAAAAACAAGCGCCACAATCATTCAAATATGTATTTCACTTTCGAAATAATGTCAATAAAAAAAAATATTTATATAAATATATAATAATTTACAAAGAGAATCACTCTACAATCTGAAATCGATTCTTAAAACAACAATGTTAATAAATCGTAGTACATATCCCCACGTGTTAGATAAATTATTGTAATTAATATTGAGAATCGTTGCAAATAATTTATTGATATGTGTAAACTAATTGAAGGTGAAAAAATTATTATACCAAATTATTGAGCCATATAATTTTTTTTAAATCGAAAAGATTTACTGCTTTATTTTATTTTATTTATTATTTATTTAAAGCGTCGTAACGAACATTTCTCCCAAAAAAAAAACTAATACTTGATTAGTCATTAAGATGTCACTAAAAAATGATGACAAATTATTTGACTTACTTTGTTAAGGGCTCTTACGAGGTCGCTCGCCATAGACTCCAACTTCCAATTTTGGGGTTTTAACCAAAATTTCAAGCACCTCTCTCTAGTACCTCCATATTCTTTCTTGCCACTTTTGAGCCTCAATCTTTTCGAAAAAATCTTTGGGGATTTTTGATAAAATTTCAACTGCTACTTCCATTTTACTTGTGTTTACTGAAAATTACGTAATGTCATTAATATACACCTCCGTGGGGGTGCATACGGGGCAAAAATGCACACTCTATGGAAATCGTTCGAATTTTCCGTTCGTCTTTATAATCGAATAACTAATCCATTAATCTGAAATTTCTTTGGCAAGAGAAAGACATTGCTTTTAACTTTTAAAATTAATGAGGGAAATAATTTTTAAATATGAAACTTTCTACAACCAAAATTAATAAGTAATTAAATTAAATTTATAGACGTATAAATATAAGGAAAAAGGATTTTTGATCGGAGATAATTAACCCTTTAAATAAGGAGGGGTCCCAGCTAATTCCGTAAAAATAGCGGGCCACAAAAAAAAAATATATAAAAATAAATGGCTTAGAAGTTAGAAGTAAAGTAATGTCTGGTGGTAATCGGAACAGATAATAAAATTAAAGTTGAATAATAATTCAGCATCATTAAAAAGACAATATATATATATATATATATAAAAAGGCCAATACCATATTATTATTATTATTATTATTATATTCCACCTGAAAATAAGAGAATTTTAAAATTCTCAAATCGTATAAAAAACAAATAAAAAAAAAATTAAATTAAATATTTTCCTTAAACTTAAAAAAATACGAGAAAAAAGAAGAAAAACAACAAATATCACTGAAAAACAATAGAAAATTCTGAAAAAACAACAAAAATTAATGAAGAACAACAACAAATAAATCACCGAAAAAATAGTAAAAATAACACTAAATACAGTAGAAAAATCCTGGAAAACGGGTTTTCGTTCCTAAATGGTAGGCAACAATTTTTACGCATTCGTGTATTTCATGTTGCCTACTACAGTTAAGGGGCGATTCGGCGCTTAATTATGGAAAACGACGTCGATTTTTTGGATTTTTATTTGTTGTTTATCGTAAATTTAATTAAAACTTACCGGGTCGTCGGTGTTGTTGTTCATTGATTTTTGTTGTTTTTCTCGTATTTTTTTTTTGGTTTTTCCGTGATTTTTTATTGTTTTCCACTAATTTTTGTCGTTTTCCAGGACTCTTTTATGTTCTCCCTGTTTTTTTGTATGTTTTGATGTTGTCGTTCATTGATTTTTGTCGTTTTCCAGGATTTTTCTAGTGTTTTTTCGTGATTTTTTTTGTCATTTTTCAGTGATTTTTGTTGCGATTCAAATTATTTTGTTGTTTTCCAGTAGTTTTTCTCATTTCTCAGCGATTTTTGTTGTTCTTCATTAATTTGTTGTTTTTCTGGATTTTTCTTTATTGTTCAATGATTTTTTTTTTTTTTGGTTTTTCCATGATTTTTTATTGTTTTTATCCGTTTTTTTTATCATTTTTCCGCGATTTTTCTTGTTTTTCGAGTCTTTTTTTTTGTATTTTTTGGCGTTGTTGTTCATTGATTTTTGTCGTTTTCCAGGATTTTTCTACTGTTTTTAGTGTTATTTTTACTATTTTTTCGGTGTTTTTTTTTTTGGAATTTTTCTCATTTAAAAAAAAAAGTGTTGCCTAAATTTTGGTTGTGGCGCAATTTTTGTTGTTTTTGGTGATTTTTTATTGTTTTTCACTAATTTTGTTGTTTTCCAGTGATTTTTATTGTTTTTCGGTGATTTTTTTTTATCATTTTTCAGTGATTTTTGTTGTTTTCTTGTATTTTTTTCTCTCATATTTCCGTGATTTTTGTCGTTTTTCGCAGTTATTTTTTGTCATTTTTTGGTGCTTATTCAAAATTTTCCTCGTTTTTATTTTTGTCATTTTCAACGAACAACTTTTTCTTGTGACTTTTTACAGCGATTTTTTCCAATTTTTCCAGATTAAATCCTTAAATTTCAATCATTTTTTCGGTCCTAAAAATGAAAAACGTTTCGATTAATATTCGATTTAAAAATATTTCTAAACTCACATTTTTATCTGCGACGTTTTTTCCTTAAATTCTCGTTTTCGTCCAATTTTTATGGTTTTCCACGAATTTTTTGACTCTTTTTTATTGTTTTTCACTGATTTTTGTTGTTTTAAAGGATATTTTATTGTATTTTTCTCATTTTTCAGTGATTTTTGTTTTGATCCAATTTTTTATGTAAAAAGTGTTGCCTAAATTTTTGTTGTTTTCCACGAATTTTTTGACTCTTTTTGATGATTTTTTTATTGCTTTTCACTAATTCTTGTTGTTTTCCGTTATTTTTAATTGTTTTTCAACGATTTTTTTATCATTTTTCTGGGATTTTTTGTCATTTTTCACTCATTTTTGTTGTTTTGCTCCAATTTTTGTTGTTTTTCACGGTTTTTTCACTCTTTCTGGTGATTTTTTATTGTTTTTTTACTAATTTTTATTGTTTTCCAGGATTTTTTATTGTTTTTCGGTGTTTTTTTATCATTTTTCTGGGATTTTTTGTCATTTTTCAGTGAATTTGTTTTGATCCAATTTTTGTTGTTTTTCACGTTTTTTTTTTATTCTTTTTAGTGATTTTTTTATTGTTTTTCACAAATTTTTTTTGTTTTCCAGGATTTTTGTTGTTTTTCACTGTTTTTTCTTATTTTTCAGTGATTTTTTCTCATTTTTCATTGATTTTTGTTGTTGCCCAATTTTTGTCGTTTTTCACGTTTTTTCAATATTTTTCCATTATTTTTCACTTATTGTTTTATCGTTTTCCATTATTTTTTATTGTTTTTTCAGTGATTTTTCCTCATTTTTCGGTGACTATTCAACCATTTAAACTTCCCCAACTTTTTCCAATTCAACACCTGAAACGGAACGATTTAAATCATTTTTCGCTCCTAAAAATGAAAAACGTTTCGATTATTTCCATTTAAAAATATTTGAAAACTCACATTTTTACCAGCGACACCAAAAACTTCGAAAATCTCCAGAGTTTTTCCATATTTTTCCGGCTTAACCCTAAAAAAACCGATTTTCCATTTTATTTTCTTTCCAAATTCCACAACAACAACAACAACAACAACAACAACCTGAAACGTAAACAAAATCGAATAAATAACAGAAAAAAAACCGTAAAAACTTAATAAATAAAAACCACTTCAAAACAATACGAAGTGGCAGTTTTCGCCATTTTTTCTTCTTCTTTCCTCTTTTAACGGCCTCGGCCTTTTGCGCCTTCAGCCAATTTCTGCCTTTTTCGCGTCGAATCTAAACGGTAATTAATTAAATCCAATTAAAACAATCCCAAACTAATTAATTATTTAATCGGAAACGTACTAACAGCAAAATTTCTAATTCGTTTAATAGAATTTGATCATTTACGTGCGCCTAAAGTGGCGGCAATTCACATTACACTTTCGTGTATTTTGTGTTGCCTATGCGGTACGAATTTTTAGTTTTTTGTCGAAAATTTCCGGAAATTTAAGATTTTACTGACAAATATTGAAAAAACGATCGTTTTTTACGAAAATTTAATAAAACTAACTACGAAATTCACGGGTTTTCTCAATAAACAACGGGCAACTTAGATTTTTCACGTTTCTTTTTTTTTTACTGTTTTTGGTGAATTTTTATTCTTTTTTACTAATTTTTGTTGTTTTCCAGGATTTAAATTGTTTTTCGGTGTTTTTTTTGTGGTTTTTCAGTGATTTTTTCTGTCGCGTTCGAATTGTTTTCGATTGAAAATCGGCGTCGAATTAGAAATATTTTAAAAAATCCGTAAATTTCGCTAAAAATCACTGAAAAATAATAAAAATTAGTGAAAAATATTAAAAAAAAACCACGAGAAAGCAGTAGAAAAATCCTGGAAAAACGAGAAACGAAAATCGTGAAAAAATACAAAAAAAACTTAAAAACAACAAAAGTTGAATCACAACAAAAATCACTGAAAAATGAGAATAAAACAATGAAAAACGATAAAGAGTCATGGAAAATAACAAAAATTAGTGAAAAACATTAAAAAAACCACTAAAAAGAGTAAAAAAACGTGAAAAACAACAAAAAAAGGAGCAAAACAAAAATTTAGGCAACAGTTTTTACATCAAAAATTGGATCAAAACAAAAATCACTGAAAAATGAGAGAGAAAAAACAATAAAATGTCCTTTAAAACAACAAAAATCAGTGAAAAACAATAGAAAATAATCAAAAAGATTCAAAAAATTCGTCGTGGAAAACCTTAAAAATTGAACGAGAATTAAGGAAAAAACGGCGGAAAAATATGGAAAAAATCGCTGTAAAAAGTCACAAGAAAAAGTTGTTCGTTGAAAATGACAAAAAAAAAACGAGAAATGAAAAATCGTGATAGAAAAAATACAAAAAAAAAGTCAAAAAAAACAACAACAAAAGTTGTTTAATTCACAACAAAAATCACTGAAAAATTAGAAAAAATCAATGAGCCAAAAAAAAAAAACCAACCAATCAATCGCCGACGGGCAGGCAACACTTTATACACTTCGCGCGTATAAAGTGTTGCCTACACACCACCTTTTCCCGAACAAAAAATAACCGCCAACCTAACAACACGAAAATCCCCGAAAAAAGCCTACTACGACCGGAGAATAATATTTTAAACATTTTAAGGACGCGTCCGTCTCTCTGCCAAAAAAAATAAAAATAAAAAAAAAAACCTCTCGTGGGAATTTTCGGGTGGTCGGTTAATTAATCGACCGTTAAATCCGATTTAACGAACGAGTCGTAGAGAAAAAAAAATTAGGAAAAAATATGGACGTTTGGGGAAACTTGAATTTGGTGGCGCGCGGGGGCGAGGGGGGGGACGAGTTTCCGAAGGAGGAGGAGGAGGAGGAGGGAGACGGCAAACGGTGAGTTCGAAATGCGCGAAAAAAAAAAGTGTCGGGAAGCGTCGAGCGATATTTTTTTTTATATGTTGTGTGCGTTCGGCGTTTTTATGAGTTAGGTAAGCATTTTTTATAAGTTGGCAAGCATTTTTACCATTAGTATTTTTATAAGTTAGGCAAGCATTTTATATCATTAGCATTTTTAAAGGCTAGTAAGCATTTTTTTATAAGTTATTAAGCATTTTTAACGAGTTAGGTGAGCATTTTTTATCATTAACATTTTTTTTATAAATTAGCATTTGTTAAGATTAATAAGCATTTATATTAGTTGGAAAGCATTTTTTATAAATCAGTAAGCGTTTTTTTATCATTAGTATTTGTAAAAGTTAGTAAGCATTTTTTATAAGTTAGTAAGCATTTTTACAAGTTAGGTAAGCATTTTGTAGCATTAATATTTTTATAAATTAGCATTCGCAAAGGTTAGCAAGCATTTTTATAAGTCAGTAAGCATTTTTACAAGTTAGATAAGCATTTTTTATAAGTTGATAAGAATTTTTATAAATTAGCATTTGTAATGATGGTTAGTAGGCACTTTTATAAATTAGTCGGCATTTTTATAATTCTTTGTAACAATTTTATAAATTAATCAGAAATTTTATAAATTTGTCAGCATTTTTATAAGTTGGCAAGCATTTTTTATAAATTGATAACAATTTTTGTAAATTAGCATTTATAAAGGTTAGAGTAAGGTAAGCATTTATATTAGTTGCAAAGCATTTTTTATAAGTCAGTAAGCATTTTTTACAAGTTAGGTACACATTTTTATAAGTTGATAACAATTTTTATAAATTAGCATTTTTACAAGTTAGGTAAAAAAAAAGTAGTTTATAAATTAGCATTTGTAAGCACTTTTGTAAATTTGTCGGCAATTTTATAAGTTAGGTAAGCATTATTGTTTATAAGTTTTAGTACACGCATTTTTATAAATTAATCCGAGGCGACTTTTACTTGAATACTTTGGAATATAGTCGCTAAAATCCGAATAGTTTGAGTTCATATTTCAAAAGTAAGAGAAAAAGAAGAAGAAGAATTTCTAAAGCTATTAGTAAAATTATAATGTGCGTGGCGTATACTTTTATAGAATTGTATTTTCAAAAAAATAATTAATGAATCGAATAAATGTAATTTTGTGAATTTTTTTTTTTTTAGGGTTCTATATATAAAAACTATTATTAAACGAGCCGAAAAAAAAAACAATAAGAATTTCCAGAGAAAAATTTCTACTATTACAATAGAGAATATTTTTCGAAAAAGTAAGTAATACAAAACAAAAGAAAATTGGTAGTATAGCGGGTTGCCTAATATGTACTCGTAGTAAATAAAAATTCGTCAGTTTGATTTTTCAACGCTCGTTAAAAATAAATCGATAAAAAAAAAACACGACAAATTTAGACGAATCTTATATTTTAGTATTTTCCGTAAGGACATTGTTCCTATTGTTCTTCTTATTGTTCTCGGCGTCGTCGACGTCGAATCCGATATTTTCGATTCCTTCTTCTTCTTCTTCTTCGATGTTCTTCTTCTTCTTCTTATTGTTCTCGGCGTCGTTCCAACGTTGAGTTTCGGCGCTTCCGAAAATAAAAAAAACGACGCCCGAAGCGACGTAAACCGAAGATCCGATATAAAATATCGTGCGCCACTCGTTCAGGCCGTTCTGGAAAAAAAATCGAAAAAAAATCGAAAAAAATCGAAACGTGCAGGAAAAATATGGAAAATAATCGAAAAAAATTGAAAAATAATCGGAAAAAAAATCGAAAAAATAGTCGAAAAATATTGAAAAATGTAGAAAAAAAATCGAAAAAAAAATCGAAAAAAAATCACAACAAAAAATCGAAAAACAATGGAAAAAATGAAAAAAATGTAGAAAAAAAATCTAAAAAATCGAAAAAAATTCGTAAGAAAACAAAAAATCGGAAAAATGTTGAAAAATATCGACAAAAAATTGAAATAAAATCGAAACAAAAAATCAAAATCGAAAAAAAAATGAAAAAATGTCGAAAAGAATCGAAAATTGTCAGAAAAAATCGAAAAAACTAGAAAACAAAATCGAAAACAATCGAAATAACATAAAAAAAATTCCAATAAAATCGAAAAAAATGAAAAAATGTCGAAAATTGTCAAAAAAAAATCGAAAAAAAATCGAAATAAAAAATTGAAATAAAAAATTGGGAAAAAATGAAGAAAATTGAAAAAAAGGATCGAAAAAAATCGAAACAAAAAATGGAAAAATGTCGAAAAGAATCGAAAATTCTCAAAAAAAAATCTAAAAAACTCGAAAAAATTGGAAAAAAAAAATCGAAAAAAATGATAAAATAATCGAAAACAATCGAAATAAATTAAAAAAAAAAAATGAAAAAATGTCGAAAATTGTCAAAAAAAATCGAAAAAACTAGAAAAAAATGGAAAAAAAATCGAAACAAAAAAACGAAAAAAAAATCGAAAACAATCGAAATAACAAAAAAAATGGAAAAAAAACGAAAAAAATTATAAAATCGAAAAAAAAATCGATTTTTTTTTTTTCGATTTTTCTCTCTAATATCGATTAGTACGTACGTTTCGGGCGGTGACGTAGCCGACGATGGTCGGGTTAATGAACCCCGCGGTACTCCCGACGCAGTTCACTATGCCGTACAGGGTGCCCGCGAAATTCGGCGCCAAATCCTGCGCGTTCTGCAAATTCGTCAAAGTCGAGGCGCCGTTCATGCCCAACGATGACGTCATCAAAATTATGGACCAGGTGACGTCACAGCCGCTCAACGTTTGGCCGAAAAGGAGAACGCCCGGTAGAATGTGCGCTGGAAAAAAAACCAAGACAGAGATTAAAATCTATATTCATTTTTCGATATAATCATCGAGAGAACGATTTCAATTAATAGAGAGAACATTTTCAAATAACTAATCTAGAATAATTTCAAATAATCGAGTACAATTTCAAATAAAAAATCTAGAACATTTTCAAATAATTTGCAATAATTTCAAATAATCTAGAACAATTTCTAATAAATAATCGAGTACAATTTCAAATAATCGAGTACAATTTCAAATAAAAAATCTAGAACATTTTCAAATAATTTGCAACAATTTCAAATAATCTAGAACAATTTCTAATAAATAATCTAGAACAATTTCTAATAAATAATCGAGTACAATTTCAAATAATCGAGTACAATTTCAAATAAAAAATCTAGAACATTTTCAAATAATTTGCAACAATTTCAAATAATCTAGAACAATTTCTAATAAATAATCGAGTACAATTTCAAATAATCGAGTACAATTTCAAATAAAAAATCTAGAACATTTTCAAATAATTTGCAACAATTTCAAATAATCTAGAACAATTTCTAATAAATAATCTAGAACAATTTCTAATAAATAATCGAGTACAATTTCAAATAATCGAGTACAATTTCAAATAAAAAATCTAGAACATTTTCAAATAATTTGCAACAATTTCAAATAATCTAGAACAATTTCTAATAAATAATCGAGTACAATTTCAAATAATCGAGTACAATTTCAAATAAAAAATCTAGAACATTTTCAAATAATTTGCAATAATTTCAAATAATCTAGAACAATTTCTAATAAATAATCTAGAACAATTTCAAATGACTAATCTGGGAACATTTTCAAATACGAGTATATAAAAAATAGCGGACTTACAAAAGAGCAGAAAAGTCTTGCGGATCGCGATTTTCGTCATCCAGTTTTTCCTCAGGAGAAAATCGCCGATTTGGCCGAAGGAAATTCCGCAAACGAGGCGCGCCAAATAAGGGAGGGAGGCCATGACGCCGGTGTGCCCCAAGGTGAAGCCCAGCACCGAGGAGAGGAAATTCGGGCCGGCCGTCATCAGGAAAAACAGGCCCCACAAATTGCCGAAGTGGAGGGTGAGGAGCGCCCAAAAGGGGACGCTCGCCGCTATCTTTTTGTACGGGGGAAAAGTCTGGAACGTAAAGTGGTCGTTACAGTTAACAAAATCGTAGAAAACCGGTTAGTTCGGAAAAAATTAAAAAAAAAAAACGAAAAATAGTCTAAATGAATTCGATAGAAATCGAAAAAAGTCGAAACAAAAAATCGAAAAAAAAATCCGAAATAATAATCGAAAAATCCGATAAAAATAGAATAGAAAATCGATTGTTTTAAGAAATTGAAAAAAAAATGAAAAAATCGAAAAAGTCGACAAAATGGAAACAAAAAATCGAAAGAAATTGAAAAAAAATGAAAAAAAATCGATAAAAAAAAAAAAAAAAAAAAAAAAACTGAAAATGCCGAAAAAAATAAAAAATCTAAAAAATGTAAAAAAATAACAAAATATGTTGAAAAAAAAATCGAAAAATGTAGAAAAAAATGGTAAAAAAAATCGAAAAAAAAAATACGAAACATGTCGAAAAATGTAGAAAAAAATCTAAAAAAAGTCGAAACAAAAATCGAAAAAAAATGGATAAAAAATCCGAAAAAATAATAGAAAATCGATTGTTTCAAGAAATTAAAAAAAATCGAAAAATGTATAAAAAAAATCGAAAAAAAAATACGAAACATGTCGAAAAATGTAGAAAAAAATCTAAAAAAAGTCGAAACAAAAATCGAAAAAAAAATGGATAAAAAATCCGAAAAAATAATAGAAAATCGATTGTTTCAAGAAATTAAAAAAAATCGAAAAATGTATAAAAAAAATCGAAAAAAAAATACGAAACATGTCGAAAAATGTAGAAAAAAATCTAAAAAATCTAAAAAAAAGTCGAAACAAAAAATGGAAAAAAATCGGAAAAAAAAATCGTAAAAAATCCGAAAAAATAATAGAAAATCGATTGTTTCAAGAAATTAAAAAAAATCGAAAAAAATCGAATAAAATCGAAAAAAAAAGTTTGTTAAAAAAATTGAAAAAAAATGGATAAAAAAATAAAAAATAAATCCAAAAATGCCGAAAAAAATAAAAAAATCAAAATAATCGAAAAAGTCGAGAAAAATTGAAACAAAAAATCGAAAAAATCGAAATAAATTGAAAAAAAATGGATAAAAAAAAACTAAAAATGCCGAAAAAAATAAAAAATAGAAAAAATCGAAAAAAAAATAACAAAAAATGTGGAAAAAAAAATCGAAAAATGTATAAAAAAAATCGAAAAAAAAATACGAAACATGTCGAAAAATGTAGAAAAAATCTAAAAAATCTAAAAAAAGTCGAAACAAAAATCGAAAAAAAAATCCGAAAAAATAATAGAAAATCGATTGTTTCAAGAAATTAAAAAAAATCGAAAAAAAATGGAAAAATCGAATAAAATCGAGAAAAAAAGTTTGTTAATTGAAAAAAAATGGGTTAAAAAATAATAAGAAAAAAATGGATAATTTTTACCTTCTTTTCGGCGAATCTTCCCTTCAAACTGTCGACGATGTAGTCGCGCTCTTCGGGCGAAATGCGCCGATGGCTTTGGGGCGCGTCGGCGACCAGCCCCCCCCAAAGCCCGGTCCAGAGAAGAACGAGCACGCCGCTGCCGTAGAACGCCCACGGCCACCCCCACTTTTCGATGACGACGCCCAAGAGGGGCCACGTCGCGACGGCGCCCAACGAGCCGCCCAAGAGGGCGCCCACGAATTTGCCCTTTTCGTGGGGCGGCGCCCAACGGGCCACCAAGCAGTGCAGGCTCGGGAAAACCACGCCCTAGGGGTTTTTTTTCATTTAGAATTAAAGGAAAATTATTTAGAGAATTTTTGATACTCACCCCGAACAACCCCACGAAAAACCTCGCGGCCATTAAAAGGGCGGGGTGGAGGGCGGCGGCGGCGGGCGCCGCGACGGTCAAAAGGGCGCTCGCCGCGAACGAGACAGTGACGCACCGGGCGGGGCCGAATCGCTCGGCGAGCGCCCCCCCCGGAATTCCGGCCGCCGTGAACCCCCAAAAATACGAACCGAGCATCAGCCCCTGGAGTTTGTTGTCCCACGAGTACCGAGTTCCGTACTAAAAAAAAAAAAAAATTTTTTTAAAAATAAAAAAAATAAAAATAAAAAAAAAAAAAAAAACCCGCCGTCATTAAGAAGGTCAAGAGGATTTGCGGGGAATTAATTATTAATGTCGTTTTTTTTTTGGTGGGGAATTATTAAAGTTTTTGTGGGGAATTATTAATGTCGTTTTTTTTTTGGTGGGGAATTATTAATGTCGTTTTTTTTTTGTGGGGAATTATTAATGTCGTTTTTTTTTTGGTGGGGAATTATTAATGTCGTTTTTTTTTGGTGGGGAATTATTAATGTCGTTTTTTTTTTGTGGGGAATTATTAATGTCGTTTTTTTTTTGGTGGGGAATTATTAAAGTTTTTTGTGGGGAATTATTAATGTCGTTTTTTTTTGGTGGGGAATTATTAATGTCGTTTTTTTTTTGTGGGGAATTATTAATGTCGTTTTTTTTTTGGTGGGGAATTATTAAAGTTTTTTGTGGGGAATTATTAATGTCGTTTTTTTTTGGTGGGGAATTATTAATGTCGTTTTTTTTTTGTGGGGAATTATTAATGTCGTTTTTTTTTTGGTGGGGAATTATTAAAGTTTTTCGTGGGGAATTATTAATGTCGTGTTTTTTTGTGGGGAATCATTAATGTCGTTTTTCGTGGGGAATAATTAAAGTTTTTGTGGGGGAATTATTAATGTTTTTAATAGGGAATTATTGATGTTTTTTTTTTGTTTCTTACGTCAGGGGCGGAGACGTGGGTTTCGGCGGCGGCGATATTTTCTTGGGAAAAATTCGCCGCCGTTCTTTTGCACTCCGGAACGAAGACAGTGCCGTTGTTGTCTTTTATTTTCGCGGGTTCGACCATCGCCAAAATTATTATCGACAAATTTATTCGGAGCATGTACAGGAAAAATGTGCACGTGAAACACATCAACCATATCGTCACCCTCGTGGGGAAGCGTTCTGGAAAAAAAAAAGTATAGAAGAAGAGGAGGAGGAGGAGGAAATACGACTTTTTCGTCTCTCGTCGTTTTTTCGTATCTCGCTTCGTTTTCGAGATAAAAATTGAAGGAGGATTGAATTTTAACTGCGATGACGTCACAAATTTCGTTTTTCATTTTTATCTCGAAAACCGAACGAGATACGAAAAAATCGCGAGACACGAAAAAGCCGTATTTTCGGTCGCTTTGTCTAAGAAAAAATTAAAACGATTTTGAAAACCCTACGGGGCGTTATTGTTTTTCACAATTATAATATTTTTTTTTATCTGCAAAAAAAATAGCGCCCTGTAGGTTTTTTTTAAAATTTTTGTACTCTTTAAGATGCGACAACTAAAATTACAACTTTTTAGTAATTCGCATTTTTTCCGTATCTCGTTTCGTTTTTGAGATAAAAATTAAACACTAAATTCGCGTTAAAATTAAAAAAAATAGGCAGGCAACACACAATGCTGCCGAGTGTAATACTGGTTGCCTAAATATTAGCATTTAAATTTGCAGCAATAAAACCAGAAATTATTATTTTAAATATTGTCGTAATTTCACTTTCTTCAATTTAAGAAAAAAATAATAATTTTTCTACGAACAAATTTAAAAAGACAAACATTTTTTTCTTAAAAAATTACAAAAAATATGCGTTTCTGTAAAATTAGAGTAGGCAACATTTAATACACGGAAGTGTAATGTTGGTTGTCTACTTTTGGTTTTAAACTGTATTTTTATGTACATATTTTCGCTACAGAATTGTTACGTTTTTTAATGTTTAACTGGAAAATAAAGCGAGATACGAAAAAACTACAAGAGACAAAAAAGTTGTATTTTTGGCAGTTTTATCTATAGTAAAAGAATTCATTAAAATCGGTCAAAGCGTTTCGGAGATATTTTGAAAAATTTGAAAAATTTGAAAAAATCCTTTTTATTTTTTATCTCGAAAACGAATCGAGATACGAAAAAACGACGAGAGACAAAAAAGTCGTATTTTTAGTTTTTCAATTAAAAAATATAAAGAAAATCGTTATTTTTATACAAAAATTCATTTATATCAATTAATAAAATTAATTATTATAAATCTCACTCAAAATCACTTTGGCCATCCTCGTCTTCTTTTTTTTTTTTTTCTCTCTTTTTCTTTCTCTCTATTTTTCCATTTCTTTGTTCTCGTTCCCCAAAAATCACTTGAAAATCTGAAATAAAAACGGACGGAATTAATTTTTTCGTTCGTGATTCCATAAACGGCAAAAAAAAATAACGATTCTAATTTTAATAATATGTAATTACTTAGAAACAAACGCGAATGTTATTTACAACTTTTTTTAATGATTAAACAAGTTTATTTGCTTTATGTTCGTATATTATTTTATACGTTAATATACTTTTTTCTAAAGATTAAAAAATATAAAAATAATAATTCTTTTTTTTGTGTACGGAGCGGAAAAAAAAAAATTAACTAAATATACGTTTATTGGTTTTGATAAAATCACGTTTTTTTTTTTTTTTTTATTTTAAATATTTAATTCGAGATTTTTCTAAGATTGTTCAAATCAATTTTTTAAAAAAAAAAACATAAAAATTAAAAATCCTCACATTTTTTCTACTTTTGTAAGATTTTCAGATAAAACAAACGAAAATACAGCTTTTTTGTCTCTCGATTTTTTTTTCATATCTCGATCCTGTTTCGAGATAAAAAATAAAAACGAAATTCGATGACGTCACTGCGGTTTTTGATTTTTTATCATTTTTATTTTTTACCTCAAAAACCGAACGAGATACGAAAAAAATTCAAGAAACAAAAAAGCTGTATTTTCGTTTGTTTTATCTGAAAACGTCATTAACATTCGTGAAAATTCTACAGGGCGGAAATTCCTAGCGGTCAAAGTACCAACCTAATTTTTCTGGGGCGCAAAATATTATCACCCCGTGGAATTCCGACGATTTTTAATTTTTTTTTAGACGGGGCATTTAAAAATACGACTTTTTTGTCTTTTAAATTTTTTTCGTATCTCGCCTCGTTTTCGAGATATTTAGAAAATAATTTAAAATGTAATTTAAAATATGAAAATCATTTTAAACCGTTTGAAAAATATTTGACAAATAAAAGTTTAAACATTCATATTTATTTTATTTATCACAAATTAAATATTAAAATCTAAATAAATGCCAAGGTTGATGGATATTAAATAATTCTTGTAATCATTTTTAAAACCGGATTTTTTTTAAATAATTACATTGAAACAGGTACGACATACAATAATAATAATAATAATAATTAATAATAAAATAATAAACATTTAAAATATGTTAAAAAACGAGCAAAAAAAACAGAAAATACAACAAAATTCAAATTTTTAAAAAATATCATTTTTTACGATAAACGCAAAATGTAGTTTAATAATAATAATAATAATAAATTATAAACAAACAAACGAATATTTTTCACTGGAAATGGAACTAATTATTTTCGTAATTTTCCCATTTAAACAAATTATCTTTTCAAAATAATTGGAACGAAATATCAATTAATAACAATTTCGTTTTTACAACGTTTTCCTTTTATTATTTATAATTATAATGGAAAAGGACATTAAAAATGGATATTTTAAAGAAAAAAAAAAATCTATAAATAAATATTTTATTAAAGACGATTTCGAAATCGATTTTAAAAATTTGTGGCGCGTCCTGAATAAACAAAATCGAAATTACACAATTCGAAAGTTAGTTACACAATTTATTTTTTAAATAACGGAAATAATCGAAATGTTTTCAGGGAAACGCGAGATTAAATGTAAATTGCATTTAAATTACCGGAAAAACCGATTATGTAAAAAATTAAAATTACATTAGATAATCGTAAAATTTCGTTTCGATTACTATTTACTATTTTGTGTAAATAAATAAATAATATCAAATTTCATTATTATCAGATGAAATATTTTAAAATGCAACTTTTTCCACTTTTGTGATTTTTCTCGTATCTCGTTTCGTTTTCGAGATGAAAATTAAAAACGATAAAACGGTGACTTTTAGGTCACTTTTTCCGTTATTTTCGAGAACGCGTCGACCGATTTTCGGGAAATTTCATTTTCGAAATATGCATCAACTAAAAACGCAACTTTTAATTCTCTCGCGATTTTTCCGTATCTCGTTCGGTTTTCGAGATAAAAAATAAAAACGGTGGAAAATTGACCGCGATGACGTCACTAACTTCGTTTTTATTTTTTATCTCGAAAACCGAACGAGATACGGAAAAATCGCGAGAGACAAAAATGTCGTATTTTTAGTTGTTTCGTCTTAGAAAAATCCAAAAAATCGTATATTTTCTTGCGAAAAATCGATATAAAAAAAAAGAAAAGACACGAATTTTCCAAACGTATCGAAAACAAATTATTTCATAATTCGACCTTGAACGCGAATAATTCTTTTTATACCGAGCGTTTCCGTCGCATTTTTCCATCGATATTTTTTCTAGCTAAAAACGACGTATTTTTATTGTTTTTAACAATTAACAATGAACTCGAACGTCGAAAACAATGAGCAATAAAAATGTTTTATTCTTTTGTTTGTTTATTATTGGACGCCGCCTTTTTATTTTCTAAATCGGGCTCGAAAACGTTTCGGCGTTAAAGTAAAAATAAAGAAAAAAAAAAAAAAAAAAATTCTCACTTCCATTTTTGTGTTCGTACAGTCCCGTTGGATTTTTTTTCTAGTTTTTAATTTTTTACCGCGAAAACGAAGCGAGATACGAAGAAAATTCGAAAGGACAAAAAGTCGCCTTTTTAAATGCTCCGTCTAAAAAAAAATTAAAAATCGTCGGAATTCCACGGGGTGATAATATTTTGCGCCCCAGAAAAATTAGGTTGGTACTTTGACCGCTAGGAATTTCCGCCCTGTAGAATTTTCGCAAATTTTAATGACGTTTTCAAATGAAACAAAGGAAAATAGAGCTTTTTTGTTTTTTGTTTTAATTTTTTTCGTATCTCGTTCGGTTTTCGAGATAAAAAATAAATCGACCGTAAAATTTTAATCGTTAAAAATCGTTTTTAAATTTTATCTCGAAAACGAATCGAA
Organism: Hermaeophaga mercurialis; assembly: GCA_951812935.1. Taxonomy (NCBI): domain Eukaryota; kingdom Metazoa; phylum Arthropoda; class Insecta; order Coleoptera; family Chrysomelidae; genus Hermaeophaga; species Hermaeophaga mercurialis. The sequence goes on from OX638363.1 coordinate 35,409, forward strand.
TCAAAAAAGTTGTATTTTTGATTGTTTCCCCTTAAAAAAAATTATCGCACTTTTAAAAAACTTACCGGGTGTTATTTATTTCTCGAAATCGGTATATTTCGTCGTTTATTAATCGCAACAAAAATCACTCTCTAAATTTTCGAAATTTTTATAAAAATAAAATAATCAAAAATTGCAACTTTTTCATTCTCCGGACTCTTTCCCGTATCTCGTTCGCTTTTCGAGAAAAAAATTAAAAACGAAATTTTACGGAACGCGCCGTGACGTCACGGCGGCCACTTTTCCCCCGTTTTAAATTTTTATCTCGAAAAGCGAACGAGATACGAAAAAATCCGGAGAATCAAAAAAGCCGCATTTCCGTTCGTTTTATCTAAAAAAAAAAAACAAAAACAAAAACAAACCTACGGGGTGTCACAATTAACAAAGAAAGAAAGAAAAACTAAAAGGAACCGGCACCCGCGACTCGTTCGGCGGCAGAACTGAAACTGAACCGTTCAGAATAATAAATCGGTGCCACCGTATTTAATTAAAAGAAGAAAGTACCGATTCCGGTTTCGCAAAATATTCCATATTCGATCGACGTGAAATGAAATTCTCGTCTACCTGCTCCTCCTGTTCCCTCTAAATAATAATAAACATTTTATTTTCGTTCGGAGGGAGGGAGGGGGGGAGGGGGGGAGGTACCTGCCCCGAAAGTACCGTTTCTTTTATTTTATTTTATTTTATTTTATTTATACCGATTTTTGGAAACGCGAAATTTTCGGTTTTGCGAATCGAGGCGGCGGCGGCGGCGGGTTCTTGAATTTTGCGCCATTAGCGCCATCTGTAGTTTTGTCGTCGAATTATTTAGTTGATTTTTCCAACTTTTTTCTACTTTTTTAGTAAAATTTTAACGTTTTCTTTTTTTTCTTCTCATTCTTATTCAATTTTTCAATTTTTTCCATATTTTATTTTCGTACCGTTTTAACAAATATTCTAATAAAATCGAAGCGCCCCATTTTTTTTTTTTTTTTTTCGATTGCTTTTCTCGTTTCAAAGTTCGCCCACCGCCACAAATTAATAATAAAAGATAAATTTAATTTTATACGAACCAACAACACATTAAATAATTCTTTTTAAATCGAAAATACGCGCAATCAACAAAACACAATACGCGTATTGCGTGTTGCCTAAATCACCAGGCGAACAATCTGAACGAACTGTTGGAAAATTCGCTCGCAGATGGCGCCACACCACCATTTCGATCGATTTATCGAAAGTTTAACGAAAAAAGACCGATTTTAAACCGAAGAAATAAACTCGAGAAATTAAATTTTGAAGAGTTTCGTTTTACGATTAATTCGATTAATTGTAACGAGAAATTTTAGTTTTTTGCGGGTCGGTAATCGCGAAATTCACAGTTCGACGATTCGCTCGTAGATGGCGGCGCGAAATAATCGAAAAATTCTCATAGAATCGAAGAAATAATGTCGAGAAATTGATTTATTAATCGATTTTAGGGAGTTTGTTAATAGCGCGCGACGATATCGGAACCGCGTCATTCGAGTTTTTTAATGAAAAACGACGAAACGGCGAAATTTCGGTTATTTTAGTTTTGCGGGGTTGGCGACCGCGCGTCGGTAATCGCGAAATTCACAGTTCGACGATTCGCTCGTAGATGGCGGCGCGAACGTTTCGGCCGAAACGACACGAAAAACCGAATTAAAATCGAAGAAACGACACACCGAAATTGAATTTAAACGATTCTCGCCAACAAATCCGACGATTTTTCAACCCGCACAAACACACGTCGTTTTAAAGCTCGTCCGGCGATTTTTTTTTTTTTGCGGTTGGCGAACTCGCGTCGGTAACACTTGACACATTTTGACATTTTTGACAGTTCACTTTCCATTGTCGCCGAACGCGGAATAAATAATTAAGTGTTTTTTTTCGTTCGGGCCGATTAATATTCGCCTTTCACATTTCGAATTTATATTAAAAAAATAGTGGAATAGTGGAGGAGTCGGAAGAAAAAGCGCGTTTCGCGGTCGCGTCGTTAAAAAATACAAATAAAATCGTGGTGACGTAGGAGAGAACAAAAAGGAAAAACGTAGCGAAAGAGAAATAATGAAGGAGGAGAAGAAGAAATGATCGAGCGAATGTTTTTGTTGTTTTTGTTCCCGTTCAAGTCGAAATGTCGCCGAAAATGGACGGTTTTTGCGGTCGTCGCGACGTTGACGGCAGTGGCGGGGGCGGGGGGGCCCGAGTGCAGCGGGAACGGGCTGCTCGGGGGGGCCGGCGCCGGGAGGAACGACTCGTGCGCGTGTTTCGAGGGGTGGCAGGGGCCGCAGTGCCAGTTTTGCGCGGGGAAAGTCAGGTTTGAAGAATATTTTTTTTTTTTATTTGGGATTTTTTGTGTTTTTTGTATTTCTTGTGGGCGAGGAATTTCGGCTTTTTGGATATAGAAAGATTTAAACTTTATTTTTTTTATTGGTAATTCGGGAAATTTTACGTTTTTTCATCAAACGTTGTTAAAATTTCAATTTTTTTTTTTTTATTGTAAATTCAAGAAATTTTAACCTTTTTTTATCAAAAAATTGAAGAAATTTCAACACTTTTTTATCGAAATTTTAATTTTTTTTTTTTTTTAATGAAAATTCAGGAAATTTTAATCTTTTTTATCGAAATTTAAAGAAATTACAACTTTTTTTACTAAAAATAAAAGAAATTTAATTTTTTTTTAATGAAAATTCAGGAAATTTTAACCTTTTTTTATCAAAAAATTGAAGAAATTTCAACTTTTTTATCGAAATTTTAATTTTTTTTTTTTTTAATGAAAATTCAGGAAATTTTAATCTTTTTTATCGAAATTTAAAGAAATTACAACTTTTTTTACTAAAAATAAAAGAAATTTAAATTTTTTTTATTGAAAATTCCAGAAATTTTAACCTTTTTTTATCAAAAAATTGAAGAAATTTCAACTTTTTTATCGAAATTTTAATTTTTTTTTTTTATTGTAAATTCAAGAAATTTTAATCGTTTTAATCGAAATTTTAATTTTATTTGGATAAAAAATTGTAGAAATTTAAACTTTTTTTGAATGAAAAAATCAAGAAAATTCTTCTTTTTATCAAAAATACAAGAAATTTGAAGAAACTTTCGGTTTTTTTTATTGAAAATGAAACTTTTTATAAAAAATTTAAAAAAATTCCACCTTTTTGGGTAAAAAAATCCATTTTTTTTAATCAAAATTAAAAAAAAAATCGTCGAAAATTCAACTTTTTAGGTAAATTTTACTTTTTTCTTCAAAATTTCAATTCTTTTTGTTTAAAGATTCAAGAAATTTCAAGTTTTTTCAAATTTCAACCCAAAATTGAAATTTTCAAATGGAATAGTTGACATTAATACAAATTTCTATATAAAAAAAAAAGGGTGAAATTCATCAATTTTTAAATTAAAAAATTTTGAATTTTTTTATCAAAAAAGTAAAAATTTTCCCTAAATAATTGGACTTTCTTGAATTTTCCGTCGAAAAAGATGAATTTTTGATCCAAAAAAAGTGAAATTTCAATAAAAAAAAAAAATTACATTCAAATTTCGATCTAAAAAGTTGAAATTTCTCAAAAATTTGGGAATTTTTGTAAAAAAAAAATGTGGTCTCTAAATTCTTCTTAAAATGTTTTTTTTTAATTTCGATTCAAATTGTGAATTTCCGACGTAAAAAATAATTTTAAATTTCTTCAATTTTCAATCAAAAACGAAAAAACATGAAATTTCAAAAAATAAAGAAACAACATCAAAAAATGTCGAAATAACTTAAAAAAAAAAATCTAGAAATATAACAAATCTTGAAATAACAAAAAAAACCCCTTAACCTAATTCTTCTTCTTCTTCTTCTTCTTCTTCTCGTTCTTCTTTTCCTTGTCACGATCTTCTAACCTCATTCTGCTTCGTCTTTTTCGTCTTCTTCTTGTTATTCTTCTTTTCCTTTCATTTTTCTTCTTGTTCTTCTGTTCCTTTACACGATTTCCTAACCTCGTTCTTCTTCTTCTTCTTCTTCTTCTTCTTCTACTTGTTCTTCTTTTCCCCCCGGAAGCCATCTCCTAACCTCATTCTTCTTCTTCTTCTTCTTCTCGTTCTTCTTTTCCTTGAGGCGATATCCTAACCTCCATCATCATCATCATCATCATCATTATCTTCTTTTTCTTCTTCTTCTTCTTCTTGTTTTAGACTGTGGAACGCCACCGGAACGATCCACGACGGCGCCGGCAACTATTCGTTGACGTCGAAATGCAGTTGGCTAATAGACGCCCCCCCCAATTCCACGATCGTGTTGCACGTCGAAGAATTCGCCACGGAATGCGGTTGGGACCATTTGTACGTTTTCGACGGCGACGGCGTCGACGCGCCCCTCCTGGCCGTCTTCAGCGGTCTCATGTACAAGAAGCAGAAGAAGAAGAAGAACGAGGAGGAGGAGGAGGAAGAGGGGGAGGGGTACTACGGCGTGCGGAGGGTGCCGGAGGTGGTGGCGCGCTCGGGCGCCGCCCTCCTCCACTTTTTCAGCGACGACGCCTACAACATGTCCGGATTTAACGTCACGTACCGGCTGAACGGGTGCCCGTCGACGGTAAGTTTTTCATTAATTAATTAATGAATGAATGAATTAATTAATTCTTTGATTCGTTGCAGATTTCCAGTTCGAATTGTAGCGGCCACGGCGTTTGCATAGAGGGCGCGTGCACGTGCGACGGCCGATGGACGGGGGCGGCCTGCCACCTGGAAAAATGCCCCTCGAATTGCGGGGCGGCCGAAGATAGGGGCAGCTGCGAACCGGAGCGCGGTTGCCTCTGTTTCGGCGATTACAAGGGGGCGGATTGCGGGCAGAGGGCGCGCGCCGGCTGGTGGGAGGCGGTCGCCGTCCCCGATTTCACGCCGAACGGCACCGCCTCGCACGGCGCCGCCGTCTGGATGGATTCGATGTACGTCGTCGCCGGCGAAAGTTACGGCCGCGGCGCTCTGCTCTCCGTCTACGATTTCAACGGTAAGTACGTCTATTAATTAATATATATTAATTATTAATATTTATCAATATTTATTAATATTTATCAATATTTGTTAATATTAAGTAATAGTACACACGTTATTAATTAATATTTGTTTAATTCGTTGCAGGGAACGTGTGGGAAACGCCGCACGTCACCACGGAGGGGCCGTCTTTGCGCTACGGCCATTCGACCGTTTTGTACGGCGACAAAATCTATATGTACGGGGGCGTCGCGACGCACGCCGGCCCCGTCGCCGAATTGTGGGCGTTCGACGTCAGCGCCAAAACGTGGGAAAACGTCACCGTCAAGTCGGACTCGTGCAACGAAAGTTTCATAATGTGCGGCCCGTTAAAGTCGGCCGGCCACACGGCCACCCTCGTCCGAAACGGCGTCAATCGGAAGATCGATCGGATGATCGTCGTGTTCGGCCTGTCGCCGAAACTCGGCTACCTGAACTCGGTCCAAGAGTACTATTTCGGGACGAGGGAGTGGCACATCGTCAACACGAAGGGGTACCCGGTGAAGGGGGGGTACGGCCATTCGGCCGATTGGGACGAGACGAGCGGGCGAATTTACGTGTACGGCGGCGTCGTCTCGGAAAGCGAATCCTCCCAATATCTGAGCAAATCCTTGTACGCGTACGAGCCGAACGAACGATCGTGGACGATGTTGGCCGAAGCCCCCTCGGCCCGTTACCTCCACTCGGCCACGTTCGTCACGGCCGGAATGATGCTCGTGTTCGGCGGCAACACGCACAACGACACGTCGTCGAGTTTCGGCGCGAAATGTTACAGCGCCGAAATGTTGGCGTACGACGTGTCGTGCGACGCGTGGCGCGCGATGCGCGTGCCCGAAGACGTTCGGGCGGACTCGGCGCGGTTCGGCCATTCGGCCGTCACGTTCGCCGGTTCGTTGTACGTGTACGGCGGTTTCGACGGTCAAATGTTGTCCGATTTGTTGAAGTATACGCCGGGCGATTGCGCCGCCTTCGCCGACAACGAAACGAGTTGTTTGAACGCTCTAATCGGCGCGAAATGCGTGTGGGACTCGAAATCGGGGAGGTGCGTCGGCGCCGGCGGCGTCCCGAGGGATTTGTTCAACAAAAAGGAGGATAATTATATCGTCAAGTGTCCGAAATTGAATCGAAGCGCCGCCACTTCGTCCGTAATTCGCGCCGAATTGAAATGCGAGGAAATTGAGGATTGCTTAAGCTGCGTTCACACTACGAGTTCGTGTATTTGGTGCGGCGGCGATTGCGTCCACTCGTCCAAGAAATGCACCAAAAACGCCGCCGCCGCCTCCAACAACGATTCCTCGACTTTTTGCTCGGCCATCGATCCGCTCCCTATTTGCAAACAACTTCACACGTGCCGGTCGTGTACGGCGCAACCGTCGTGCCGGTGGCGGTTCGAGCACGCCCGCTGCCTCCCCCACTCCGCCCCCGCCGCCGCCGCCGACAACTCGACGACCGCCACGACCGACGCCGTCGAACAGAATCAGTGCCAAAACGTCTGTTCGGAGTACAATTCCTGTTTGAATTGCACGCAAGAAGAGTGCATTTGGTGCCAAAACGAGGGCAGGTGCGTCGACAAAAACGCGTACACGTCGAGTTTTCCGTACGGCCAGTGCAGGGAGTGGACGACGGTGCAGAACAAGTGCAGAACTAGAGGAGGAGGAGGAGGAGGAGGAGGAGGGGAGGACGAGGCGCAGTGCGGGTTTTACAAAACGTGCGCCAAATGCAGGGACGATCCGGGGTGCGGGTGGTGCGACGACGGTTCCAGAACCGGTTTGGGGACGTGCATGCCGGGCGGGTACGCGGGTAAGAATTATAATACTAATAATAATAATAATAATAAATTCTATTAATTCTGTTTTTGTTTTTAGGTCCGACGCTGCACACGCACTCGCTGCCCCTGACCACTTGCCCCCCCGCCCGTTGGCACTTCACCCACTGCCCGGCGTGCCAGTGCAACGGGCACGCCGTTTGCAAGGGGGCGAACAACGGGAGTTGCGCCGCGTGCGCCGATTTGACGACGGGGGCGCACTGCGAACGCTGCGCGAGGGGCTACTGGGGCAGTCCGGTGAACGGGGGGAAATGCGCGCCGTGCCAGTGCAACCGGCAGGCGGAGGACTGTCACGGGGAGACGGGGAAGTGTTTTTGTACGACGAAGGGAATAGCGGGGGATCAGTGCGAAAAGTGCGATACGGGGAATCACTATCATCCGGATCCGAATAATAAGAGTTGTTATTGTGAGTGTATTGTTGAGTTGTTGTTGTTGTTGTTGTTGTTGTAAATATTTCTTGTTTTGTTTGATAATTGTTAAAATTGAGTATTCTCGAAATTTTACTTTGGTTTTTCTATGGGTTTTTATCGTTTTCTCTTTTTTTTTTTATATTGATAGAGAGCGAGTTAGATTTAGATCGTTATCCGAATGTCGGAAAAAAATCGAAAACTCGGAATATTGAAAACGGATTTCGAAATTGTAAATTTCTTTGGATTCTCGGATCTTCGAAGCTCGATTTCGCCGAATTTGAACGAAATCGCTCTTTTAGTTTTTCCAAAAATAAATAAAAACGAGAGTAACGGTACGAGTTACATTTAGACCGTTATCTGCGCTTTTTGAATTTCGAAAAACTCCGATATCTCGAAAAGTAAAAAAGATATCTCGAAATTAAAACCGTCTCTAGATTCTCGGATCGTCGAAGCTCGATTTCGCCGAATTTGAACGAAATCGCTCTTTTAGTTTTTCCAAAAATAAATAAAAACGAGAGTAACGGAGCGGGTTAGATTTAGATGTTTATTCGAAATTCATTTCTAAAGGCCATTTTGAAGACATTCAAACGGAATTTTCACAATTTTAAACACCCATAAAAATCGATTCTAAGGTTTCATAATCGATACTCGCTAAACACCACCGATATTATTCTTCTTCTTTTTATTCTTCTTCTTTTTCCAGACGATCTGACCATCGACTACCAATTCACGTTCAACTTATCGAAAAAAGAAGACCGCCACTACACGCAAATCAATTTCCGAAATTCGCCGATCAAATCGGACATAGACGCCGATTTTCTGATTCAATGTTCCGTCGCCGCCAAAATGAACGTCACCGTCCGAACGGAGAATTCCGCCGAAGAGAAACCGATTTTCGAAAATTACAATTGCACCTCGTTCCGTTCGAAATTCGCCAAATCCCTCTATAAATTCGGCCTCGAGGAAAACGTCACCTCGACGACGTTCTACGTTTACGTTTACGATTTCCAAACGCCGCTCTGGATTCAAATATCGTTCAGCCAATATCCGAAATTGAATTTGCAACAGTTTTTCATCACTTTTTCATCGTAAGTAGAAAAAAAAGAGAGTCGAGTAGTACGACCGAGCGGTTTCCGGGCCGCCGGCGCGTACGTCACTCCGCGACCTTGAGCCTAAATTCGCGACCTTGAGCGCGCTTTCGTGACCTTGAGAGCGCGTTCGTGACCTCGAACACGTTCGTGGGTCAAACGGTGACCTTGAACGTGCAAAAGCGTCACTTTGATCGCGTATTCATGACCTTGAACCGGCTTGCTTCGTTGTACTGCCGACTCGCCGTTTTTTCTTCGTTTTAATCGATTTTGCTTTTTGCTTTTCGCTTCTTCAGGTGTTTCCTGCTGCTGCTGCTGGTCGCCGCGGTTCTGTGGAAAATTAAGCAACGCTACGATTTGTACAGACGGAGGCAGCGCCTCTTCGTCGAAATGGAGCAAATGGCGTCGCGCCCCTTTTCCCAAGTTTTGGTGGAGCTCGAGGTGAAGGAGGAGAACGAGGATGATGAGGAGGAGGAGGAGGAGGAGGAGGAGGAGGGGGCGGCGAAACGGCGCAAAAAGAGGGCGGCGGTGCCGAGTCCGATCGCGCTCGAACCGTGTTTCGGAAATCGGGCGGCCGTCCTCAGTTTGTTGGTGCGATTGCCGACGGGTGAGTCGCTCACGTTATTTTTTTATTTATTTTCTCTATGTAATTAATTTTTTTTTGTTTTTTGGTAGGAGGTGAGGCGTACACGGTGAAGGGGCAGGCGGCGGGTCTGGCGATCGCGTCGGCGCTCGTCACCCTGGGGAACCCGAGGAAAATGAGCGCGGATCAAATCAAAGGAGGCGGCGGCGAGACCAAAGGGGGCAAAATCAGGAAATCGCAGAGCCAACACCCGGACAGTTGTTTGTGAAGAACGTCCGTTACGCCGTTTTTTTTTTATATATATATATATATGTATTTTATATTTTTTATTTATTTCTTCCGCCCCCACCACCTCCACCAACGTTTTCTTTTTCGTTCTTTCTTTTCTTCTTTTTGTGTAAAATTTTCATTTTAAATTTAGAAAACGGTAAATTTCTTACTATTTTTATATTTTTTCTACATGAAACAATCAAAAATACGCGTTTTTTGATTCTCGTAATTTTTTCGTATATCTCGATTCGTTTTCGTGATAAAAAATAAAAACGATAAATGAGTGTGACGTCATCGCGATCATTTTTAAATAGTTTTTAATTTTTATCTCGAAAACGAATCGAGATATACGAAAAAATCACGAGATACAAAAAAGTTGTATTTTTGATTGTTTCATGTAGAAAAAATATAAAAATAGTAAAAAAAAAAATTGATGGGGTGCTTAATTTTCTTTAACGTTTTTAATTGAGTAAATTCATTGATTCCGAAGAAACGCAAATTTTCAGAAAAAAAAATTTCCAAAAAAATTTCTTCTCTGACAAACTAAAAAAATCGATTTAAAAAAAAACACCGCGTTTCGGTTTTAAAAATAGAAATTTTGTTGAAATTTCTTTTCTTTTTTTTTTGTCCTATTTTTATCTTTTTTTCTATTTTTTTTTTCTCTATAATTTTAACAGAGACTGATTTCCTCCTTTTTGTAAATATCCGCACTTATACCGAGTGTCCCAAAAACTAAAAAACTAAAAAAGTACACTTTTCCACAACTTCGATTATTTTTATTGTGATGAGATAATCGAAAATGATGGGAATCGATTAAAAATTCGTAATTTTCGATTGTCCCAAAATTAGATTATACGTAGAATTAAGGAATACAATTAATTTGTTTATTATTATTTTTTTTTGTAAATACGAGGAGGTTAGGGGGGGGCCCCCAATTAATTAATTAATTTAATTGATTGATTAATTAATTGAAAATGTACCGAATTCTCGATGATTTTGTTAATATTTTATTTAATTTTTTTTTTTTTTTTTTCTGATCTCCGATCGGAATTTCGTTCTTCTGTTCATCTTGAAAAAAAAAAATGTTCGAAATAAATGAACTTTATTGATTCGTTAATTTTTAATTTGTTTGTACTGCCGTGTATTTGAAAATTTTGTTGTAAATATATTATTATATATTCCTTGTAGTGTTGATTATAGTATTTTTTATTGTCGTTAAAATTTCGGTTTTTATTAGAAATAATTGGTGTGGGGTGTTTTTAAGGGATGTTTTTAGGTAAAACGACGAAAAATACGACTTTTTACTCTCTCGTAATTTTTCCGTATCTCGCTTCGTTTTCGAGATAAAAATTGAAAAAGGATAAAAAATTGTGACGTCACGGCGGGCAATAAAATTTCGTTTTTATTTTTTATCTCGAAAACGAAGCGAGATACGAAAAATAATCAAAAGAACAAAAAGTCGTATTTTCAATTGATTCATTCGGAAAAAATACAAAAATTACCAAAAAATCTACAAAACGCAATTTTTTTTCGAAAAACTCACTTCATGCGAATAAAATCCTTATTTACAACAAAAAAAAACCAGATTTTCCTACAATTTTATTTACGTTAATAAAACAACTAAAAACACGATTCGGTACGTACAGGGCGAATCGCCACTCCCGTTCCCAAACAGAATCTCAATTAATTCCCGAATATTAGAAAAAGAAAAAAAACACCAAAAATCAACTTAATTTATTGATTTATTTAATTTATGATCTGCACAAAATAACAATCAAAACGACGATGAAAACCACGATTATTACGGCCGAATAAATCTTACACTGAAAAAAAAAAAATCGAAAATTAAATGGAGAAAAAAAAAAAAAAAAAAAAAAAAAAGTACCTTCAAATATTTTTTTTTCTTTTTCCTCGCCGAATTCAGTATTTTCGGGGTTTCCCGGACGTAGTCCCGGGCCAGCCCGGCCTGATACTCCACCCTGTCCACGACGTCCCGCTGGAATAAAGAAAAAAAACGGGAAACAATAAACCGATTTATTTTTTTGTAATTTTTTTTACCTGCGAATCGACCAAAATCGCCATTTGCAGGAACAAATCCCGGATTTCCTGCAACATTCTCTCGATTTTCAATAATTGTTGGTGTCGCCGTTCGATGTCGGCCAAAACGCGTTTCGCTTCTTGCGTTTCGGAGATTATCTGAACATTTTTCGAATAAATAAAATAAATAAATTGAATTTTAATTAATAAAAAGTCGTGTGTGTTGGAAGTGGAATCTATTTTCGGCTGGTTTTCTATTTTTTTTTAATGGAGCGGATTAAAATACAACTTTTTTGTCTTTTGTAATCTTTTCGTATCTCGTTTCGTTTTCGAGATAAAAAATAAAAACGAAATTCGATTGACCAAAGTGACGTCACCATTTTTTTATTCCTTTTTATTTTTTATCTCGAAAACGAATCGAAATACGAAAAACCGACGAGAGACAAAAAAGTCGTATTTGCACTTATTTCATCTAAAAAAAATTGCAACAATTTTAAAAAACCTACGGGGTGTTATTTTTTTCTCGAAATAGTTACATTTTTTCGATTATTTATAAAGAAATTTGCACCCCGTAGGTGTTTTGAATTATTTACATATTTTTTTTAGATGAAACAATCAAAAATACGACTTTTCGTTCCTTTGCGTTTTTTTCGTATCTCGCATCGTTTTCCAGATAAAAAATAAAAACCGATTATTGGTAAAAATGAATTACTATTTTTAGGCAACCAACATTACACTTCTTTGTATTAAGTGTTGCCTATTATCTTCTTTTTTTTTTTTTGGGGAAAATGTGGCATTTCGCGTTTGTGAATCGAGATACGGAAACATCGCAAAAG